>CM046450.1:88444855-88774855 GCA_025506515.1 Flaveria trinervia
ATACAATCTCCAAACTAGAATTTTTGAGGAGTCAGCCAATATGACTTTCAATGAACACACACCCTGTGTGGCTGGTTTTGGTCCTGATTGGCTCTTTGATCTTGATTTAGTTACCAACTGTTTTAACAAATCTTGTGAGACTGTTTTAGGATCTGCAGAAAATTTAAATACAAGTGATCCTGATCCAAGATTTGAGCTGACAAGACCTTCAAGTAACCCATGTTCAGCTCCAGTTGGGACTACTTCTACAAATGAGGTTTCTATCAGCACCATAATGACAAACTCAGCTGATACATCTGGTATGCCTTCAAATTCCAGCTTTGAGGCTCCACAACCAGAAAAAGATGCTTCAATTGCAAAAGACAATGATGGTAGTGGTGACAGTGATCAAGACTTTCTTGATGCTGATAACCACTCCATAGATGACAACATCAATGATGTCACACACTCCTTGGATCAAGTCTCTGTTGATAAGTGTGCTGATGTGGTGGGTGAAACATCTATGCCAGATCTAAATTTCTCTAATTTAGATCTTTCTCAGCAACTTGTTGTGATCCTTCCGCTAAGAATCCACAAGTCCCACCCCACCACAAACATCATTGGAGATGTTGTCATAGGGGTAAGAACAAAAGGACAAACCATGAAGCAAATGTTTGTCTTCACTCTTATTCTTATCCCAGATAGACCAAAGAAAGTTGATGAGGCTCTAAAGGATGGAAGTTGGGTTGAAGCTATGCAAGAGGAGCTACTTCAATTCAAAAGACGTAATGTCAGAACCTTTGTCCTCTTCCTCATGGGAAGACTACCATGGAACCAAATGGGTGTTTAGGAACAAGAAGGATGATGGAGGCATTATCATCAAGAACAAAGCTAAACTACTTGTTCAAGGATATACACAAGAAGAAGGAATTGACTACACGGATGTCTTTGCTCTTGTAGCAAGACTAGAAGCTGTTAGGATATTCTTGGCATTTGCTGCATCCAAGAACTTCAAGGTCTTTCAACTTGATGTGAAGTGTGCTTTTCTGTATGGTGTGATTGATGAAGAGGTGTATGTCAAACAACCACCTGGTTTTGTAGATCATGATCATCCTGATTATGTCTGCAAGCTTGACAAGCTCTTATGGGCTGCATCAAGCACCCAGGAAGTGGTATCAGACACTATCTCAGTATCTTTGCAAGCATGGATACATGAGGGGTACTATAGATGGAACTCTCTTCATCAAAGGACAGGGAAATGACATACTGCTAGTTCAAGTGTATGTGGATGACACCATCTTTGGTTCAACTAATCCAAAGCTCGGCAAAGACTTTGAGAAGCTAATGAAGGACAAATTTCAAATGAGTGCCATGGGGGAACTCAATTTATTTCTGGGAATTCAAGTGAAGCAAGATGAAGATGGCATCTCCATTAGTCAGTCAAAGTATGTTCAAGACATACTCAAGAGGTTCAACATGACTAATTGTATGATTGCTAAGACACCCATAGATAAAAACCACTCCCTTGGACTGATCTTGAGCGGGAGTGTGTAGATGAACACTTATACAGGGCTATGATTGGGTCTCTTATGTATCTTACAGCTAGCAGGCCTGATATTATGTTTGCCACTTGTATCTGTGCAAGATATCAAGCCAACCCTAAGATGTCTCATCTTATCACTATCAAAAGGATTCTAAGATACCTTAAGGGTGCTTCAACACTTGGTTTATGGTATCCTAAGAATCCTGACTTCAATCTGTATGCTTATACAGATAGGGATTATGGTGGTTGCAACATGACTGCAAAGTCTACATCTGGGGGATGCCAATTTCTTGGTGGAAGGGTTGTCTCATGGCAATGCAAGAAACAATCCTGTGTCTCTACATCAACTGCTGAAGCTGATACATTACTATTGCAAGCTACTGTGCTCAAGTGCTTTGGATTCAGAATCAGATGCTGGACTATGGGTTCAACTTCAAGGAAACTCCCATTCACATAGACAACAATAGTGCTATCTCAATCATAAAGAATCCTATGCAGCACTCAAGGACCAAACACATCAACATCAGGTATCATTTAATAAGAGATAATTATGAAAATGGATTAATTAAACTAGTCAAAGTTCACACAGATGAACAATATGCTGATCTGTTTACAAAGGCTTTTGATGAACAGAGATTTAAATATCTTGTATCATCTATTGGGATGATCAACTTGAGTAGGTTTTCTTCTTAAAACTAATTCTTATTATTTCTTAAAAACATGTGTGTCCTATGTTGTCTAGTTCATCATGTTTATAAGCTCTAGTTTTCTTTGGATGAAAATATTTTTGAAGAATTTCCTTAGATTTATGAAAATTTTTACCCTTCGGAAGTTATGTTTTTAACTTCGAAAGAAATTTATGCTTTTAAAACAAATAACTGCCCAAGTATTTTACCTTCGGAAGAAATTTCTAAAATATCTTCAAAGCTTCAAATTTTCTTTGGCACTTATATGTTTTCAAGGACATGTTTCTTCCGAAGCAAATTAACTCTCGGAAGTTTTGTTCTTAAACAAAACTTTCAAGTCTTGATTTTCTTCTAAAGTCAAAATCTTCACAACTCTTAGGAAAATCTTTCGAAGTCATTTTAGCTTTGGAAGCTTTTTTCATTTAAAACTTCCGAAGATAATTTACCTTCAAAAGCTTTTTGACTTCCAAAAAAACTACTTTTTGGGCAAAAGTAAACTACTTTTTTAGAGGTGGGACTGACATCCAGATTTCAAAGTTTATCCTATTTCATTAAACTTCATCTGAAATCCTTTTCACATATAAACCAACGATTTCCCCCTCTTTCTATCATCTGCTTCTTCCTCCAAACCTAAAACCCCAAAATTTCTCTCTAAAATTACTTTCTTTCATCTGTCTTCATCCCTAAGCTTCTCAAAATGCCCAACCCTCTTCACAGAAATGACCTAAACTTTACCATGCACTTACACAGGCAACATAATTAGGTTGCTCCGTTAAGCTCTAAGAAAGATCCTCATTTCTCAGAGGTTTGCCGTTTCTTGGCTTTGTCAAACTATTTCACCTCCATAACCATTGATCCTCCACTCTATGAGGATCATCTACTAGAATTCTGGAAGACCTACCAAGAGGTCGTAATGGATGGGGAGAAGGCACTATCTGCCACAGTGGAGGGGAGAACAATCTTCATCACTCTTGCCATCATCAACATGCATCTTCAGTTGGATGATGAAGAAGGTGAGGTGTTCTTCCCAAAAGAAGTTGTTAATCATTCTTTTGAGCAGATGGGGTATGAGGGAGATTACTCTGTCAAGACCTTCAGGAAAGGGAAGGTCTCATCCCAGTGGAGATTCCTACTTTATGTGGTTATCCACAGCTTATCAAACAAGCATGGTGGATGGGACCAGATTCTGAGGATCTCTCTTTCATTATCCATGGAATAATTCAGGGGGTCAAGTTCAGGTACTAAATTTGTTTATACTAATTTACTTGCAAACTTGGCCTCCTTATAATATCACATGTTCCCAAGATATGTCTAGTACATTCTTAATTGTGAACTAGGCTCACAGTTAAGGGGAACAGGTTACATTCTTAAACTGGGACAAATGAAGCCCGATATCTTTAAAATACTGAGAAAGCCCATTGTTGGGTTCTCTGGGGTAGAAACAACCCTGATCCAAAAATATTAGAGCTCATTACTCAAGGTGACAACCTAGTAGCACCAGCTAGTGTTGAACCCACACCTGCTACATCCAACCACCTACACTGCCACAAATCACCCTCATCTACCAAAGAAAATCCAAATGAACCCCTATTTAGGCTATTCAGTCTGTGCAAGTCCCTATACACTCACCATACAGGAGGAAGTGAACACTAGAGCTCCCATTTCTCCTGAGGAGCAGACCACTCCCATCTCTTAAAGGATCAGTTCTGAGGTTCCTCATGCTCAGCCTGATGAGCTCATAAGGCAAACTGCCTTAAGCCATCACTCTGAGTCTCAACACTCAAGTGATCAACCTTCAGAGGACAGTTACCATCCCCAGCCTTTGGATCCCAAGCAACCAATCCCCAACCTTGATTTCTACACTGATGAAGATCTAGGTTTCAGTGAGTACCATCCCCTTCTTTTCCCCTACTCAAAGAGAGATGAGTGTTTTTGAGGCTCCCATTTCTAGCCCCCATCAGTCACCAACTATTAAGATGGACACTTATGAACCTATTCAGGATGTCCATATGGAAGAGGCTCTCACTTTTGAAAGTGATTACATCATTAAGAACTCAACCATGGCAACTCAGCCCACTGACATCTCAACTGAGATTGTCAATGAGCAGAGGAAATCTAGCAGCCAAGAACCTGGCTTTGGTGGTGAGAGTGAGGACTTTGGTCCAATCATCTCATCCCCCAATGATTCTTCTGATGAAGATGAGGGGAATTTAAGACTAAAGGTGCAAAAACTGTCTAAAACATGCACCTATTTAGTTTGCAAGTTAGTCACCTTGAATCTCAAGTGACTACCTTGTAGAATAGGGTCAACGATCAGCAACTTGATATTTCATATCTTAAGGAAAAACTAGTTGGGAGACCTCTAAGAAGAGCTCAACCAGAACACAAGAACCTGTGGATATGATTGACCTAACTGCTGGCTCACCTATGCAAGTGGGTGATGCTACCAAAAAGGGAATGGACACTGAGGACTCACCATCCTCACTTGCAATTGTGCATTCTCAGCAACCTCCTCAAATTCACATTGATGTGGACTACATAGACTCCTTCAAACAGAGTATGTTTGAGGATGGGATACGAAGGGCTATGTCATCTCCACCATCTACCAATCACATCATTGGGTGGAGGTATGACAGCAACAGGAAAGCCCTAATCATCATTAGGGTTCAAGGGCAATAGGATATCTTCAACTTTCAAACCTTGAACTTCTATGAAGGTCTGGATTTAGTCAACATGCCACTTGTCAATCCAAGCCAATCAAGACAAGCTAACAACTTGGCCCAAAGAATCCAAGACAGGATCACTGCAGAGTTCAGCCTTAAAAGAAGACTATGGCAATCAAGCAATGTCACCGGTCAACTAGATGTTAAGGCAGACCCTAAGATTAGCTTCATAGCGGAAACCTTGACTAAAGGCCCAGTGACAAAACCTAAGAGCCCTGTCTTATCACCAACAACTACTGTAGAGATCAATTCCCTTTTTTAGACACCTGCTGGTGAAGGTGCTTCTCAACCTCTCTCTGGCCAGAGCTGGAAGCTACATCAAGCAATGAAGGCCAAATCTCTCTCCACCCTGAGTCACAAAGGTCTATGAGTGACAAAGGGAAAAGAAAAATGAATTCTGAGGTGATTGAGGAAGAGAAGAGAGAGAGGAAAAGGAAGCTGAGGGGAGAAAGTTCCTCTTCTAGGTCTGCAAGACTCATGGACACTGTAATCAAGGCTGCCCCCAGGACCAGATACTCAGAATGATGAGTTAAGGGCAGTCAGGATAAACTACCTGTAGACAAGGAACTATGACATAGATAATGTCATCTCTCTCCCCTTAGAGGAACTCAATGAACTGGTTGACCTGGAAAGGTCAAGGGAGAAGAAAGAGGCAGAAGATGCAGAGCTGCTAGTACAAATCAAAGAAGATAGAAGAAAGTAAAGGTTATACAAGCATGTGCCTACTCTCTCCCAGTTCAAGAAAGCCCTGCATATGAGGATGTGGTTCAACAAGAACCTCAGGTAGATAAAGAAGAAGAAAGGATTAAGATGATTAACTACCTGAGTGCCATAGGCCTCTATCAGGTAGAAGCACTTCTTCCTTTATCCTTTGACTATATTTGGTTTGAGTATCTTAAACAACTTGAACTTGAAATAGTCAAAGAGAGAAAGACAACCAAAAGAAAGCTAAGGGAAGAAGCTGCTAAGTCAAGAGCCATCGTCCACAAAAGCATGAAGAAATCTGCTGACAGGCAGAGGATGATGAGCTTCTTGAAGCTGTATGGATTCTCTAGAAGCAGACTTGGCCCCATGTCTCTATCCACTATGGATGAGCATATAAGGTGATCAAGCAAAAGATAAAAGGTGGAGAGTTGGTTGACTTACATTCCCCTCCAAGTCAAGTCGCACCTGATGTGGAGGTTAAGGTTGAACAACCAGAGGCATCACAACCTGGACCTCGTGCTGAATCTCAGCAATCTTCATCTTCTGATCCACAACAGGGTCAGACTCACTCTCATCTGAACCTGTGAGAGTAGAAGACCCAACTAAGAAAGACAATGAAGATCAATCTGGTACTGCAAGCCAGTCTTCTCAATTAAAAGTAGTAAAGAGAAAGAAAAGGATGGCTTCTAAACCAAAGCCAAAGAAGAAGAAGAAGACTGCATCCTTTTTTGAACCTCCGGATGAGTCAGAACATCCTAAGGATGTGCAGCCAGAGGATGCTCCGTCATCTTCTATTCCAATAGCTCCTCCAGCATCAGAAAGACCCATTCTATCCTGGACATACACTACAAATCCAGAAAAGTGGCATGTCATCAGAGATCATGGCATTGAGAATGTCTACACTTGGCAAGACATGTTTCAGTTTCCTCTGCATGATCTCTTTGACATAAGAAGATACTTTGATAGTCTGAAAGATCCTAATCATCTTACGAAGAAAGGGCTGGTTATTATCTTGATGAGGACTGTTGATATCTGAAGTCTTCACAAGTTTTGGTAGCATTAGCCTAGGGGGAGTTTGTAGAGATTATGTATAGAGGCTGAAGCAACCAAAGTCTTTCTGCATTCATGCTGCACAAGTACTGAAGAAGAATGTTTGAGAAGTTTCACACATGCAACAGAAATATTCTAAGTGTGAAATCTTCCAAAGCCAAGACCAATATCTTCCGAAGCCAAAGATGAAGTCTTCCGAAGCTTCAAAGACAAAATCTTCCGAAGCTCCACACTTGAACACAGATTTCTTCCGAAGACTTTTAATAACATGCTTTATCTGATGTATTTTTTCATAAAGCTAGACCCCTTTCTGCTGCAACTCTGTAAAGTCACCAACTTACATGAGTTGGTGAAAACGTCATGCTTTTGGTAACTGTACATTGAGGTCTTGAGTCTGTAACTTTCTACTTCATGTACTTTATCCTTTTTGTAATAGATAAGGATGTGAGCTATGGCATGTCATAGTCACTAGTCAAAAGGCAATCTGCCTTTTGACTCTACAATTGATTTTGTTTTATGTCTTGTCAATTGTATCCAACTGGCTTTCACAGTATGACCGGTCGTAGGATGTAGTATAAGTATCTCGTGTTCTTGTATCTTTCCTTTATGCTCTGTAATACTTGTAAATAACATTGAGAAAGCAATATACTTCAATCTTGAAAACCATCTCCTTGTTCATCTTGCTCTTGTGTTCTGTCTCTTAATTACTTGTGTTCTTAGTGTCTTCACTTGTGGTTAATCCAGTTCACATTTTATTTAAGTTTAGTTACTCTCCTCTTTGTGTTCTGGTGTTGCATTTGACCACCCTTCAATGGTCATGGAGATAGTTCTAAAGATCTTTATTAGTTCTCTTATTAAGATGTGTAAACTAAGGATAGACTATACCAAGAAATAACATATTACCATATATACTATTGTTGCATCATAAGTGAACTTAAGAGATGTTCTTTTGTTTCAAAAGCTATTTACATGTGGTATATAGGTTAGAACTTATCATAATAATTTTTAATTAGAGGTTCCAGGGTTGGAATTCTTTCAATTCATTCTATTGGTGCAAAGACATTAGCTTATATCGAAACCCAATTACACTAACTAAAAACATATTCATTGTGAGGGTTGGACCGAGCACTTCTTAAACCCCTCTTTTATTAGATGAACACACCCCCCTTTGATTATTGTTATTCCATACCCATTTGTCTTAGTTTAAATGGTGGTTTAGCCGATCCATCTCACTTGATTTCTTGTTCATCTCAAACTGTCTTTTCCATTCAAATGACTAAAGAATAATGTGACTATGCTACTTGATTTGTGTTGGTCCAGCCTAAATAGGCCTAGAAATTTAATGTAAAAAGGTCCATTATTTGACCATGAATAGATTGCTTTTTCCATTCCAATCTCACTAATAATTAAAGATTTCAAGTTGATGTTAAGCTCTGATAAAGCTAACAAAATTTTCATTATGTTTCTCCACATGCTTGTGTAGAACTGTTTACAAAGAAAGGACGAGGGACTATTTCTTAATTATTGTATCTATATGTCATTTCTCCAAAGACTATGTAGTCACTATCTTAAATGGGCACCACCACTTAAAGAGTAGCTTAAATATTCATAGCTTTTAGGAATCGATACCGAGACTGAAAGGATCGGGATCTAGTTTGATCAATTAGATTAAGATTTGCAGCGGAATAGCACAAGAATTAGACAAAATTTTAGCAAGAATACTTAAATATTCAATTAAACAGTAACGGTTATAGAGAGAGAAAGTTTTCTGCAAAGAGAATGTTTTCATTCACGCACACGCTTCGGTTACAAGGAAATTAGATCAACATTCTTTTTATAAAGAAATGTGACATTAGCTGACGTCACTTGATAGTGACAGCTAACTGATTTATACAAACAACTGAAAGTAAACTAAACTACTGAAGATGTCCACAACAACTGAGGACACCTTCACAGAAAGCTAAGTACAAGCTAACATTACAACAACTGAAGTTATAACATCTAAAGAGTAAGAACTTTAGATGTTTTACATAATATAAAACTACTGATTACAAACTACTGAAAAGTAACCATCACAACTACTGAAGAGAACTACTTCAGCTGTTGTGACAACTTCTGAGAACTTGGTCTTCAGAATTTGTCTTCAGACTTTGTCTTCACCTATTGTCTTCAAACTTTGTCTTCACCTGTTGTCTTCAACTTTGTCTTCACCTGTTGTCTTCAGACTTTGTCTTTAGACTTTGTCTTCAGACTTTGTCTTCAGACTTTGTCTTCAAACTTTGTCTTCACCTGTTGTCTTCAGACTTTGTCTTTAGACTTTGTCTTCAGACTTTGTCTTCAGACTTTGTCTTCAGACTTTTTCTTCAGCTGTTGTCTTCAGACTTTGTCTTCAGCTGTTGTAGACCACTTCAGCTGTTTTGATGTCTGTGCGACTTAAAGGTTTTTCTGATCTGGCTCATCGGTTCTTTTGGTCCAACAAACTCCCCCTGAACCAATGCAGCCAAAACCTTTAAGATTATTGAAGTCCCACTTATTGGCAGAAACATTTTCTGGATCAACTCAGAAATCTTCAAATTAAGCTCAGGTCAGGGAAGAGGTTTCAGAAAGTTTGATTGGCAAAGGATGAATGGGAACTCTGTCTTGGGGAATTGGACACAGAGCTGTTACCCCATCCATGAGACTTACTTCCCAATGATGAGTTCCTTGCAACTATCTAAAGATCCTTTTGACTACAATCATATGGATACTTTAGGTGCAGCCTAAAATCTAGCACAGACACAAGTTGCAAACATAATGTCTGGTCTAGAAGCTGTAAGGTACATCAAGGAACCAATCATACATCTGTAAAGAGTTTCATCAACTGCTTTACCTTTCTCATCAGCATCCATTGTGTGGTGCTGCACATGGGAGTAGAACATGGCTTACAGTTTTGTAAATCAAACTTTTTCAACAGATCCTTTGTATATTTTGACTGATGAATGAAAGTTCCATCAGCCATTTATTTGATTTGCAAACCAGAAAGAACTGTAATTCTCCCATGGCACTCATTTCAAACTTTTGTTGCATCAACTTAGTAAAGGCATCACACAACTGTGGAGCAGAGGATTCAAAATTAACATCATCTACATAAATTTGAACAAGGAGCTTATGCATGCCTACTTTCTTATGAACAAAGTTTTATCTATGGAGCCTCTAGTGAAATTATTTTGAAGAAGAAAGTTAGACAGTGTTTCATACCAGGCTCTGGGAGCTTGTTTTAACCCATAAAGAGCCTTATCAAGCTTATACACCTAATCCGGATGTTTATGATCTTCAAAACCAAGTGGTTGACACACATAAACTTCTTCTTTTATTTTACCATATAAGAATGCACTTTTGACATCCATTTGAAAAACTTTAAGATTATGGAAAGCAGCATAAGCTAAGAACAATCTGATTGCCTCCAGTCTGGCTACAGGGGCAAAGGTTTCATCATAATCAATACCTTCTTCTTGTGAGAACCCCTGTACAACCAGTCTGGCCTTGTTCTTGACAATTTGACCTTTTTCATCATTTTATTCCTAAACACCCATTTAGTGCCTATTGCACACTTACCTCGGGGTAGAGGAACAAGTTCCCACACTTGTTGCTTTTGAAACTGAAGAAGCTCAAGTTGCATGGCTTCAACCCATCCATTGTCTCTTAATGCAATATGATAGTTCTTTGGCTCTTGTTGATTGATGAAGAGAGCATAAAAGCAGAAATTGGACAATTGACTTCTAGTTGAAACACCAGCATTGATGTCACCAATAATCTGAGACATGGGGTGATTCTTCAGTTCATGATACTCAATAAGATCTGTGCAAGTGTTTGTAGGTGATTCAGCAGTAACAGATGTTGATCCAGACTCTTGAAACCTAGAATGAGATGGCAATTCAAATGAAGTAGAGGAATCAGAGATCTCATCAGCATTTGTTGTGGATGGAACTGCTAAAGCTATAGGAACATCAAGGTTAGTAGACTCAGGCAGGTGATCACTAAATCTTGCATTTGTATCACCAGATGAATGACTAGTTGCAGGAGATGATAGATTCACAGAATCTGCAACAGCTGGAGGCTGATAAGGAACATATTGTATATGTCCAAATCAAATAACTCCACAGGGTTTTGTGGAATCTTCTCTTTTGGAGATTCATTAACCTTACATGCAAGGTTTCTTCAACTATCTTTGTTCTGCAATTAAAAACTCTGTATGCCTTGCAAGTAATTGAAGGGATTGAGATCTAGTTTGATCAAATAGATTAGGATTTGCAGCGAATAGCACACGAATTAGACGAAATTCTAGGAAGAATAATATGAATATTCAATCAAATAGTAACAGTTATAGAGAGAGAGTTTTCTACAAACAGAATGTTCATTCATGCACAAACTTCTCGTAGAGGGAAATTAGGTCAACATTCCTTTTATAAGGAATGTGACATCAGCTGACGTCACATGATAGTGACATCTAACTGATTTATACAAACAACTGAAATAAACTAAACTACTGAAGATGTCCACAACAACTGATGACACCTTCATTAGAAGCTAAGTATAAACTAACATTATACTACTGAAGTTATAACATCTAAAGTATAAGAACTTTAGATGTTTTACATAATATAAAACTACTGATTACAAACTACTGAACTATAAACCATCACAACTACTGAAGAGAACTACTTCAGCTGTTGTGACAACTTCTGAGAATTTTGTCTTCAGACTTTGTCTTCAGCAGTTGTCTTCAGACTTTGTCTTCAGACTTTGTCTTCAGCAGTTGTCTTCAGACTTTGTCTTCAGCAGATGTAGATCACTTCAGTTGTTTTGATGTCTGTGGGACTTAAAGGTTTTTCTGATCTGGCTCATTGGTTCTTTTGGTCCAACACACTCCCCCTGAACCAATGCAGCCAAAACCTTTAAAATTATTGAGGTCCCACTTATTGGCAGAAACAAAATCTGGATCAGCTCAGAATTCTTCAATTATAAGCTGAGGCCAGGGAAGAGATTTTAGAAGGTTTGATTGGCAAAGGATGAATGGGAACTCTGTCTTGGGGAATTGGACACAGAGCTGTTATCCCATCCATGAAATCTACTTCCCAATGATAAGTCTGTAAGACTCTCTGACATAGGCCTCAAGGAAAACAACTTGTTCTTCCATTGTGAGTTCTTCCGCTCCATTTTCAAAGAAGAACTCAGGCCCATAGTACTCAGATAAGTACTTAATATGCTTTCTATTTTTTAGCTCTACAGTTGTTATCTCTCTGTATGCAAACTCATCAGGATGAGTGCCTTCAAGCAATAACTGGAGCTCATTTCTTCTTATTTTTTCAAGCTTCTTGTAGATTAACCCCTTCTTTACCATTTTGTTTTCTAGTAAAGTTTGTGGAGTCATTTTAGACTTGTAAGCTCTCTTGAAGTCATCAAAATTTCCCAGGGTGACACTACAATGGCCAGCATTATCACAGCATCTACAATCTTCTTTACTTGGCCATTGTATCTGCTTGGAATCTTCATTTTGTGAATTCTATCACTTACTCTGGGGTCAGGCCAAATTCTCACTCTCTCTTTCTGATATTGGAATGTAAATCTGAGAGCATACAACCTCTGAGCATGTTTCTTCATAGCTTGTATGGATGAAGACTTGGGAAACTCTTTATCATCATCCTTAACAGCTGCTCATCATGTTGTTTATGCTGTTCTTCTTCTTCAAGTTTGACTTTTACCATTTGCCTTTGGAAGTCAGGTGTGATTATTGTTGGTTGACTCCTAGGCTCAAGCATTCTTATTTTGAGAACAGCAGAGAGTGGCAGACAGTCATCCTCATCATCTTCTTCGTCTTCTTCCATCCTCAACACCCTTCCCTTCCTCTTAGGTGCATCATTGGTAATGGGTTCAGTAGGCTTCTTAGGTAAAGGAGTTGGTTTTGAGGGTTGTGAGGGTGGTTGTTTTGGTTTGGGTGATTGTGCAGGCTGCTCTAGCATCTTGGATGTGAGTGAAGCTTTGATAAATTTGCCATATCAGACCTTTTCCCAGCACCAGCTTCATCAAGAGCTTCTATGATCAATCCTTTGTTAAATGCTTCAGACAAACAGATTCTGGTGGTTATCTCCAAAATACTGTCTCTGGACCATGACCTTCCCAGATGTTTTGATATAAATCTTGCCATAGTTTCTAGCCTTTCTCTTTCTTTCTCACTCCACCTTGCCCATCTTTGTTAATTTCTTGAATCTCTAACCTTCTGATCTCAGAGTCAAGTTTGGTAGTGTCAAATCCTTGTCTGAAGAGTTGATCAATAATCTTATCCATAGATCTGCTATGTTGCTCATCAGCTTCTTTGATCAATTCTTCCAACTTTTTCACACCTTTAGACTTTTCAGAGGATTTCTTCCTTTTGTAGGTGATCATCTCCTTTTCTTCCTGCTCTTTTTCTGCTTCCTCTTCAGCTTTTTTTCTTTTGTCTACTTTCACTGACTTAGACTCCCCTTTTGGTTGCATTGGGTTCAGGGTGTGAATGTCAGAAAATTTCTTAGAAACCACAACATCAACTAAAGATTGAAGAGTAAAGGAAAGCCTCTCATCAATGGCTTGATGTACAGTGTTTGTGATTATGGAAGTGATGAGAGGTAAGGATGTTTGAAAGGCAGTAACCATTTGCTCAGAGGGGTTCTGTCCCTGAGAAATGGCACTTGAAGCAGAGGCTGGTGGCAAGTTTGTTGAGAGTGGCTCAGTATTTGGGATAGTTTCAGGAGAAACTGCCATCTGTGAGTGAATGTAGGCAGATGGACTTGATTCTTTTGACATTTTGGCAAGCAGTTCTTGTAGTCTACATACCTCAGTCTCACGATTAGTATTGTGGGCTAGAACATCAAAGAAAAAGCCCAGGTCATCATCAGTCGGTGCTGAATCAGCTGACCACCTGATGAATTAGGATGAACATGTGTTGAGTGTAGATCAGTATTCACATGTGCCCCTATTTTTCAGAACTGGGGACTTCCTGCCTCAGGATGATGTCCTTCATTGGCAGTTGCCTCTGGTGAGGACTTAGAGATGATACCATCTTCATCCTGATCATATGCTGAACAAGGAGAAGAGGCAGCCTTACCAGATGTTCTAATCTCCTCCTCTACACAGGGAGATTGAACTCTGTAATCCTTGTGCTATGGGTTATCAGCTACATTATAATCCTCTCCCTCAATTATGGAGGTTTTCCCAATGGTAATAGGTTTCTAAGGAGGGGTAGAGGAATGTAGTTGAGTCAGCACTTGTGCAATAACCATAGTTGGGCTTGTAGGGGTGGCTTCAGTGGGAGATAGGTGTGAAAAGGATTGCACCTGGGGTGAATGGTGCTCTTCAATAGCAATCCTCTCAGTGAGAGAGATTCCAGTAATGTGGTTTCCCCATTTTTGGTTGCATCAGGATCCTGTTGAGAGGATTCCTGAGAGGTTTCAGCTGGTAGAGCCCTGGAAACTACAAGGGGATTACTACCCATAGTTTCAACCTGCCTTTGTGTTGCAGGGGCATCATCAGGGGACTCAACTCCCTGAGTAGCCTTTTTGGTTTGTTTGGAATGAGGTTTGGAGGGGACTTTGGATTTGGAGGATGAGCCTGTGGGTACCTTCTGCTTGGGTTTTAGCAGTTTGGCAACCTCTTTGAGGTGTGGGTCAGAGTTGTACCTGGAGTATACCTCTGGCAAAACTACCACAGCAGGGACTCCAAGGCCAACAGGGTCATTAGATTGTAATGATTCATGATTATGACCATAAGAAACCTTGGATATAATAGCCATCTATTAGCTACAGGTTTCATTGCCAGATCTTTTAATTCTAAAAATATAATTTCAGAAAAATTTAAGCTTTGGCGTTCAAGAATAGAATACAATACCTGCTGCCACCTGGATGACATTTGATCCCATGAAGAGGTTTTGGGGGCAAGACAAACATTGATCATGTGAAAGATTAGGCGTTCAGCATCATGAAAGTGCTTCTTCAGAATGGTAGTAGCACTTAGGTTGCCCTCATAGCCATGATTAATGAATGAGAGATCAATGGTGCCCTTCAGGTATTTGGTGACAAAGGTAGCATCATTCAGATCTAGCGTTTGGCGAATGATAGGAGGAGTGACTACCACCTTCTTCTGGTTTATAGATGACTGGAGAGTGATCGCGACATCATTCTCACCAGTATGGATGGTGACATTTGTCTAGAATTGACGAAGAGAGTCGGGATAGATGGTTGGATTCAGAAGAAAAGCAGTTCGATACTAGGAATCAGCCATCAGATCAATAGCATCATCAAACTTAGTCCAAAAGGTCGGTTTTGTGAAGTAAGCAACACAGTTTTGTTGAGGTTTGATTTGCATGGTCGCCATTAATGGGAGATGAACGTTCGGAAATCTATCTATGAAAAGTTTGAAGTTAGGGTTAGGTATTTATAGGTTATGAAACGGCTGAAAGAAAACAGCTGAAAGTTTTTGGTTTTAGTCATCAGTTGTTAGAAAACGACTGAAGACATGGTTTTAGCTTTCAGATGTTGTAAACAACTGAAGACTTGGTATTTGTCATCAGTAGTTGAAAAACTACTAAAGACTTGGTTTGGCTTCATTGTTTTGAAATGAAACAACAGTTGTTTGAAACAATTGAAGAATAAACTTACTCATCAGTTGTTGTCGTCAATTCACAAATCTCAGTTGTTTCATATGACCTTAACACTTACTCAGCAGATTATCTGATTTTCAGATGTTTCATTGGTCATCAGTACTTATCTGTTAGAACAGACGTCAGTAGTTGTAACCACTTTAGTACTTTGCAACAGATAAAGTATTAGTACTTTAAGGAATTTAGTCTTCAGTAGTTATGAAAACTACTGAAGATAAAATAACTTCAGTACTTATTTGTGACAGCTATATATTGATGCTCATCAGTACTTGGGAGCTGAAATCATCAGTAGTTGTCAATTTATTCAAGCTGTAGCATACCAAGCCTTAACATAAGATTTTGAAAAGTTGCACTGTCCAAAGGCTTAGTAAATATATTCCAAGCTCATCAGCACTAGGAACAAACTTTGGATCAATCAGACCTTTTTCATAATAATCCCTCATAAAATGATGTCTGATCTCAATATGTTTGGTCCTAGAATGCTGGACAGGATTCTTAACAATACAAAGAGCTGAAGCACTGTCCATTAGTAAAGGAGTCTTAGTCTCTGTAATGTCATAATCCAGTAATTGATTCTGAAGCCAGAGTACCTGAGATGTACAACTTGCAGCAGCAATGTACTCTGCTTTAGTACTGGATGTAGCAATAGAGGTTTGTATCTTACTCTGCCAAGAAACCAAACAGTTGCCTAGAAATTGACATCCACCAAAGGTGGATTTTCTGGTTAATTTACACCCGGCATAGTCACTATCATAGAAAGCAACTAATTTGCAAGAGTACCCAGTGGAATACCAAAGTCCTAGAGATTGAGTTCCTTGCAAATATCTAAAGATCATTTTGACTGCAATCATATGGGATACTTTAGGTGCAGCCTGAAATCTAGCACAGACACAAGTTGCAAACATAATGTCTGGTCTAGAAGCTGTAAGATACATCAAGGAACCAATCATACATCTGTAAAGAGTTTCATCAACTGCTTTACCTTTCTGATCAGCATCCAGTTGTGTGGTGCTCCACATGGGAGTAGAACAGGGCTTATAGTTTTGTAAATCAAATTTTTTCAACAAATCCTTTGTATATTTTGACTGATGAATGAAAGTTCCATCAGCCTTTTGTTTGATTTGCAACCCCAGAAAGAACTGTAATTCTCCCATGGCACTCATTTCAAACTTTTGTTGCATCAACTTAGTAAAGTCATCACACAACTGTGGATCAGAGGATGCAAAAATAATATCATCAACATAAATTTGAACAAGGAGCTTATGCATGCCTACTTTCTTAATGAACAAGGTTTTATCTATGGAGCCTCTAGTGAAATTATTTTGAAGAAGAAAGTTGGACAGTGTTTCACATCAGGCTCTAGGTGCTTGTTTTAGTCCATAAAGAGCCTTATCAAGCTTATACACCCAATCTAGATGTTTATGATCTTCAAAACCTGGTGGTTGGAACACAAAAACTTCCTCTTTTATTTTACCATATAAGAATGCACTTTTGACATCCATTTGAAAAACTTTGAGATTATGAAAGCAGCATAAGCTAAAAACAATCTGATTGCTTCCAGTCTGGCTACAAGGGCAAAGGTTTCATCATAATCAATACCTTCTTCTTGTCAAAACCCCTGTACAACCAGTTTTGCCTTGTTCTTGACAATTTGGCCTTTTTCATCAGTTTTATTCCTAAACACCCATTTAGTGCCTATCGCACACTTACCTTGGGGAAGAGGAACCAGTTCCCATACTTGCTGCTTTTGAAACTGAAGAAGCTCAAGTTGCATAGCTTCAACCCATCCATTATCTCTTAATGCAATATGATAATTCTTTGGCTCTTGCTGACTGATGAAGAGAGCATAGAAGCAAAAGTTGGACAATTGATTTCTGGTTGAAACACCAGCATTGATGTCACCAATGATCTGAGACATGGGATGATTCTTCAGTTCTTGATACTCAATAAGATCTGTGCAAGTGTTTGTAGGTGATTCAGCAGCAACAGATGGTGATCCAGATTCTTGAAACCTAGAATGAGATGATAATTCAAATGAAGTAGAGGATTCAGAGATCTCATCAACATTTGTTGTGGATGGAACTACTGAAGCTATAGGAATATCAAGTTTAGTAGTCTCAGGCAGTTGATCACTAAAACTTGCATTTATACTAACAGATGTGTTGGACCAAAAGAACCAATGAGCCAAGATCAGAAAACCTCTAAGTCCCACATGATATCCAACAACTGCTGAAGGCTTCATCAGCAGTTCGACAAGTGCTGAAGACTTCAACAGCTGAAGATCAAGTACTGAAGCTCAACAGCTGAAGAACAAAAGTGCTGAAGTACAACAGCTGAAGAACACAAGTGCTGAAGCTGAAGACCAAGTACTGAAGGTCAACAGCTGAAGAACACAGTGCTGAAGCTGAAGACCAAGTACTGAAGGTCACAGCTGAAGAATACAAGTGCTGAGGCTGAAGACCAAAGTACTGAGGTCAACAGCTGAAGAACACAAGTGCTGAAGCTGAAGACCAAAGTGCTGAAGACCAAATTACTGAAGGTCAACAGCTGAAGAATACAAGTGCTGAAGCTGAAGACCAAATTACTGAAGTACAACAGCTGAAGAGTCCACAAGTGCTGAAGATCAACAACTGATGTACAAAGTCTGAAGACAAAGACTGAAGACATCAGCTGATGACATCTACTAAAGTCATCAGCTGATGAAACGTCTGAAGTTCAAGTCTGAAGACCAAGTACTGAAGATTCAGTAGTTTGTCACAACAGCTGAAGAGTACTTCTTCAGTAGTTGTGATATCAGTAGTTTTATGTTTTTACTTTCAGTAGTTTTGTAAAATGACTGAAGAGCTTGTTCTTCAGTCGTTGTAGTTTGAGTAGTTTCTTTTCAGTAGTTGTAGTAACTGATAACACTTAGTATTTTTGTGAGAAGATGTCAGTTGTTTTGACATCTTCAGTAGTTGTGTTTCAGTTGTTTAAATAATTCGGTTAGATGTCACTATCAAGTGACATCAGCAGACGTCACATCTCCTATATAAGAAATGTTCGACCCGACATTCCTATATAAGGGATGATTGACCTGATTGTATGTGTGACAATTTGCCACCACGAAAGCGTGTGATTGAAGAAATATTCTTTTTGCAGAAACTTTCTCTCTCTATAACTAATTCTGTTCATTGCAATATCTTTGGTATTCTTGCTCGAATTGTGCTAGTTGGTACTCTATTCCGCTGCTGAAATCATTCAATCGATCAAACTAGATGCTAAGATCCTATGAAATGGTATCAGAGCCGGTTAATCATTGATCGATCTAACAATTGATCATTGAAACTGCTCATTTGCTCTAAGTTTGATCGAACTAGCAAATTCGCACGAATCTGTTATAGAGATTGAATTCTGTCGCTTTTGGCTATTTTAATTGAGGTTCTTAGTGGTTTTGAGCTAAATTTGTTTTGCTATTTTGAACTGTCTGAATTTTCTAAAATGACTACTCCCTCCAATGAACTAGCAAATCACAATACTGGTTCCTCAACCAAGCCTCCAATGCTGGTTAGGAGTGAGTATAACATATGGCAACGACGAATGCTCTATCACCTGTCTGTTAACAGTTCAGGTTGTTGGACATCAGTGGTACATGGTCCACACAAGCCTATGGTGAAAACCCGGAAACCAACCAAATGGTTCCGAAGAGGAGGGAGCATACTCAGATGAGGATATGTTTGAGATTGATGCAAAAGCCCATGGAATTCTGGCCATGGCATGCCAAATGAAATCTATTCTGGCTGATACATTATGAAACTGCCCATGACCTTTGGAATGCCTTGAAAGAACAATTTGGAGGAATAGATGAGGTCTTGGCAAATAATAGAGAAATCCTTGCCAACAATATGAGACATTCTCTCATAGGAAGGGTGAGACTGACTCAACAGTTTGAGCGGTTCTCTTGTTTGATCTCTGAATTAAAAATGGTCAAACATGAGTACACCAATAGCCAGATGAATATAGATTTCTCAGATCACTGCCTGAGAGATGGGACACATATACTATTGTCCTACGCTCCAGTGCAAATTTCGACAAACTATCTCTCACCCAACTCCATGGGAAATTGCTCACATTTGAGAGAGAGAGAACAGAAACGAAAACTGTCATCATCTGGAAAGCTCACTGATGAATTGTACCAGGAAATACTGCCTTGGTTGGTCATGAGTCAGAATATGCTTCATCTGAATGCCAGTATGATGAGCATATTGATTTCTCTTCAAACACTTCTGATTCTGCATTTGTGAGTGTTGATAGTCAGTTTACTGGGTGTAATAATGACAACCTATGCTTCATCATGGATGATCTCAAGGGGATTGCTGATGATGACTTAGAAGAGATGGATATTTTGAGCCAAATGACCTTGATAAATATCAGATCTCAGAAGTTCTACAAAAGAACTGGAAGAAAGTTCCCAGGACTCTCTGGCAAAACCAAAGTTGGTTTTGACAAGAGTAAGTTGAGTGTCACAAATGCCACAGGCTTGGACACTTTGCTAGAGAATGTAGATCATCTGGATCTAATTCTTCTGCACCCTTTGTGACTTTCCCTGGCAATAGTCAACAACACAGAGGGCAACTTCCTGTCAATTCAGGTCATCATTCTCAATCACAATCTCCTGCATATTTTGTTCCTCAGGGTCCAATGCCACATCCTTACCCTTGTTATTACATGCCACAAACCAGTCAGGTTCAAGCACCCATTGCTCAACAACCACATGCTCTTCCTGAGCCTCAACCATCTCAATCTCATCAACCTCAACAACACAAGCTTCTTCACCCCTGGAGTTGTTGACTGGAGCAGTTTACCAGATGACATGTCTGGTCATGAACAACTGCTCACAGGTGCTGGTCAACATGGTGGTGACAGTCCTTTTGGGAATCTGGCACTTATGGATCTGGAGTCTGCAGATGGATCATCCTCAAATGCCTCTTCATCATAGGTATCACAGGTATCCTCTGAGGCTAAGGCCAAATTATGTTTGAAACATGCATAGCAGCATTTGCCTCTATTAGAGAAGCAAATGTAGCTTTAATTAATAAGAACATAGAGCTAGAAAAGATCATTTCCAAAAGAAAAGCTGAGTTTGAGTCTATGCTTAAAGAGAAAAATGATGAGATTTATAAACTTAAATGCCAAATCACTGATGATAAGGCTAGGGAAGAGGTACTTTTAGAAAAGTACAAAGACCTCAAAGAAACCCTTGCAGTCACCCAAGTAGAGTGTGATCGATGGGTACAGTCATGCAAAGGTTTTGAAATGCTTCTTAGTAAGCAATCTGCTTCCAATGTGAAGTTTGGCATTGGTTATAATCACACTGCTCCTCCTACAGATTTTGCTTCAAGAGCAGAAGTGAAATCTGATGGAGGAAGCAATAACCAATCCACCTCATCATGTGATTCACTTTCTGATAGAGCACCATCAGAAGTTGAAGTTAGGTATTATTCCCTCGTTGAACCTATCAGCTGATCTTGATGGTTCAAATACTGACATACACATGATCAAAAAGTTGATCAACTCAGGAGTTATTTCTGGAAGTCCTGAAAGGACTGGAGAGCAAGATTTACCACCTGAAGTTCAAACTCCAACTACTGTCAGCACTGAAGAGAAGAAAACTGTCAGTAGAAAGGGTTTGAAGACTACTAAAGAGGAAGTCAAGAAAGCAAATAGTGCTTCCAAGTGCTGAAGAACAAGTCTTCAGTAGTTTCATTCTCTTTAGTTGATGATCAACATAAGATGAAGAAGAAACCATGTGAAATATGTAGTTTGTTCAATCATCTTACAGATGATTGTTGGTACAAAAGAGGATCCAAACTCAAACATAAAGAGGAAATTAAAGAGAAAATGGTTAAAATGAAAACTGAGTTTGAAGCCACATTTGTACCAGCAACATCAAATCCTGTAACCCTTAAGTCCAAAAAGAAATCCAAAAAGAAATGGGTTAAACAGTAACAGCTGAGATTGCTCAAAGAAGAAGGTGCAACATAGGAACTTATCAAACTCCAATGCCAATGTGTCTGGAGAGCTGAAAGCTTTATCACAAAATCAGACACAGCTGGTTATGATGGTTCAACATCTATTGGGAAGAGTTAACCAATTAGATGTTCCTATGTTGAAACCACAGAAAAGGAGGTCCAAGCCAAAGGATTCCTCTTCTTCACCATCTTCTTCCTCTCAGGCTGTTGTTTCCAACAAACCTGTTAGTTTACCATCTGTTGATGAGAACAGGCCCAAAACCAAAAGGTTTGGGTCTCAAAATCTAACTAATTTGTTGTGTTTTGCAGGGTTCTTCAACATGCCACAGAGGCATCTGGTATGTAGACAGTGGAGGATCCATGCATATGACAGGAAACAGATCACTTCTTAATGACTACTCTCAAGGAAGGAAGGGTTTTGTGTCATTTGGCAATGATGCAAAGGGTTACATCATCGGCAAAGGCTTTGTTTCCAATGGGGAAATAAGTTTGATGATGTTAACCATGTGGAAAATCTCAAGTACAACCTCTTGAGTGTCAGTCAAATGTGTGACAAAGGCCATGTTGCTCTTTTCACCAGTCAGAACTGTCGGATTTCGTCATCCAAAGTTCTAAGTTTGATTGATAAGGTGTTGGATGAATACACTCTCCTGAAGGCCAACAGAACAGGAAGAGTGTATGCCTTAGATCTTTCCAAGAAAATAGATCTCAAAGGCCATCCTTGCCTATTTTCCAAGGCTTCCCCTCAAGAATCTACTCTATGGCATAGAAGGCTGGGTCATGTAAATCTCAAAAACATAAATCAGCTGATAAACCATGGTTTAGTAAGGGGACTGCCTATGAAGGAGTACAAATGTGAAGATAACTGCACTGCTTGTTTAAAAGGAAAACAGCACAAAGCTTCATTTCCCTCCATAGAAGAACCTAAGTCCACTGCCTGCTTACAGCTTCTTCACATGGATCTCTTTGGTCCTGTGAGTGATGAGTATGGCTAAGAAGAAATACTGTCTGGTAATTGTGGATGATTACTCCAGATTTGTATGGACTTTCTTCTTGCTTTCAAAGGATGAGGCAGCTCAGAAGATTATCAACTTTGTGTTGTATGTTGAGAAGCAGTATTCCCTCTCAGTCAAGTGTATTAGAAGTGATAATGGAACAGAATTCAGAAACAATACACTTGATGAGTTCTACCTCTCAAAGGGAATCAAGAGGCAGTTTAGCATTCCAAGAACTCCTCAACAAAATGGAGTAGTGGAGAGAAAGAACAGGACCCTTATTGAAGCTGCAAGGTCCATGTTGGCTGATTCTGGACTGCCAATGACTTTTTGGGCTGAAGTGTCAATACAGCTTGCTATGTACAGAATAAGTTCTAGTAAATCAGAGGTTGATGAAGACTCCATATGAAGTTCTTCATCATTTGGCCCCTCTAATTTCATTCTTCAGAGCTTTTGGGTGTCCTTGTTTCATTCTCAACACACGGGATCAACCCCAAAATTTTATCCTAAGGTGGATGCAGGGTACTTTGTTGGTTATTCATCAACTTACAAAGCATACAGAGTCTTCAACTGCAGAACAAAGATGGTTGAAGAGACTCTACATGTTAAGTTTAATGAATCTCCAAAGGACAAGATTCCACAAAGCCCTGTGGAGCTATTTGATTTGGACATACTGCAATATGTTCCTTATCAAACTCCTGCTGTTGCTCCTGTCAACAGTTCACCACCTGGTGGTACTGCTGGTGCTGATGATGATGATGATACAGTACTCACCTCTTCAGGTTTAGTGACCAACTACCTGTGTCATCTAAACCTGATGCTCCTGTAGCTTCAGTAGCTTCATCCACAAGTGCTGATGAGATTTCTGCATCTTCAACTTCATTTGAGTTGCCACCATCTACATGGTTTCAAGAGTCTACATCAACATCTGTTGCTGCTGAAGGATCTACAAACACTTGCACTGATATCATTGTTTATCCAGAGATGAAGAATCACCCAATGTCTCAAATCATTGGTGATATCAATGCTGGAGTTTCAACCAGAAGTCAATTGTCCAATTTCTGCTTCTATGCTCTCTTCATCAGTCAGCTAGAGCCAAAGAACTATCATGTTGCACTTAGAGACAATGGTTGGGTTGAAGCAATGCAGCTTGAGCTTCTTCAGTTCAAAAAGCAGCAAGTGTGGGAGCTTGTTCCTCTTCCCCCAGGTAAGTGTGCAATAGGCACTAAATGGGTTTTTAGGAATAAAACAGATGAAAATGGGCTTATTGTTAAGAACAAGGCCAGACTGGTTGTTCAGGGGTTTGCACAAGAAGAAGGTATTGATTATGATGAAACCTTTGCCCCTGTAGCCAGACTGGAGGCAATTAGATTGTTCTTAGCCTATGCTGCACTCCACAATCTTAAAGTTTTTCAAATGGATGTTAAAAGTGCATTTTTATATGGTAAAATAAAGAAGAAGTTTGTGTTGTCAACCACCAGGTTTGAGGACAATAAACCCCAGAATGGGTATACAAGCTTGATAAGGCTCTTTATGGGTTGAAACAAGCTCCTAGAGCCTGGTATGAGACATTATCTAACTTTCTTCTGCAAAATAATTTCACTAGAGGCTCCATAGATAAAACTTTATTTATTAAGAAGGTGGATCAGCATAAGCTACTTGTTCAAATTTATGTTGATGATATTATATTTGCATCCTTTGATCCCCGTTTGTGTGATGATTTTACAAAAATTAATGCAAATGAAGTTTGAAATGAGTGCAATGGGAGAATTACAGTTCTTTCTAGGCTTGAAAATCAAACAAAAAGCTGATGGAATTTTCATTCATCAGTCTAAATAGACAAAAGATCTTTTAAATAAGTTTGATTTACAAAACTGTAAGCCCTGTTCTACTCCCATGTGCAACACCACACAATTGGATATTGATCAGAAAGGTAAAGCTGTTGATGAAACGCTTTACAGATGTATGATTGGGTCCTTGATGTATTTAATAGCTTCTAGACCAGATATTATGTTTGCTACATTGGTTTGTGCTAGATTTCAGGCTGCACCTAAAGAGTCTCATCTGATTGCAGTCAAGAGGATCTTTAGATATTTGCAAGGTACACAATCTCTAGGTTTATGGTATTCCACTGGGCACTCTTGCAAATTAGTTGCTTTCTCTAACAGTGACTATGCAGGGTGTAAGTTGACCAGGAAATCAACTTCTTGTGGATGTCAATTCCTAGGCAACTGTTTGATTTCTTGGCAGAGTAAGAAACAAACATCTGTTGCTACATCCACTGCTAAAGCCGAGTACATTGTTGCTGCAAGTTGTACATCCCAAGTACTCTGGCTTCAGAATCAACTTTTGGATTATGGCATTACAGAGACTAAGACTCCGTTATTAACGGATAGTGCTTCAGCTCTTTGTATTGTCAAAAATCCAGTCCAGCACTCTAGGACCAAACATATAGAATTAGACATCATTTTGTAAGAGATTGTTTTGAAAAGGGTCTAATTAATCCTATGTTTGTGCCTAGTGCTGATGAGCTTGCAGACATTTTTACTAAGCCTTTGGATAGTTCAACTTTCCACAACCTGGTGTTAAGGCTTGGTATGCTGCAGCTAGAATAAGTGACAACTACTGATGATCTCAGTCATAATACTGATGATCATTGGTAACCATGTCACATATAAGTACTGATGAGTTCTTTTACCCTCAGTAGTTTTTATAACTACTGAAGGCTAAATGCCTCACAAGTACTGAAGTACTTCTGTTCTAAACTACTGATGTAGTTACAACTACTGAATCAATAAAAACATAAGTACTAACGTCCTATGAAACACCTGAAAAGCAGATGAAAAGTCTGATGAGTAAGTGTTGAGGACAGTATGAAACAGCTGAAAAGCTAAGAATTGACGAAAACAGCTGATGAGTAATTTCTCTTCAGTTGTTTCTACAACTGCTGTTTCTAAACAACTGAAGCAAGACCACAGTCTTCAGTAGTTTCACAACTACTGATAACTAATACCAAGGCTTCAGTTGTTTACAACGACTGATGGCAAAACCATTGTCTTAGTAGTTTCACAACTACTGATGACAAATACCAAGTCCTCAGTTGTTTACATCATATGAAGTCAAAACCACACCTTCAGTAGTTTTCATAACTACTCATGGTTAACACCAAGACTTCAGTTGTTTCAACGTCTGATGGTCAAAACCAAGTCTTCAGTTGTTTTATAACAACTGATGACAACATCACACTGTCAGTCGTTTTAAACCTCTGAAGGTTAATACCACGTCATCAGTAGTTTCAAACAGCTGATGACCACAACCAAAACCTTCAGTAGTTTTCTTTCAATCTTTTCATATCCCAACCCTATAAATACCTGTCTTCTTCTCAAACGGTCCATTAGCCGTTCTTCTGACCTTCATACTCTCAAAAATGGCAACCATGAGTCTAAAACCCAGACATAACTGCGTCGCCTACCTCACGAAATCAGCCTTCTGGAAAAAGTTAGATCACGCCATAGACCTAATGGCTGATTCTCAATATAATACAGCTCTGCTCTTAAACCCGACCATCCACCCAGAGTCACTCAGTCACTTTTGGTCCAATGCCTACGTTCACACTGATGTGCCTACCGGCCAAATTTATGTTCGGTCACTGGTCAACCAAAACCAAGTAGAGGTTACACCTGATAGCATTTGTCGAGTGCTAAATTTACAAGATGCTACTGCTGTGACTGAGTACCCGAAGGGCACAACTGATATGTCCTTCCTCAACAATGGGTACGACGGAAATCTTCGAGCTGCTACCATACTGAAGAAGAACTTTCCTGATACTGAACGACTGATATTTCATATGGTGAATGTTTGCTTAGCCTCAAAGACATCCTCATGGGATCAAATGTCTTCCCGGTGGCAATAGGTATTATATTCAATTCTAGAACACCAACCTTTAAATTTTTCACAAATTGTGTTTCTAGAAATCAAAGATCTGGCACAGAAACCTGTGGGAAAAAGATGGCTATTATATCCCAGGTTTCTGATGGCCATAATTTTAAATGAATTACAAACTGATGGCCTTGTTGGCCTTGGAGTCCCTGCACCAGCTGTTCTAGCTGAGGTATACTCCAGGCATAACTCCGACCAATCCCTCAAAGAAGCTGCCCGTTTGCTAAAACCCAAGCAAAGGGAACCCACAGCTTCAATTGCCAGATCCAAAGTCCCCACCAAGCCAAAATCCAAACCCAAACAAGCTAATCAGGAGATGAGTCCCCTGATGATGCTCCTGTACCACCCAAACAGGATAAACCTACTGGTTCAAACCCCCTAGTAGTGTTAATGACTCAACCAGCAACAGCCGCACAGGTATCCTCTCAAAAGGATCCTGTTGCAACCATTTCAGGGGAAACCACATTGCTGAGACCTCTCTCACTTTGAGGAGGTTATCATTGAAGAGCATCCCTCTCCCCGATGCAATCAGCTTCTATCCCCTCTCCCCATGCAAATGCCCCTCAAAGCCCAACCATTATAATTGCCAATGTGCTGACTCAGCTGCATGCCTCTCTACTCCTACTCCCTAAACCACCAACAGGGGAAAAACAGCAATTGAGGAAGAGGATACACATGCTTCTGATAACCCACAGCACCGGGGTTTAAATGTTCTATCTCCTGGTGTGGATATGGAGACCAGAACATCTGGTGAGGCTGCCACCTCTTCTGAATCAGCATATGATCAGACTGAGGTTGGTATCATAACTAAGACCTCACCAGAGGCAAAGCTGATGAAGGACAAAGTCCTGAGGCTGGAAGTCCCCAGTTCCAAGACAAAGGGCACATGCTACATCTGGTCTACATCCAGTGCATGTACATCCTGCTACAAGCAGGAGGTCAGGTGATTCAGCATCTGCTGATGATGACCTGGGCTTCTTTTATGATGTTCTTGCCCAGAACACAATCCTAGAGGAGGAAGTCAGTAGGCTGCAAAAACTACTTGACCAACTCTCTCAAGGAGAAAGACCATCTGCCATCACATCAACCCAACAGATGGCACCTTCCTCCGAAGGTCCCTTAAACACACAGCCACTACAAAATTCTCAGCCACCTGCCTCTGTTTCTGGCACCATTTCTCCGGACCAAAACCCCCCTGAGCAAATGGATGCTATTCCTCAAAATCCACTATCTCTCATCACACCGCAGCTAACCGAATTTGTTATTAAAACTGTTGATGAGAGACTTTCTTCTGTCTTACAACCCCTGGTGGAGGATGTACTGAGCCAACAACTTTTGGCTACTCAATCCCTTGCAACCAATGCACCCAAAAAGGGGGAGAGTTCAACAGTGAAAGCTAAAAGAAAGAGGATGGAGAAGGAGAGAGAGAAAGAGAAGGATAAAGAGGTGGAAAAAGAGAAGGATTGTGTGTATGAGGCCGAAAAATAGAAGGAGAATGTGATTGAGAAGGGAGCTGAAATTGAAAAATTACATGAAAGTCAAAAAGATTTTCATGTCACATACAAGAAAAAGAAGAGTGCTGAGAAAGAGAAGAACTTGAACGATATGGTTAAAGAGGCTGATGCTGAACACAGCAGATCAATGGACAATATCATTGATTAGCTGTTTAGGCAAGGTTTCGACACTGAAAAGCTGGATTCTGAAATAAGAAGATTAGAGATCGAATAGATCCAACAAAGATGGGCTAGCTACAGCACTATGGATAGAGAGAGACTTGAGATCATGATCAGATTTATCAGCAAATACCTTGGGAGATCATTGATCGAAGTAAAATCATGGACCAGGGACAACATCTTGGCCATAACCTCCAAGATCTGTTCGTCTGAAGCATACACTAAGGCTTTAGTAGTCAAAGCTTTGAATGAAGCAGGAGCAGGGAGCAGGTTTGAGCTAGCCAAACACTCAAAAGCCACACTCACCTCCAAAATGCTAACTCAGCCTGTCAACATTCCCTCTCCAAAACAACCACAACCACAACCCACAAAACCAACTCCCTTACCCTCAAAACCACATCCGATGATGCACCTAAGCAGAAGAAGAGAAGGGTGTTGAGGCTTGTGGAAGAAGAAGAAAATGATGATGAAGAAGATAGGCTGCCAATCTCAGTTGTTCTGCAGTTGCCTAAGGCCAAAGATCTCTCTCTTGCAATAACTCCTGATCAACAAAGAGATGCAATCAAAGTAAAATTAGAAGAAGAAGAACAACATAGATTGCATGATGAAGAGTTATTGAGGAGAGTAGATAAAGCATATGCAGCCACTTCCTCCATCATCAATATGAAAAAACAAGCTCAGAGGATCTATACTCTTGGACATACTTTTTAGTATGTGAAAGAAAGAGTAAGAATTTGGCCTGATCCTAGGGTGGCTCACAGAATACAAAAGGAAAACATCCCTCAGAGATACAGTGGTCAAGTAAAAAAGATTGTAGATGAAGTGATCTCCTTCGCCATTGTAGTTTCACCCTGAGAAATCCTGGAAGATTTCAAAAAGGCCTACACCTCAAACATGCCTCCACAAAAGATGCTATAGAACAAAATGATCAAAAAGGGGCTGGTGTATAAGAGGCTAATGAGATCAGAAAGGATGAGTTACCACTGCTGTTAGAAGGTCATCATCCTGATGAATTTGCTTACAGACAGATTACCACAGTGGTACTCAAAAATGAAAAACAGGTCAAATTCCTGTCTGAGTACTATAGGCCTGAAGGATTCTTCGATGGTGAGGCAGAGGAGCTCACCATGGAGGAACAAATCGTGTTTTTGGAGGCCTACACCAAGGAAACCTACAAGCTCATAGTTGGGAAGTAAGTCTCATGGATGGGGGAACAGCTTATTGTCCAATTCCCCAATACAGAGCTCCCATCCATACATTGCCAACCAAATTATCAGAGACTCATTCCCAGGCCAGTACTTATATGGGTCATCTTCTCAACTGATCAAGAAGGAAAAAGACCAACCATTCTGCCACCAATAAGTGGGAAAATAAATCAATTAGAGGTTTTGGCTGCATTGGTTCAGGGGGAGTTTGTTGGACCAAAAGAACCAATGAGCCAAGATCAGAAAACCTCTAAGTCCCACATGATATCACAACAACTGCTGAAGGCTTCATCAGCAGTTCGACAAGTGCTGAAGACTTCAACAGCTGAAGATCAAGTACTGAAGCTCAACAGCTGAATACAAAAGTGCTGAAGTACAACAGCTGAAGAACACAAGTGCTGAAGTTGAAGACCAAAGTACTAAAGGTCAACAGCTGAAGACACAAGTGCTGAAGCTGAAGACCAAAGTACTGAAGGTCAACAGCTGAAGAATACAAGTGCTGAGGCTGAAGACCAAAGTACTGAAGGTCAACAGCTGAAGAACACAAGTGCTGAAGCTGAAGACCAAAGTACTGAAGGTCAACAGCTGAAGAATACAATTGCTGAAGCTGAAGACCAAAGTACTGAAGTACAACAGCTGAAGAGTCCACAAGTGCTGAAGATCAACAACTGATGTACAAAGTCTGAAGACAAACACTGAAGACATCAGCTGATGACATCTACTGAAGTCATCAGCTGATGAAACGTCTGAAGGTAAAGTCTGAAGACTAAGTATTGAAGTTTCAGTAGTTTGTCACGACAGCTGAAGAGTACTTCTTCAGTAGTTGTGATATCAGTAGTTTATGTTTTTACTTTTAGTAGTTTTGTAAAACGACTGAAGAGCTTGTTCTTCAGTCGTTGTAGTTTCAGTCTTTTCTTTTCAGTAGTTATAGTAACTGATAACACTTAGTATTTTTGTAAGAAGATGTCAGCTGTTTTGACATCTTCAGTAGTTGTGTTTCAGTTGTTTAAATAATTATGTTAGATGTCACTATCAAGTGACATCAGCAGACGTCACATCTCCTATATAAGGAATGTTCCACCACGACATTCCTATATAAGGGATGATTGACCTGATTGTATGTGTGACAATTTGCCACCACGAAAGCATGTGATTGAATGAAATATTCTTTTTGCAGAAACTTTCTCTCTCTATAACTAATTCTGTTCATTGCAATATCTTTGGTATTCTTGCTCGAATTGTGCTAGTTGGTACTCTATTCCGCTGCTGAAATCATTCGAATCGATCAAACTAGATGCTGAGATCCTATCAAGATGGATAACAGGTTGCAGAAGATGATGGATTCATAGAACCTGCAACATTTGGAGACTGATAAGAAACATATTGCAGTATGTCCAGATCAAATAACTCCATAGGGTTTAGGGGGATTTTCTCCTTTGGAGATTCATTAAACTTTACATGCAAGGTTTCTTCTACAATCTTTGATCTGCAATTAAAAACTATGTATGCCTTGCAAGTAGAAGAATACCCAACAAAGTACCCTGCATCCACCTTTGATTCAAACTTTTGAAGTGGATTCTTTGTATTGAGAATATAACAGGGACACCAAATGCTCTAAAGAAGGAAATCAGAGGAGCCAAATGATGTAACACTTCATAAGGAGTCTTCATCAACCTTTGATTTACCAATACTCTATTTTGTACATAGCAAGTTGTGTTAACAACTTCAGCCCAAAAGGTTAGTGGCAAACCAGAATCAGCCAACATTGACCTTGCAGCTTCAATAAGGGTCCTGTTCTTTCTCTCCACCACTCCATTTTGCTCAGGAGTTCTTGGAATGCTAAACTGCCTCTTGATTCCCTTAGAGAAATAGAATTCATCAAGTGTGTGATGTCTAAATTCTATGCCATTATCACTCCTTACACACTTGACAGAAAGAGAATACTGCTTTTCCACATGCAACACAAAGTAGATGATAATTTGACCAGCCTCATCTTTTGAATGTAAGAAGAAGGTCCATACAAATCTGGAATAATCATCCACAATTACCAGACAATATTTTTTCTTTGCCATGCTCATCACTCTTACTGGACCAAAAAGATCCATATGCAGTAATTGCAAGCAAGCAGTGGACTTTGGTTCTTCTATTGGAGGGAATGATACTTTATGTTGCTTTCCTTTTAAACAAGCAGAGCAGTTATCATCACATTTGAACTCCTTTAATGGTAGACCTCTCACTAACCCATGAAGGATCAGCTGGTTCATGTTTCTAAGATTCACATGACCAAGCCTTCTGTGCCAAAGCTTAGATTCCGGAGGAGAGGCCTTGGAGAACAGACATGGATGGCCTTTTAGATCAATTTTCTTTGATAAGTCTAAGGCATATACTCTTCCAACCCTGTTGGCTTTTAGGAGAGTATGTTCATCCAATATCTTGTCAATCATATTCAAAACATTGAAAGACAGAATTCAACAGTTCTGACTGGTGAGAAGTGCAACATGCCCTTTATCACACATTTGACTGACACTCAACAAGTTGTACTTGAGATTCTCCACATGGTTAACATCATCAAATCTTATCTCACCATTTGACACAAAGCCTTTGCCGATGATGTAACCCTTAGCATCATTACCAAAAGATACAAATCCCTTCTTTCCTTGAGAGTAGTCATGAAGAAGAGAACTGCTCCCTATCATAATGCATAGATCCTCCACTATCCACATACCAGATGCTTCTATGGCATGTTGAAGAACCCTGCATTTGCCACAACAAACTAGTTAGCTTTTGAGACCCAAACCATTTTGGTTTTGGGTCTGTTCTCATCAACAGATTTTATACTAACTGATTTGTCATGATTAACAGCCTTTGAAGGTGGAGATGGTGCTGAAAAGGATTCCTTTGATTTTGGCTTAGTTTTCCTTTCCAGTGGTTTAATCACAGGTACATCTATTTGGTTAACTCTCCCCAACAGATGTTGAACCATCATAACAAGTTGTGTCTGATTGGTTGTTAAAGTCTTTAGTTCAGCAGACACATCAGTACTTGTTTTTGAATGGTTCCTGTGATACACCATGTCCTCCTTTTTGAAAGACACAGACTTGGTCTGTTGTTTTGATACTCTTTGAGGAGTAGTTTCATCTGTTTTATGATAAACCTCTTTCTTCTGTTTAGATTTTTGTGAAGACTTTGGTTTATCAGGTTGAGATGTTTGTGGCACAAACTTGGTTTCAAATTCATCTTTCATTTTATTAATTTTCTTTTTAATGATTTTATCCTTGTTAAATTTGGAACCCTTTCTGTACCAACATTCATCAGTGAGATGATTGAATAGACCACATATTTCACATGGCTTTTTCTTCATCTTCTGTTGATCAGCTGCTGAAGAAGATGAAACTACTGAAGGTGTGTTCTTCAGTACTTTCTTCCTCTCAGTACTTATGTGAAGTACTGAAGGATTTGTAACAACTGAAGACTTGCTCTTCAGAAGTTTTCTATCGGTGCATTTGGATTTCCTGATAGACTCTTCAGCAGTTGTCAAACCATGTTTGGTTCCATTTGGTTTGAAATGTTCTTCAGGTGTTGTTACTTGCTCTTCAGCACTTTGAGTACCTTATGAGACAACACCTGAAGTGCTCAACTTTTCTTTGATCATGTGTTCATCAGCAGTAAGACCATCAGCAGATTGATTAGCTGAGGTACTATTACTGACTTCATCCTCTGATTGTACATTATCACTTGAGGATGAGACACATGATGATGTGGTTTGGGAATTGATTTGACCTTCAGATTTTACTTCTGTCTTGGGAGTAAAATCTGTAGGAGGTTCAGTGTGATTATATCCAATCCCAAACTTCACATTTGAAGTAGTTTGCTTACTGAGAAGCATTTCAAACCCCTTGCAAGATGTTACCCAGTGTTCACACTCCACTTGAGTAGCTGCAAGTGTTTCTTTGAGACACTTGTGATTTTCTAAAATGACCTCTACCTTAGCCTTTTCATCAGTGATTTGGCATTTTAATTTGTAAATCTCATCATCTTTTTCTTTTAAAACAGCCTCAAACTCAGCTTTTCTTTTGGAAATCACTTTCTCTAGCTCAAGATTTTGATTAATTAAAGCTACATTTGCTTCTCTAATTGAGGCAAAAGCAGCTATGCATGACTCAAAACACAACTTGGCCTTAGCCTCAGAAGATACTTGTGATGATGAAGCATTTGAGCTTGAACCACCAGTAGACTCTTGGGCCATAAGAGCAAGATTTCCAAAAGGATTTTCACCACCATCTTGACCAGCACCAGAGAACATTTGTTCAGAATAACCAGAAAGATCATCTGGTAACCTACTCCAGTCAACAACACCAAGAGTGAAAAAGCTTTGATGTGATTGAGATTGAGATTGAGATTGAGATTGTTGACTTGATTAAGATGGTGGAGGCTCAGCTAGGGCATGTGATTGTTGAGCTATGGGTACAGGAACCTAATTGGACTGTGGCATGTAAAAACAGGGATAAGGATATGGCATTTGACCTTGAGGAACAAAATATGCAGGGGATCATTGATTTTGTGAATGATGACCAGAATAGGTAGAATGTTGCCCTTTGTTTTGTGAATTATTGCTTGGAAAGGTCACAAAGGGTGCAGAAGAGTTAGATCCAGATGATCTACACTCTCTTGCAAAATGTCCAAGTTTATGGCACTTGTGACACCTCAACTTGCTCTTGTCAAAACCAACTTCGGTTTTTCCAGAGAGACCAAGGAATTTTCTACCTGTCCTTTTGTAAAATTTTTGAGATCTGATATTAACTAATGCCATTTGGCTCAAAATATCCATCTCTTCCAAATCATCATCAGCAATTCCTTTCAAATTGTTGGACCAAAAGAACCAATGAGCCTGATCAGAAAAACCTCTAAGTCCCACAGACATTACAACTGCTGAAGAAGATCACAACAGCTGAAGACATCAGCTGATTACAAGGTCTGAAGACAAAGTCTGAAGACAAGATCTGAAGACTTCTACTGAAGACTTCTACTGAAGACAAAGTCTGAAAGCAAAGACTGAAGACAAAGTCTGAAAGAAAAGTACTGAAGACAAAGTCTGAAAGTAAAGTACTGAAGACAGTCTGAAGCTATAAGCTGAAGACAAAGTCTGAAAGTAAAAGTCTGAAGAACAAAGACTGAAGACCAAAGTGATCAGTAGTTGTCACAACAGCTGAAGTTATTAACTTCAGTAGCTGTGATGGTTTCCTTTCAGTACTTGTAGTTTACTTTTCATTAGTTATAGTTTCAGTAGTTGTAGTTCAGTAGTTTTATGTTTTTGTACTTAGCATTCTCTGATATGTAATCAGTAGTTGAGAACATTCTTAGTAGTTTGCAGAGTTTCAGCAGTTTGTATAATTCTGTTAGATGTCACTATCAAGTGACATCAGCAGACGTCACATCTCCTATATAAGAGATGTTGACCTAGTTGTAAAGTGTGACATTTAGCCACCACGAAAGCATATGAATGAAATATTCCTTTGCAGAATTCTCTCTTTATAACCGTTTACTTTTCATTGAATATCAATTGTGTTCTTGCGAATTGTCTAATTCAGTGTTCAAATTCCGCTGCAATCTACTCTAATTAATCAAACTTAGATATCTGATCCTAACAAATGGTATCAGAGCTGGTTAATCATTGATCGATCTAACAATTGATCATTGAAACTACTATTTCGATATCTAAGTTTGATTGAATTAGCATATTTGCAAGAATTGGTTATAGATCATTGAATTTCTGCTGCTTTTGAGTTTTCTCTTGGTTCATATTGAGATTGTTGTGTTTTGCACTAAATCATTTAAAACTTAAATGAATTTGGTTGAATCTGAGAATGACTACTCCTTCAAATGACCCTCACAATACCGGTTCCTCAACCAAGCCTCCGATGCTGGTTAGGACTGAGTATAACATATGGCAACGAAGAATGCTTCGTCACCTGTCTGTTAACAGATCAAGTTGTTGGACATCTGTGGTACATGGTCCACACAAGCCTATGGTGAACAATCCGGAAACCAACCAAATGGTTCCGAAGAAGAAGGAACAATACTCAGATGAGGATCAAAAACTGTTTGAGATTGATGCTAAAGCGCATGGTATTCTGGCCATGGCTCTGCCTAATGAAATCTATTCTGGGCTTATGCATCATGAAACTGCTCATGACCTCTGGAAAGCATTGAAGGAACAATTTGGTGGAACAGATGAGGTCTTAGCAAACAATAGAGAAATCCTTGCCCAACAATATGAGACATTCTCTCATAGGAAGGGTGAGTCACTGACTCAACAGTTTGAGCGTTTTTCCTGTTTAATCTCTAAGCTGAAAATGGTCAAACATGAATACACTAATAGCCAGATGAACAACAAATTCCTCAGATCACTGCCAGAGAGATGGGACACATACACCATTGTCCTACGCTCCAGTGCAAATCTGGATAGCCTATCTCTCACCCAACTCCATGGGAAACTGATTACATTTGAAAGAGAGATAGAGCAGAAAAGGAAATTGGCATCATCAGGAAAGCTCATTGATGACTTTGTACCAGGGAACACTGCCTTGGTTGGTCATGAGTCAGAATATGCTGCATCAGAAAGCAATTATGATGAACATATAGATTTCTCTTCAAACAGTTCAGATCATGCATTTGTTAGTGTTGACAGTCAGTCAGGCTGTAATAGTGACAATTTGTGTTTCATTATGGATGATTTGAAGGGTATTGCTGATGATGACTTAGAAGAGATGGATATTCGAAGCTAAATGGCCTTGATTAATATCAGATCTCAAAAGTTCTACAAGAGAACTAGTAGGAAATTTCCAGGACTCTCTAGCAAAACCAAAGTTGGTTTTGACAAGAGTAAGTTGAGGTGTCACAAATGCCACAGGCTTGGACACTTTGCAAGAGAGTGTAGATCAACTGGATCTAACTCCTCTGCACCCTTTGTGACTTTTCCAAGCAATAGTCCACAAAACATAGGGCAACATCCTGCTAGTTCTGGTCATCATGCACAACCTATTCTCCTGCATATTTTGTCCCTCAGGGTCCAATTTCATATCCATATCCCTGCTATTACATGCCACAGCCAAATCCAGTTCAAGTTCCTATTGCACAACAACCTCAAGCCTTACCTGAGGCCTCTACCATCTTAATCACAACCTCATCACAGCTTCTTCACCCCTGGTGTTGTTGACTGGAGCAGTTTACCAGGTGATCTCTCTGGTAATGAGCATTTATTTGCTGGTGATGGTCAACATGGTGGTGAACATCCTTTTGGGAATCTTGCTCTCATGGCCCTGGAGTCTACTGAGAGTTCATGCTCCAATGCATCCTCATCACAGGTAACACAGGTATCCTCTGAGGCTAAGGCCAAGCTATGTTCTGAATCTTGCATAGTTGCATTTATCTCTATTAGAGAGGCAAATGTAGCTTTAATAAATCAAAATCTTGAGCTTGAGCAAACCCTTTCCAAAGAAAAGCTGAGTATGAGTTTGTTCTTAAGGATAAAGATGATGAGATTTATAAGCTTAAATGCCAATTAAATGATGAAAAGGCTAAGCTAGAGGTCATTCTTGAGAACCACAGAGAACTCAAAGAAAAACTTGCAGCTACCCAAGTTGAGTGTGACCGCTGGGTATCATCTTGCAAGGGATTTGAAATGCTGCTCAGCAAGCAATCTGCTTTGAATGTGAAGTTTGGAATAGGTTACAATCACATTGCACCACCTAGAGATTTTACTCCCCAAAATCAGTGGTAAAACCTGAAGGTGAAAGTAATTTCCAAATCACATCATCATGTGCATCATCCTCAAGTGATCACCCAAAATCACAAGATGAAATCAGTGTTGATACCTCAGCAAATCAATTGCCTGATGGGTTAACTACTTATAAGCACATGAAGCTGAGTACTTCAGATGTTGTCCCTTAAGGTACCTCAAGTGCTGAAGAGCAAGTAACAACATCTGAAAAGCATTTCAAATCAGCTGAAATAAAAGGATTAACAACTGCTAATGAATCTATCATACGGTCTTTCAGGACGGATAGAGAATAGCTGAAGAACAAGTCTTCAGTTGTTACAGATCCTTTAGTACTTAACACAAGTACTGCAAGGAGGAAAGTACTGAAGATCACACCTTCAGTAGTTTCCACATCAGCAGTTGATCAATCCAAGATGAAGAATAAGCCATGTGAAATATGTGGTAAATTCAATCATCTTTTTGATGAATGTTGGTACAGAAAGGGTTCCAAACTCAACAGAGATAAGCTCATTAAAATCCAGTTGGATGAAATGAAAAATGAGTTTGAGACCAAGTTTGTACCACAGTCATCCCAATGTGATAAACCCATGCCTTCATCCAAATCCAAAAAGAAGGATAAGGTTTATCATGGAACAGCTGATAGTGCTCCTCATGACAAACATCAAACTAAGTCTGTGAATTTCAAGGAGGAAATGGTGGGTCACAGGAATTCATCAAAAACAAGTACTGATACGTCCCAAGAGCTGAAAGCTTTAGTTACAAATCAGACACAACTTGTTATGATGGTTCAGCATTTGTTGGGGAGAGTTAACCAACTAGATGCGCCTGTGATCAAACCACTGAAAAGGCATTCCAAGCCCAAATCCAAGGAATCCATTTCAGCACCATATCCATCTTCATCAGCTGTTAATCATGAGAAACAAGTTATGGTTAAATCTGTTGATGAAAACAGACCCAAAACCAAAAAGGTTTGGGTCTCAAAACCTAACTAGTTCTTTATGATAAATGTAGGGTTCTTCAGCATGCCAAAGGAGCATCTGGTATGTAGACAGTGGAGGATCTATGCATATGACTGGAAGCAGTTCTCTTCTTAATGATGCCAAGGTTACATCATCAGGAAAGGATATGTGTCTAATGGAGATATCAAATTGATGATGTTAACCATGTGGAGAATCTTAAGTATAATCTACTGAGTGTCAGTCAGATGTGTGATAAAGGGCATGTTGCACTTTTCACAAGCCAGAACTGTAGGATTCTGTCTTCCCAAGTTCTGAGGCTGATTGACAAGGTATTGGATGAACATACTCTCCTGAAGGCCAACAGGATTGGAAGAGTATATGCCTTAGATTTGTCAAAGAAGATTGATTTAAAGGGTCATCCTTGCCTGTTCTCCAAAGCCTCTCCTCAGGAATTTAAACTGTGGCATAGAAGGTTGGGTCATGTTAATCTCAAAAACATAAATCAGCTGATCCACAATAGTTTAGTGAGAGGTCTACCAATAAAGGAGTTCCATTGTGATGAAACCTGCACTGCTTGTTTGAAAGGAAAACAGCACAAATTCTCATTCCCTCCTATTGAAGAACCTAAGTCCACTGCCTGCTTGCAGTTACTGCACATGGATCTATTTGGTCCTGTGAGAGTGATGAGCATGGCAAAGAAGAAATACTGTCTGGTAATTGTGGATGATTACTCCAGATTTGTATGGACTTTCTTCTTGCATTCAAAGGATGAGGTTGCTCAGATGATTATAAACTTTGTGTTGTATGTTAAGAAGTAGTATTCCCTATCAGTCAAGTGTATAAGGAGTGATAATGGAACTGAATTCAGAAACCATACACTTGATGATTTTTATCTATCAAAGGGAATCAAGAGGCAGTTTAGCATTCCAAGGAATCCAGAACAAAATGGAGTAGTGGAGAGAAAGAATAGGACCCTAATTGAAGCTGCAATGTCTATGTTGGCTGAATCTGGTTTGCCATTGACCTTTTGGGCTGAAGCTTTCAATATAGCTTGCTATGTGCAGAATAGAGTTCTAGTAAATCAGAGGTTGATGAAGACTCCATATGAAGTTCTACATCATTTGGCTCCTCTAATTTCATTTTTCAAAGTCTTTGGGTGTCCTTGTTTCATTCTCAACACAAAGGATCAACTCCTCTAATTTCATTTTATCCTTAGGGTATTTTGTAGGATATTCATCCACATGCAATGCTTACAGAGTCTTCAACTACAGAACAAAGATAGTTGAAGAAACCTTGCATGTAAAATTCAATGAATCTCCTAAGGAAAAAATTCCACAAAACCCTGTGGAGTTGTTTGATTTGGACATACTGCAATATGTTCCTTATCAACCTCCAGCTGTTGCAGATCATGTGGATAAATCATCTTCTGCAGAAAGTCTTCCACCTGGTGGTACTGAAGATGATGATGATATCAGTACTCACCTTTTCAAGTTTAGTGCCAAATGCCTGAGTCTGCTAAACTTGATGTTCCTGTAGCTTCAGCAGCTCCATCCATAACAAATGCTGATTAGATTTCTGACTCCTCTACATCATGTGTATTTCCATCTCATACTTGGTTTCAAGAATCTGGATCATCATCTGTTGCTGCTAAACCGGCTACAAACACTTGCACTGATCTTATAGTGTACCAAGAGCTGAAGAATCACCCCATGTCTCAAATCATTGGTGATATCAATGCTGGTGTCTCAACCAGAAGTCAATTGTCCAACTTTTGCTTCTATGCTCTCTTCATCAGTCAGCAAGAGCCAAAGAACTATCATGTTGCTTTGAGAGACAATGGATGGGTTGAAGCCATGCAGCTTGAGCTACTTCAGTTCAAAAAGCAGCAAGTGTGGGAACTGGATCCTCTACCCCCAGGTAAGTGTGCAATAGGTACTAAATGGGTGTTTAGGAATAAAACTGATGAAAATGGGCTTATTGTCAAGAACAAGGCTAGACTGGTTGTACAAGTGTTTTCACAAGAAGAAGGTATTGATTATGATGAAACCTTTGCCCCTGTGGCCAGACTAGAGGCAATTAGATCGTTCTTAGCCTATGCTGCACTCCACAATCTTAAAGTTTTTCAAATGGATGTCAAAAGTGCCTTTTTATATGGTAAAATAAAAGAAGAGGCTTATGTGTCTCAACCACCAGGTTTTGAGGACAATAAACATCCTGATTGGGTGTATAAACTTGATAAGGCTCTTTATGGACTAAAACAAGCACCTAGAGCCTGGTATGAAACACTTTCAAATTTTCTTCTTAAAAATAATTTCACTAGAGGCTCCATAGATAAAACTTTGTTTATTAAGAAAGTGGATCAGCATAAGCTACTTGTTCAAATTTATGTTGATGATATAATTTTTGCATCCTCTGATCCCTAGTTGTGTGATGATTTTACAAGTTTAATGAAACGAAAGTTTGAAATGAGTGCAATGGGAGAATTACAGTTCTTTCTAGGCTTGCAAATCAAACAAAAGGCTGATGGAACCTTCATTCATCAGTTAAAATATACAAAAGATCTTTTGAATAAATTTGATTTACAAAATTGTAAGCCCTGTTCTACTCCCATGTGCAACACCACACAACTAGATGCATATCATAAAGGTAAAGCTGTTGATGAAACACTTTACAGATGTATGATTGGATCCTTGATGTATTTAACAGCTTCAAGACTAGATATCATGTTTGCAACTTGTGTTTGTGCTAGATTTTAGGCTGCTCCTAAAGAGTCTCATTTGATTGCAGTCAAGAGGATTTTTAGATATCTGCAAGGTACACAATCTCTAGGTCTATGGTATTCCACTGGACACTCTTGCAAATTAGTTTCTTTTTCAGATAGTGACTATGCAGGGTGTAAGTTAACCAGAAAGTCAACTTCTGGTGGATGTTAATTCCTAGGCAACTGTTTGATTTCTTGGCAGAGTAAGAAACAAACATCTGTTGCTACATCCACTGCTGAAGCAGAGTACATTGCTGCTGCAAGTTGTACATCTCAGGTACTCTGGCTTCAAAACCAACTATTGGATTATGGCATTACAGAGACTAAGACTCCATTATTAATGGATAGTGCTTCAGCTCTATGCATTGTCAAGAATCTAGTCCAGCACTCTAATTTTGCATTATCACTTGAGGATGAGACACATGATGATGTGGTTTGGGATTTGCTTTCACCTTCAGATTTTACTTCTATCTAGGGAGTAAAATCTGTGGGAGGTACAGTGTGATTATACCCAATCCCAAACATCACATTTGAAGCTGTTTGCTTACTGAGAAGCATTTCAAACCCCTTGCAGGATGTTACCCAGCATTCACACTCTACTTGAGTAGCTGCAAGTGTTTCTTTGAGATTCTTATGATTCTCTAAAATGATCTCTACCTTTGCCTTTTCATCAGCGATTTGGCATTTTAATTTGTAAATCTCATCATCTTTTTCCTTTAAGACAGACTCAAACTCAGCTTTTCTTTTGGAAGTTACTTTCTCTAGGTCAAGATTTTGATTAATTAAAGCTACATTTGCCTCTCTAATTGAGATAAAAGCAGTTATGCATGACTTAGAACCCAACTTGGCCTTAGCCTCAGAAGATACTTGTGGTACCTGTGATGATGAAGCATTTGAGCTTGAACCACGAGTAGACTCCAGGGCCATAAGAGCAAGATTTCCAAAAATATTTTCACCACCATGTTGACCAGCACCAGTAAACATTTGTTCAGAATAACAAGAAAGATCATCTGGTAAGCTACTCCAGTCAACAACTCTAGGAGTGAAAAAGCTTTGATGTGATTGAGATTGAGATTTTTGATTTGATTGAGATGGTTGAGGCTCAGGTAGGGCATGTGATTGTTGAGCTATGGGTACTGGAACCTGATTGGACTGTGGCATGTAAAAACAGGGATAAGGATATGGAATTTGACCTTGACGGACAAAATATGCAGGAGATGATTGAATTTGTGAATGATGACCAGAACTGGTAGAATATTGCCCTTTGTTTTGTGAGCTATTGCATGGAAAGGTCACAAAGGGTGCAGAAGAGTTAGATCCAGATGATCTACACTTTCTTGCAAAATGTCCAAGTCTATGGCACTTGTGACACCTCAACTTGCTCTTGTCAAAACCAACTTTGGTTTTTCCAAAGAGACCAGGAAAATTTCTACCTGTCATTTTGTAAAATTTTTGAGATCTAATATTGATTAATGCCATTTGGCCCAAAATATCCATATCTTCCAAATCATCATCTGACTGTTTGTATATTCATGTTTAACCATTTTCAGCTCAGATATCAAACAGGAGAATCGCTCAAACTGTTGAGTCAGTGACTCACTCTTTCTATGAGAGAATGTCTCATATTGCTGGGCAAGGATCTCTCTATTGTTTGCAAGACCTCATCAGTTCCTCCAAATTGTTCTTTTAGAGCAACCCAGAGGTCATGAGCAGTTACATGATGCATAAGTCCAGAATAGATTTCATTAGGCAGTGCCATGGCCAGAATTCCATGGCTTTAGCATCAATTTCAAACAGTTTTATATCTTCATCTGAGTATTGCTCTTTCTTCTTCGGAACCATCTCATTGGTTTCCGGATTACTCACCATAGGCTTATATGGTCCATGAACCACAGATTTCCAACAACCTGAACTATTGACAGACAGGTGATGGAGCATTCGACGTTGCCATACGTTATACTCACTTCTAACAAGAATCGGAGGCTTTGTTGAGGAGCCAGTATTGTGAGGATCATTGATTGATGTAGCCATTTTCACCAATTCAAATAGGTTCAATGAGATTTTAACAGATCTATCTCAAAAACTCAACAACACAGTTTGAAACAAGACGAATCTCAAATTAATTCACCGGAAGCAACAGAAAATCAAACTCTATAACCAATTCTTGCAAATTTGCTAATTAGATCAAACTTAGATATCAAAAAAGCAGTTATATGATCAATTGTTAAATTGATCAATGATTAACCTGCTCTGATACCATTTGAAAGTATCGGGATCTAGTTTGATCAATTAGATTAAGATTTGCAGCAGAATAGCATAAGAATTAGATGAAATTTTAGCAAGAATAATATGTGTCACACCCCCGCTAAGAGCATAAACACGGGGATGTAACGAGACGGGAATCGTCATAACACATGGTAAGCGATAGAGATGCAATAATAATAATGATAACAAGCGTGTCATGACAACACCCGACAACAAGGGGACTTGTGTCGTGTTTAGTCAGTATTCACGACAACATAGCCATAAGCATAAACATGATATAAGATAAACATAGATAATAACATTGTATGCAATTCCCACAACCCGGGAGCAAGTTACAAGTGTAATGTTTTTTGAAACAGATACAACAATTGTTTTCAAAATGACAAGTTTAGCCTGGAAATGCATCTTAGGGTCTCCACTAAGGCAGCACACCTAGAACCTCAGCTAGCATGATCACCTGAAAAGATATGCTCAAAATGGTCAACAAAATTGTTGGTGAGCTCGCAGGTTTAAAAGTAATAAGTAATGTTGATGTATAAAGTTGTTGCAGAATACCATGCATACAGTTATAAGTAAGAAAAATCACATGACAAGAGCTTTACAACCAAACCTAATGACGTACACAAAGAATCTTGTTGGAATATATTCACCAAGGCACGTTCCTGGCTTTTGTTGGTACTAACTAGTATACCAACACAAGGGTGGGGGTGTCAACCCAGTAGTACTACCAATACCTATCCGTCGATTCCCACACAGAATAAATGGTTGTAAAAAAGAACCACAAAGCAGACTCAAGCATGTATCAGATAAGTACCCACAAAACATAGCATGTTGATTCCAAGTATGTAAATTGTATGTATGTTGTACAGCATAGAAAACGGGCGAGCATACTTTACCCCCATGTTTGTAAATTTTTGTAAAGTAGTATAAGCATAAAAGGGGCCTGGAAACTCACAGGTTATGGTAAGTATGAATGATCAAGATTCCCAATAGTTGTATGCAATGAACAGTCAAACACCTATTGACAGTTATTGTTAAGCATTATTAGTATATAGTGTAAAGTGTAATGTGTGGTCGGTTCGGGTTGTATCGGTTCGGTCGTGGGTAGCACACACACAAGCGACACACGTATCAGATCTTATGTAGATCCAAGTACTAAGAGTAGTCGTCATTGCTTATGACATCCATATAAAGATCCCATTGTTATAAAAGATAGCACTTGATAAATATTTACAATTCCGAATGGGTTGTCGATAATTGTAAAATGTTAGGTTGATTTCAATTAAAATCGTATGTGCATGTTGATAGCATTGATTTTAATCTTTGTGGTCAAGCAATGATACTTTTACTGATGTTACCTTATCATCATCAGACGCTCAGGAAGGAAATTCACACTCAAACATCATCAGTCACACAACAGGACCAGACGCTCGACTCAACACTCCATTCATACGAATCAACCTTCAATCGTAGAATTCAGCTTCACTAGCACGATTGAACCTTCATTCGTACGATTAGCATTCAGTCGTACCACACAATATCCAATCACACGACTTAACCTCCATAAGCACAATTCAACCTTCATTCGTACGAATCAGCTTCATTCGTATGACTAAACCTTCATTCGTATGATTGGCCTTCAGTCGTGCGATACACGCACAGTCACACGCATTCCTTCACCCGCATTGACTCAATCACACACACACTCATCCGCATTGACTCAATCGCACACACACTCATCCGCATTGACTCAATCGCGCACACACTCATCGCATGACATCCCTAGTCGCATAATTCAGTCGCTCGAAAGACACAGTCGCATGACTCAGTCGCACGACTCACCCAGTCGCACGGCTCAGTCACATGACAGACCCAGTCGCGTGAACTGCAGGTTCGCGACTGCTGAAGTGCAGAGCAGCCTTCGGATGCCCCAAGCACGGTTTTACACATCAAGAACTTCTAGAATCACACAACAAACACACACGAATGAGAAACACACACAGAAAGTCATCACACGCACCCACACGAGCTCTTGTGTTCGAGTTGACCTGAACACCCGAAACCCTAGAAATGGACATCAGTAAAACGAGCAAGAAATGGACAACCAAGGTCATCTACATGCAAGAATGGAGTAGACTAGGTTGTAGGTGAAGTCTAGACGACAAAAACGTGACCAAACAGGGCGTTTTTGGTGCTAAGAAGAAGATGTGAAGTGGAGAAGAAGATGACGAAGAAGAAATGGAGAAAATGAAGAAAATGGCTGGGAATGGGGTTTTTATACCATCCCAGGTTTGCAAAATGTCAATTTTAGTCCCTGTACTTAGCCCCCAAGTTTCCAAAGTTTGCTTCAGTTGAAAACGTGTTTCATGGTAATTGATAGCTTAAAATGGTTTTATTAATGACAATGGTTATAATTAAAAATGATACATTTGGTGATAATGGTGATGAAATTTATAAAAGGTTTATGCTTAGCACAAGTTCATGGAGGAAGTACAGGCACACGGGTAATAAAGCAGATATGATTTCTTAAAGCAGGAGTTCATGAAGAAGAGGAAGAATAATTAAAATAATTCTATGGTTAATTATGTCGTTCACCGGACCTTAAGGTGACGGATGTCACAGTATCCCCCAGTTGAGAGAATTTCGTCCCGAAATTCAGCTGGAGTTAAGTCCAAGAGCGTCATCCATGACTAGGTGTGGATATTTAAGTTTCATCTGATCTTCCCGTTCCCATGTAAACTCTAGCCCTCGCTTTGAATTCCACCTTACGCGAACAATTGGTATTCTACTGCGCTTCAACTGTTTGACCTTACGATCCATGATCTCAAGGGGTTCCTCAATAAAATGAAGCTTTTCGTCGATTTTGATATCCTCAATGGGTACGTGAAGTGATTCGTCAGCCAAACACTTCTTGAGGTTCGACACATGGAAAGCATCATGCACACCGTTGAGTTCTTGTGGTAACCTTAATCGGTAAGCCACTGGACCAATTCTTTTTGTAATCTCGAATAGTCCAACATATCTTGGGGCTAACTTCCCTTTCTTTCCAAACCGAACAACTCCTTTCCAAGGAGAGACTTTGAGTAACACTTGGTCCCCAACGTTGAATTCTAGAGGCTTCCGACGATTGTCGGCATAGCTCTTTTGGCGATCTCTAGCGGCCTTCAGTCTATCTTTGATTTGGAATATCTTGTTGGTTGTTTCCTGAATGATCTCTGGGCCAGTTAACTGACTTCACCAATCTCGGCCCAACAGACGGGTGATCTACACTTCCTTCCGTACAACGCTTCGAACGGAGCACACCCAATGCTGATATGGTAGCTGTTATTGTAAGAGAACTCAATCAATGGCAAATAGGTGTCCCAACTACCACCAAAGTCGATTACACACGCTCTCAGCATGTCTTCCAGTGTTTGTATGGTTTGCTCACTTTGGCCATCTGTTTGAGGGTGATAGGCGGTACTCATGTCTAATCTAGTGCCCATCGCTTTCTGTAGTGTTTGCCAAAATCGTGAAGTGAATCGGCCGTCACGGTCGGATATGATTGACACCGGCACTCCGTGTCTTGTCACGACCTCTTTTATGTACAATCTCGCCCACTTGTCCATTTTGTAGTCTTCTCGGATTGGCAAGAAATGTGCTGATTTCGTCATTCGATCCACTACGACCCATATCGAGTCATGCCCGTTGCTCGCTCGAGGGAGTTTGGTAATGAAATCCATGGCTATGTTTTCCCATTTCCATTCAGAAATTTTGGTTGCTGTAACAGTCCCGATGGTTTTTGATGTTCCGCTTTAACTTCGAGCATGTCAAGCATCTGCTGACGTACGTGGCATTGTCTTTCTCCATGCCTGGCCACCAATACAGATCTTTAAGATCGTGGTACATCTTGTCTGTGCCAGGATGAATAGAATATCGCGTCTTTTGTGCTTCATCCATGACCAAGATACATACACCTCCCCACTTGGGTACCCATATACAGTCCACGAAGTACTGTACACCGTCGTCCTTGCACATCAGTTGTTTATCCAACCCTCGGAATTCTTCTCCCGCAAGGTTTTCTTCTTTCAACGCCTCACTTTGTGCAATTTGGATCTGAGCTTTCAAATTTGCTTGAATGGTCAATCCCAAAGCTCGAGCACGTAGTGGTTTCACGCGTTCTTTGCGGCTTAGAGCATCAGCCACCACATTAGCTTTCCCGGATGATACCGGGTTCACAATCGTAGTCGCTAAGAAGCTCTACCCAGCGTCGTCGTCGCATATTGAATTCCTTCTGATCCAGATATGTTGAAGGCTTTTATGATCTGTGTAGATGATGCATTTGGTTCCATACAGGTAATGCCTCCATATTTTGAGTGCGAATACTATAGCGCCCAACTCAAGATCATGAATTGTGTAGTTCTTCTCGTGCACCTTAAGTTGTCGCGAAGCGTAGGCAATCACCTTATCTTTCTGCATTAGTACACATCTCAACCCTTGATGCGAAGCATCACAGTATACCACAAAGTCATCATTTCGTCTGGGAGGGACAATATCGGTGCATACACAGCTTTATTTTAGTGTTTGGAACGCTTGTTCTTGTGCATGTCCCCAATCAAACTTCTTGTCCTTCTGGGTCAGCAGTGTAATGGTTGAGCGATCTTTGAAAAGTTCGCAATGAAACGACGATAGTATCAGGCCAATCCTAAGAATTGCCGAATCACTGAAGGTGTCTGGGGTGTATCCCATTCTTTACCGCTTCGATCTTGCAAGGATCTACATGAATCCCATCCTTGTTAACCACATGACCCAAAAACTTCACCTCTCGCAGCCAGAATTCACACTTCGAGTACTTGGCGAAAAGTTTCTCTTCCCTTAACAGTTCCAGTATTGCCCGGAGGTGTTCTTCATGATCCTCTTTCGATCGAGAGTAGATAAGTATGTCGTCTATGAATACGATCACAAACTTATCCAAGTAAGGTTTGCACACCCGATTCATTAGGTCCATAAACACAGCTGGTGTATTAGTCAATCGGAACGGCATGACCAAGAACTCATAGTGCCCATAACGAGTTCTAAACGCTGTCTTCGGTACGTCCTCTTCGAAAACCCTTAGTTGATGATATCCAGACCGAAGGTCGATCTTGAAAAATACGAAGCTCCTTGTAACTGATCAAACAGGTCGTCGATCCTGGGGAGAGGATACCGATTCTTCACAGTTAATTTGTTCAACTCACGGTAGTCGATGCACATATGGGACGACCCATCCTTCTTCTTGACAAATAACACCGGTGCTCCCTAAGGCGAGTGACTCGGCCGAATAAAACCCTTCTCCAGTAGTTCACGTAACTGGCTAGATAACTCTTGCATTTCAGATGGTGCCAACCGATACGGTGTCTTTGCTACCGGTGTGGGTCCAGGAACCAACTCAATACGAAATTCCACCTGTCGTGGAGGAGGCAAACCAGACAAGTCGTCAGGAAATACATCTGGGTAATCCCGCACTACAGGGATATCTACCAGTTTCTGCTCCTCTTCCTTCTTTTCTACCACATGAGCCAGGAAAGCGTAGCACTGTTTTCGTAAACTCCGGCGTGCTTTCATGCAGGCGATAAGCTTTAAGTTTCTTCCCGGTCGTTATCCTTGAATTCTGAGTACTCCTCCGTCTGACATAGGGATTCGTACTACCTTGTCCTGACAGAATCTCGGCTCCATGTTTCGACAACCAATCCATTCCCATAATCACGTCGAAACTTCCTAACTCAAAGGGTATCAAGTCTATATCGAAGGCATGGTTCTCCATTTCTACAGAGTAGCTAGTTTCTAGCCTACTAGGACTCAAATCAAGTATTGCACAAACTCAGAAGATATAAAGCTATTGTCGGCTCCAGTGTCAAATAGTACAGATGCAAAGTGATTATTGAGTAAGTGCGTACCCGTGACAACATTTGGGTCCTGACGGGCATCATTGGCTCCAATGACAAAAGCGCATCCCCGATCCACATTCCCTTGGTTTGTCGGGCCTTGATTTCCAGCTATAGCCATCGTCTGATGTTGGTTGTTCCCTTGCTGGCCCGGTGCCCAATTCAATTTGGGGCACATGTTCCTGTAGTGATCAAAGATTCCACACTCGTAACAGCCCCTGGCATTCCCGGTGGGGTTAACCGCGTTGACTGGTGCGACCATATTCGGCGTTGTTCTGCAGTCTCTTGCTAAATGCCCCGGGCGTCTACAGTTCGCGCACACCCGGCACGACATAGCTGGGGGATGATGAAAGTTGCACCTATCGCATCTGGGGTGCGGACCCACATACTCTCGTCTGCCCTAGGTCACGGCCACAAAATTTCTGGTTGTCTTGGCCCTTTTCTCGAATTTCCCGGCACTCGACCGGCTCGTTTTCCTAACATCTTTCCTTTTCTTTGCTCCCCTGTCCAATACCCTGTTCTCACCATCTCATCAGTTAGAGCGCCAGCCTTCAGAATTGCGCTCTGAATAGGAGGAGGAGCAGCTGCGGTTACCATTGCCCGGATTAGGGCGCAAGTCCCCAAATATACCTCTCTATCCTTTTTGATTCCGGGGTGACCAGATGCAGAACTAATCTTTCTAGCTCGTGAAAACGATCGGTGTAAGCTGCGTGCCCAGCCCCCACCATAGCATGATTCCAGAACTCATGCTCAAGTTTTGCATCTCGTTGAGAGGACATACTCCTGGATGATTAGGGCTTTGAACTCATCCCATGACATTTGCATCGTTGATTCTCTTCCCCTAGCCTGAATCTGAGTGTTCCACCACGTTAGTGCCTTGCCCTGTAGTGAGCACGTGGCATACTTAATCCTTTGACTGTCGAGGCATTCGCTGATGTCGATCACGACCTCCATCTTTTCAAGCCATCTAGTCAGGGCTATGGCTCCACCTTTGCCATCAAACTCTCTTGGTTTACAAGCCACAAATTCCTTGTATGAACATCCCGTCTAGCATTCACAACCCGGTCTCATTAACAATTCCAGTTTGTTACCGGCTGTACCACCATTTCCAGTCTCCTAATTGCTTTCGTTCCCAGTCGGGTTCTCGTTATCCTCATTATCATTGCCACCATCCTCGTGGGGGTGAGAATTCTGAAGAGCATCGCTCACTTGGGCCACGATAGTTGGAATCAGTGCGGCCAGCTGTTGAGCGATTAAGGCTGCCATATCAGTGTTTCCTGTTCCCGGAGTAACATTGGTAGGACCTTCACTTGTTCTCGGTGCTCTACCTCTACCTCTGCCTCTCGGGGCTTCACTTCCGCCACTGTTGTTGCGGGTAACTCTTCGAGGCGGTATGTTCTAATCATAAGAATAGTAAACTCATAAGTTTTAACCATTGTAGGACACATTATCCATGTCACATTAAGGTCTAACTTTCCGGGTTAAGACCATACTTAAGGTTGCCACACAACGCATACAAATCGGGTAATTCTCACGCCATGTATAGTAATGTCCAAACACTAGTCCATCATAATAATGACATATCCATGCATGAAATCAAGTTTAGTCTAGCGAGGTTGCCTATTTCCTCCTCTCTCGGGTCTCAGACATAACCTCCTTGGGTAAATTCCAGTGTCTAAGGTCAAACGCAATAGCATGATCTATGAAGATCTCTTTGGGTTCAATACCAGATTAATAAACAACTCGGTGCGCAGAGGGAACGGAAGATCCAATACAAGCATCCCGTAAAGAGTGAGCACAATGGCTCCCTCACAGGGTGAAATGATCACAAAACAGATAGATAACGAACAAGTAATGAGGAACACGTATGAGATATAAAATGAACACGCCCTGGCATGCAAATCTACATGAAGGTTCCTAGGTTATAGTCTAGGTTAAGTGTATGCCTAATTCTCTATAACCAATAGCTCTGATACCAGTCTGTCACACCCCCGCTAAGAGCGGAAACACGGGGATGTAACGAGACGGGAATCGTCATACACATGGTAAGCGATAGAGATGAATAATAATGAGAAAGCGTGTCATGACAACACCCGACAACAAGGGGACTTGTGTCGTGTTTAGTCAGTATTCACGACACATAGCCATAAGCACCAACATGATATAAGATAAACATAGATAATAACATTGTATGCAATTCCCACAACTCGGGAGCAAGTTACAAGTGTATGTTGTTTGAAACAGATACAACAATTGTTTTCAAAATGACAATTTTAGCCCGAAAATGCATCCTAGGGTCTCCACTAAGGCAGCACACCTAGAACCTCAGCTAGCATGATCACCTGAAAAGATATGCTCAAAATGGTCAACAAATTGTTGTGAGCTCGCAGGTTTAAAAGTAATAAGTAATGTTGCTGTATAAAGTTGTTGCAGAATACCATGCATACATTATAAGTAAGCAAAATCACATGACAAGCTTTACAACCAAACCTAACGATGTACACAAAGAATCTTGTTGGAATATTCACCATTGCCCGTTCTTGGCTTTTGTTGGTACTAACTAGTATACTAACACGAGGGTGGGGTGTCAACCTAGTAATACTACCAATACCTATCCATCGGTTCCCACACAGGAATTAAATGGTTGTAAGAAAGAACCACAAAGTAGACTCAAGCATGTATCAGATAAGTACCACAAAACAGTAGCACGTTGATTCCAAGTATGTAAATTGTATGTATGTTGTACAGCCTAGAAAACGGGCGAGCATACTTTTCCCCCCATGTTTGTAAATGTTTGTAAAGTAGTATACATAAAAGGGGCCACGAAACTCACAGGTTAAGTGGTAAGTATGAATGATCAAGATTCCCAACAGTTGTATGCAATGAACAGTCAAACACCTATTGACAGTTATTGTTAAGCATTAATGACGTGTACAAAGCGTATAGTAATGTGTGGTCGGTTTGGGTTGTATCAGTTCGGTCGTGGGTAGCACACACACGAGCGGACACACGTATCAGATCGTATGTAGATCCAAGTACTAAGAGTAGTCGTCATTGCTTATGACATCCATATAAAGATCCCATTGTTATAAAAGATAGCACTTGTTAATATTTGTAGTTCCGAATGGGTTGTCGATAATTGTAAAATGCTAGGTTGATTTCAATTGAAATAGTATGTGCATGTTGATAGCGTTGACTTTAATCTTTGTGGTCAAGCAATGACCCTTTTACTAATGTTACCTTATCATCATCAGACGCTCAGGAAGGAAATTCACACTCAAACATCATCAGTCACACAACAGGACCAGACGCTCGACTCAACACTCCATTCATACGAATCAACCTTTAATCGTAGAAATCAGCTTCACTAGCACAATTGAACCTTCATTCGTACGACTAGCATTCAGTCGTACCACACAATATCCAATCACACGACTTAACCTCCATAAGCACGAATCAACCTTCATTCGTACGAATCAGCTTCATTCGTACGACTGAACCTTCATTCATACGATTGGCCTTCAGTCGTGTGATACACGCACAGTCGCACGCATTCCTTCACCCGCATTGACTCAATCGCACACACACTCATCCGCATTGACTCAATCGCACACACACTCATCCGCATGACATCCCTAGTCGCACGATTCAATCTCCCGAAAGACACAGTCGCATGACTCAGTCGCACGACTCACCCAGTCGCACGGCTCAGTCGCATGACAGACCCAGTCGCGTGAACTGCAGGTTCGCGACTGCTGAAGTGCAGAGCAGCCTTCGGCTGCCCCAAGCACGGGTTTTACACATCAAGAACTTCCAGAATCACACAACAAACACACACGAATGAGAAGAACACGCAGAAAGTCATCACACGCACCCACACGACCTCTTGTGTTCGAGTTGACCCGAACACCCGAAACCCTAGAAATGGACAGCAGTAAAACAAGCAAGAAATGGACAACCAGGTCATCTACATGAAAGAATGGAGTAGACTAGGTTGTAGGTGAAGTCTAGACAACGAAAACGTGACCAAACGGGGCGTTTTTGGTGCTAAGAAGAAGATGTGAAGTGGAGAAGAAGATGATGAAGAAGAAATGGAGAGAATGAAGAAAATGCCTGGGAATGGGGTTTTTATACCCATCCAGGTTTGCGGAATGTCAAATTTAGTCCCTGCACTTAGCCCCCGAGTTTCCAAAGTTTGCTTCAGTTGAAAATGACTTTAAATGTTCGTTGTATTTAGGTTAAAAGCATTTTAATGGTAATTAATAGCTTAAAATGGTTTTATTAATGACAATGGTTATAATTAAAAATGATACATTTGGTGATAATGGTGATGAACTTTATAAAAGGTTTATGCTTAGCACAAGTTCACAGAGGAAGTACAGGCACAAGGGTAATAAAGCAGACATGATTCCTTAAAGCAGGAGTTCATGAAGAAGAGGAAGAATAATTAAAATAATTCTATGGTTAATTATGTCGTTCGACGGACCTTAAGGTGACGGATGTCACAATATGAATATTCAATCAAACAGTAACGGTTATAGTGAGAAAAAGTTTTCTGCAAAGAGAATGTTTTCATTCACGCACACGCTTCGGTTACAAGGAAATTAGGTCAACATTCCTTTTATAAAGGAATGTGATATCAGCTGACGTCACTTGATAGTGACAGCTAACTGATTTATACAAACAACTGAAGTAAACTAAACTACTGAAGATGTCCACAACAACTGAGGACACCTTCACAAAAAGCTAAGTACAAGCTAACATTACAACTACTGAAGTTATAACATCTGAAGTGTAAGAACTTCAAATGTTTTACATAATACAAAATTACTGATTACAAACTACTGAAAAGTAAACCATCACAACTACGGAAGAGAACTACTTCAGCTGTTGTGACAACTTCTGAGAACTTGGTCTTCAGAATTTTTCTTCAGACTTTGTCTTCACCTGTTGTCTTCAGACTTTGTCTTCAGACTTTGTCTTCAGACTTTGTCTTCAGACTTTGTCTTCAGACTTTGTCTTCAGACTTTGTCTTCAGACTTTGTCTTCAGACTTTGTCTTCAGACTTTGTCTTCAGACTTTGTCTTCAGACTTTGTCTTCAGATTTTGTCTTCACCTGTTGTCTTCAGACTTTGTCTTCAGACTTTGTCTTCAGACTTTGTCTTCAGACTTTGTCTTCAGACTTTGTCTTCAGACTTTGTCTTCAGACTTTGTCTTCAGACTTTGTCTTCAGACTTTGTCTTCAGACTTTGTCTTCAGAATTTGTCTTCAGCTGTTGTCTTCAGCTGTTGTCTTCAGCTGTTGTAGACCACTTCAGTTGTTTTGATGTCTGTGGAACTTAAAGGTTTTTCTGATCTGCCTCATTGGTTCTTTTGGTCCAACAGAGACCTCCCTTCTATTTCAAGGTGTGGTTACCTTTTCTAAACTTACGCCCAACTGATATTTAAATTATGGCTAGCACCCCCAATTGGACATTCTCCTAAGTTTCTCAATTGTTTTTAATAACTTCTCCATGAGTTTTATACAATGAGAAGTAATAAATTAGAAGTCTATTCATGGGAAATTTAATCAAGACAAGACGACCCCTAATGGAGAGATGTTTAGCCTTCCATAATGATAACCTTTCTTTGAATGCTTCAATAACCGACCTCCAATGTTTAGCTAAATATATATTCTACGTATGTTTACTTATACAATTATATATTGTTTTGCATACTAGAAATTTTTCTAAGTATGTTTAATTGTAGAGGGACAAATTTGTTTCCAAACAAGAAGATATTCTAAGTATGGCGTGCTACTTGTATGGGAACAAATTCTTCATAATAGAAAAAATTTGTGTACAAAATGAAACACATTTTCATCAAACCTAGCATGACGGATAATATGTATCTTTAAGATAGTTCAATCAAGGCAATAATATCCTTTATATTGGGATGAATATACCGTAAATATACATGGAATTCTCTGAGGAGCTAACTTATATCCATCATAATCAAGAACAAAAAAAATGCTCTGCAAGCAACAACATAAAAGTTTGAATATATACATTGTTATGAGAATATCATTTCAAATGAAGACCAACCTATCAAAAACTTTTATGGGTAGGCGGTTAATAGTGTAGACGATCATACTATATGCCTCAACCTAATAGTGTTTAGGAACTTGGCCATTGAAAAGCATTGCAATCCTAGTTTCGATAATATGTTGGTGTTTTCTTTCAACTCGACCATTTTGTTATGGGGTGTATGAACATGATAACCATAAAAAGTGCCAATGGCATCAAATAGCTTTCGAAACATGACGAATTAAGAACTTCGTACTAGCATCACTTTGTAAGACTTCATTTTTTGAGAAAATTGGGGTTATACAAAATTCATAAATGTGGATAATACAAATTTCATAAAACTTTTACTTGCATGGATAAAAACCAAACAAAACGTGAGAAATCATCAACAAATATGGAATAATATCGAAACCCATTAACCGAAATCTCTAAGGATGGTCGCCATAGGTCAGGATGAATCAATTCTAAAGGTTGAATAACTTACTTATGGAGTTACAAGCTCACTTATGGAGATACAACTCTACTTATAGTTGAATAACTTGACTTATAAAGATACACTCCACTATTGTTATCATTAAGATTTTGTCCGTAGACTCAAATAGTATCTACTTGTATTGTAACACATGAGTGGGATCATGTCTGTCATCCTTTAAAGAGTTTACTATCAGTATCATAACCCTTTTTATCTATTTACTTAATTTGTTTTCGTGGGGAGAACATTCTTGCCATTATACCATCTTGTTGTTTCGATATGTATTAAACTGGTCATGTTTGTTATCACATACATTCAAGTCCCCTCAAACATGACCAATTCACGAGTCATAAGATTAGTACTATTGGGTTAATGCCTGCATTCATCAAGTTGATCTTGCTAAATATGTTGCTTCTCATAATGCATATATCTTTATACATTGGTGTTTGTGATAAGACATCGAATAATGATACAAATAGGTAGTAAAGTTTTGGTTATATTTCATTTTAATTTATACATCTGATGTGTATATGTCTTTATAATTATTCACTTGGGTCATTGAATGTGTAAACTCACCAACATTATAGTTGACAGGTTTAAGCATGTTTTTCAAGAGTTAGGAATTAACTTATCACGGTCGGTCATAGTTTTTGGGTAGCACTCACGATTAGAGGTACAAGGCGGAGATTATCGATTATTTCCTTTAAGGTTAACTTAGACTATATTCTAGGAATCTTTGTAATTTTACTTGACATATATTTTCTTCTGTTCACATAATGTTAGAGTCCAAAAACGTTAGGAATCATAGATATTGTGAACTACTTCATTAAAGGGATGATTATTAATTTATTTATACAATTTATAATAACTTTATAATTTATAAAAGAGTTAAGTACTATTTTGGTCCCTATGGTTTGGTCATTTTAACTATTTGAGTCTAAAAATGAATTGCCTAACAAATTAAGCCCCATGGTTTGTATTCTATAACTTTTTCAATCCAATACACTAACAGAGTTAGATTTTTCAGTTAGTTTACAACAAAATGACCAAAATGCCCTTGATAACGGTTATTTTTAATAAGAAAATGAGCATTTTGGTCATTATGTTAAAACTAACTGAAAAATCTAACTTCGTTAATGTATTAAATTAAAATAGTTATAGAATATAAATCATGCGGTTTGATTTATTAAAAAATATTTTTGAACTAACAGATGATTAAAATAACTAGCCACATGGACCAAACTAGTAATTTACTCTTTCTAAAATAAAATTTTATAAATTTACTAAGTTTATTTATTAATTATGATTTTTAAACATTAAATTAAAAATAATTAAATTACAAATTTTTACAAGACATATTAAAGATAGAAATGTTTTATAAAATAAATTTTTTATTGTTTAAAATTAGGGTTTTATAAGGCTAGGGGTTAATGTGTAATTCTTTGAAAGTTAATCAAAAACTTTTTTACATAAAATATTTACTTTTTAAAAAGACAAGGACCAAAGCTGAAATGTATTGAAACCTAACGACACCCCGTCAACCTTGTTCCGGCCATGTTCCCAGCCACCATCCTGCGATACCCAAAATTACGCCAAACCATCATTTTCACTGGATTAAAGCGTTGGTTCATCTCGCATCCTGTTTCAATTAAATTGATCAAATTAACCAAGTGGAAACGTTTTGTCAATCATTGTAAACTTAACACCCAAATCAATTGGCTTGTAACATCTCAATGATAATCAAATCACATTCAAAATCCCCAAATCAACACCATAACTCAATCGATATGAAACAACTAAAATCGATCCTATATAAGTAAGAGGAAATCATCCATTCTAACCCTTGAACTCTCTATACCTCCAATTACACTCGAAACACACACACATATCGTAATCATCGTTGTGTTCTCATTACGCCCACATCATAGTCGAGATGAACTCTCGGAGTGTTTTAAACCAAAATTAATCAGGGAATAAATATCCTTATCCTTATGTAACTCTTTTTAAATAATTAATTAAGTTGGTAACATCATCAACACCACATATTGTATCACCTCTCTGTCACGACCTCATTACTTTCTACTATCATCGATTCCATCTCAATCTGGGTAACTAAATACTTGTTTAGGTTTGATTATGCAAGGGAATCAAAATCCCTAAAGTTAATTTCATTAACACAGCCAAATCGATGTTCAGTTTGGATCTAATCGAAATCTAGGGTTCTTGTGATGGGGGATTTTATTAATTAAGGTTTTTGTATTTCAATAAGCATGGTTAAGACAGATCTAGGCTTGTAGCCCACTAGGAGCACCTTACACATACAATCATTAGGTCCCGAGGCCTCCCCCAATCTCCTTTTTAATGCATTTTAAGCATTTAAATTTTAGGAAAACTTATTATTATATTATTAAATTAAAAATTGTTAACTAAATCAAATTCAGAAATTTCTAGTTTAATTTTTGAAAAATTCTAAAAATTATAATTCTTCGTTTTATATATATCTTTTGTTAAATGATATAAAAGTTCATAAAATTCATTTATAAGTTCTAAATTCTTTAAAAATTATTTTTAATTTTAATATGATTTATTTCAAATGATTTTTAAACTAACATTTTTATAAAACATCTAGGTAATTAATTATTTAATTAATTGTTTCTTTGACCACATATGCGCACTTTATTGCTTTACTTACGCAATACACAGCCGCTTCATGGCTACTTTGTTCTACGGGAGATCTACAAGTTGCATGGGTTACCTAAATCAATTGTCTCGGATCGCGACCCCCTCTTCGCCAGCAGATTCTGGAAGTTGTTTAAGCATATGGGTACCAAGCTGCTGCACTCAGTATGTACCATCCCCAAACGGATGAACAAACGGAGGTCATCAATTGTTGCTTGGAACCTTACTTGTGTGCGTTTGTTTTCAATGAACCATTAGCTTGGGAAAGATATCTTTATTTGGCTGAATTCTCTTACAATACTAGCCATCACACTTCAATCAACATGACTCCGTTCAAAGCCGTTTATGGCCGTGACACCACATCCATCCATGATTACCAGCCCGGTTCCAACAAGACGACCTCGATTGATGAGTCCCTTATTGAGCATCAACGTTTGTCCACCGTCCTCAAAAATAATCTTGTTGTTGCAAAGAGAAAGAACGATGTAGCAGGCGAACAAGAAAAGATTAGACAAGGAATTTGAGGTGGGGTGACTTCGTCTACCTTCGTCTTCAATTGTATCGGCAGCAATAAGTAGAATCGCTTTTGTGGGCCTTACAGGATTCTTGAACATGTGGGTAATGTTGCTTATAGGTTGGAACTACCTGTTGGCTCTCGCATTCACCTGGTATTTCATGTACATTACTTAAGAAGGCGTTTCAATTAGCATCAGCAAGTGCCAATGATCTTCCCAATATAAAAGAAACTGGTGAAGTTGTGTACTTGCCAGAAGATGTTTTGAAGTCTCGTGTCAATTTGGAAGGGGGGGGGGGGGGTACCGATACGTCTGGGCTAACTCAGGACGTTGCGGGCATGTTAATTCCAGCAGCCGAGTTGCATGAAAGCCGGCCCAAGAGAACCATCTCAAAGCATGCTCGTTTTATGGAGCAGACTCCAAGCTATTAATTGACTTTTTCTTCATAGCACATGTTTATTTCTTTTTAATTTGCATGTAGTGGAATAATGGAATCGTGGATTCCTTAGATTAAGTTTATGAGGGCAGGGTAGTTGCATTTTTGCAAGTTTAAATTCCATGTATTTTTTTTATTTGAAGGATATAGAACTTACAATTTTGCTCAATCGTCCTCCTTTTTGTTTCTTGGGAGTTAGCCTACTCAAAAAGGGCATATCATAATTGTTGTAGGAAAAAGGCCGAGTTTTTTTGGTAGGCCGAGTTTTTTTTGTAATTTCAAGAACTAATTTTGCTATAGGTCGTTTATCAGACCGAATTAAGGTTTTGTAACTTTCAGTTTGCCCAAACATATCTTCTAGTTGTGTTATTTTAATGAAATGATCCAAAACAAATGTTGTTCAAAATAAATGTATATCCTAGGACACAACAATCTGCCAAAAAATTTAGACTAGAGATAAGCACAATTATAAAATCAATTAAACCATGTCTTACAATTAACCATTTGTACCTGGTTAAGAATTAACTACCACATTTGTGCAATATAGATATGCAATTAGAAAATATAACATCCATCAAAAATCTGTTTTCTACAAAAAGGTAGACATCTAAGAGAATGTCCACACAATCTCCAAAAATTTCTCCATCAAAAAGCTTTGTCAAATCCGTGGCACTTATCTCCTCTCCTAATCTTTCATTTTGGTAAACTCTTACACGTTTCGGTTAGGTGCATTACGGGTCCTTCAAGTCCCCGTGTTCGGAGCGTGGAGGACCCTTTTCATCCTCCTTTCCACCATCCCCTCGGCCTTTTGGAAATACGTCGTGTTTTCTTTTCAATATTCTCTTTAACAATTTTAGATTTTTGTCCCTGTAAAACTTCCGTGAAACAAATTATGTGTCAAGGGAGTTATATAGGAGTGGATTAAACCATGATAGCGGTTGTAATTTGAAGAACTTCCAAAATATACAAATTTCCAATTTCTTTTCATTTTGAGGAGATTATATATTCTTCATGTGTTTTCTCCTTCATTAGTATATATTCTTGTTTTATCATTCGAAAAAGAACTGTATTATTATATTAGCGTAAAGAATGAACTGTTTGCCATGCCTTAGAAGAAAGGCTTCAGAAGAGAAAAAATCAGATGAAAAGAAGTCAGATAACAAGGAAGATGAGGAGTTGCCTGTGGCACAACCTAAAGAAGATCCCCTTTACAAACAACCTTCTGGTTTGTTTTTCTTTAAAATTCATTGTATAATTAAAATTAAATATAGTTATAGTAACTGTGTTGATTATCATATATGACTATTGTTGCCATAGAAAGATCATGATTTCTTGATGCAATGTAAACACTATGAACTTAAATTACTAGGCCGCTAAGGTGTTAATTTCGACTCATTTACAAATGTATGAGTCGAATGGGGTTATGTTCAAAAAAAGTAACAAAAAGAATAACAGTTTGGTTTCTAAACTATAATTTTAATGCATATAAGTTACTATATATATTATTTTATCAATGATATTAGGTTAATATTGTACAGCAAAATTTATAACATTTGCCTATCGGTTCCTTCTTGTAGTTGTGAAACCTGCAGATTCAAACAAAAAAGATGAAATTAGTGACTTTGAAGGTGGTGGTGGTGGCGGCGATAAGGGTGATAGTGATGAAAGTAGCGATGATGAACCACCCACAGGTTCAGCCCGTATGTTCAAATACAAAGAGTTGGCCTCGGCCACGAAGAATTTCGAGCAGGAATATCTATTAGGCGAAAGCGGAATTGGAAAAGTTCATAAAGGAACTCTGGCCAATGGCAAGGTTTGTACACATTTAAAGTATACCTCAAAAGTATGGTTTAAGATTAACTAACGGATATGTTTGATCTTAAGTTGATACAATTTTATGTATATGATTGAGTGAAGGTTGTTGCTATTAAGCAACTGAAAAAACTAGCAACAAAAGCAAAAAAGGAGTTCATAAAAGAAGTGATTAAATTGAGTGATCTTCAGCATCCAAATCTTGTAGAACTTATTGGATATTGTGCTGATGACGATCATAGGCTTTTGGTGTATGAGTACATGCCAATGGGTTCGGTTAAAGATCAATTGCATGGTATTATTCTCATCTTTAATGTTCAAGTTTAGTGATTTCCTACTGTGTTTCGTTTTAAGAACGAAAAACTGCAATTGTGATGCTATTTAATAGTACTTGTTTGCAAGATCCTAATGTTGTTTGATGAACTTATATGACAGATGTTCATCCAGGCAAAAAACCATTAGATTGGATCACAAGGATGAAAGTTGCAGCAGGAGCTGCACAAAGTCTGGAGTATTTACATGAAAAGGTTAAACCACCGGTTCTATGTGGCAATGTTCGATCTACGAATGTTTTGTTGGACAAAAACTTCGAACCGAAGGTTGCTGATTACGGGCTTGTGAGTCTTGAAATTTCGTCTGGTGGTAATGTGTATAAAAGTGTGGTGGGAACGGTTGGTTGCGCTCCAGAATCTGAATACAATGGTGAACTCACCATCAACTCCCACGTCTATAGCTTTGGAGTTATACTTCTCGAGCTTATCACAGGAGAAAAAGTGTTGGATGCTTCTCGCCCTTCTAACAAGCAAAATATTGTTTCTTGGGTAATCTTGTATATGTGTTTTCATATTGGTTTAACGGTAGCAGAGCTAGAGATTTTCTTAAGCGGAAACTAATTCTTTTCATGATAACTGGGGATACTTTGATTGAAACAGGCACAACCATATTTTAATGATCCAAAGAGATTCCATGAACTAGCTGATCCTATGTTAAAAGGAGTGGTTGCAGAAAAAAGTATAAATAAAGCAGTCGAGATTGCGGCAACGTGTCTACAAGATGATTGGGGCGCCCGTCCATTGATATCCGACATTAAAGGGGATCTTACCGCCCTCACCATAGCTCCACCAGAGGGATCGTTTACACCACCACAAGTACCCACCAATGTTTTACCTAAGAGATACCCATCGTCGTCGTCGTCGTCGTCGTCATCAGATTCTGACTCGGATGAAGACCTAGGTATAAAGATAGAGTCGTTTAACCGGCCCGAGCCTCGGCCTCAACTAGAGCCTGAGCCTGAGTCAGAGTCAGAGTCAGCGGATGAGCCTGAGTGGGAGTCGGAGCACGAGCCTAAGCCTGAGTGGGAGTCGGAGCACGAGCCTGAGCCTGAGTGGGAGTCGGAGCACGAGCCTGAGCCTGAGCCTGAGTGGGAGTCGGAGCACGAGCCTGAGCCTAAGCCTGAGCCTGAGCCTAAGTCAGAGTCAGAGTCAGAGGATGAGCCAGATACAGACACGGAGACCGAGCCAGAGCCAGAGCCCGAACCTGAATATGATCCTGAGCCTGAGCCCGAGCCCGAGCCTGAACCTGATTCTACGGACTCAGATTCAGATTCAAACTCAGACCGAGAGCAAGAGCCGATTTCCAAGCCTGAACCAATGCCAGAGCCAATGACCAAGCCTGAACCAGTGCTTGAGCTAGTGTCCAAGCCTGAACCAATGTTAGAGCCAGTGTCCAAGCCTGAACCCGTGCGGGAACCGGTGTCCAAGCCTGAACCAGTGGTTGAGCCACAAGCATCTCCTAGCCATAAAAATGAACTTGGGTCAAACCACGGTTCTGATGGTTCAGGAAGCATATACGACGAAGATGGTCATAGAGAAGAGGAATTCTCCGAGGACGAGAAACGAAGCACATCAATTCTCATAAACTCAAGATCAAAAGCAAGAATGAAAGTTAAATCAACCAAAAAGAAAGTCATGTTCAACACACAAGGAATGGACTCGATAAAGCGAAGCATGAAACGAGTAGATTCTAAAGTTGATGATCAAAGCAGTAGCAACTCACATAACCAACCGGTGAAGACGAAAAGCATGCGTAAATCTGATTCGAGGGGAGATGATCATAGCGAGATAGAGTTTACGGACGAAAGTGACGATGAGTTTGAACCTCAAAGGTTTAAAAGCACCATATCAAGGTTCAGTGCAGATTCAAGTAGTTATAGTGGATATGAGGATGAGAGTGCTCCTGGTTCAAGTTCAGAGGGCGAACAATAGACCAATTTGTATAGATATCAATGTCTCGTATATATGAAGTTCCATTTTCTTCTATCAGTCTTAAGCTTTTTATCGAGATTATACATCTTGAAATTTTGAACCATAATGACGGATTTGTCACAAAAATATATGATGGTGGATTTTCACTATGCGATTTTACCTGCAGATTTGCAATGGAACTTCTATCCTAATTTTTGTAGCTAATAAGTGTAGCACTCGAAATCTTCAGCATTTTAAGGGTACCATAACTATGAGGTTTAAATAAAAGTGAAAATTTTAAAACTAGTTCTACCAAATTTAAATATCTTACTACACTAATAAAAGCATAACTAGAACAAACACATGTCAACATCACATTTCTGCCCCGGAATTTTTCATTTTTTTTATATTATTAAATAATCTTATTAATTACTAATATATTATTTAGTTTATATAGATGAATTTTTTTTAAAATTTATTAAAAAATATGCATTTTATTAATGTTATTTCTAAAAATATAAGTATTATAAAATAAGGTTTTTCTCTAAAACATCAAGCTTTTAAAAAACCAATATTTAAAAATTGATGTTTTAATCTTTTACTTTAATAAAAGGTAACTAAAAACAACATATAGCAACATCACATTTTTGCTCATCATATTGTTCCCATTTTTAATTACTAAAGTATTATTCAATTTTTATAGGTGAGATTTTTAAATAAATTAAAAAGATATATTTATTAATGTTATTTCTAATAATATATATTATATAAAATAAGGTTTTCTTTAAAACATCAAACTTTTAAAAAAAGATATTAAAAATAATATTTTTAATTTTCTTACTCTAATAAAAATATCGACACATGGTAACATCACATTTCTACTCATCTATTTTTTAATTTTTCTATCCTATTAAATAATCATATTAATTACTAATAATATTATTTAATTTTTATAGATTAAAATTAAATAAATTTAAAAAGATATGATTTTTTAATATTAATTCAAAAAATATAAATTATTATAAAATAAGGTTTTTCTCTAAAACATCTGTTAGGACCTGGTATTTGAACGAAATACCTAATGATTAACGTGTAAACCAAACCAAATAGTGCGAAATCCTATTTGATTGATGATCCAATCAGTGAGAACACACGTAGAATCAATAAAGTATTGAATCAAACGTTAAGAATCGATTAGAAATCGATCTACAGCGTTCTATGAACTTGGAGTATCAACTTGGAGGCTTCTGGACGGCTAGGGTACGTCTGGAGTCGAAATAGAATCAATTCTCCTGTTTTTCCACGAATTGGGTTGTATTTATAGGTTAGTACTGTTCATTCGTGCGACTGAACCATTAGTATGGTTCAGTCGTGGGATTGAATCATGCGGTTGATTCATTCGCACGACTGAGTGTTCAGTTGTGCGACTGAGCCAATCTTATGTTACAATCATACGACTGATCCAGTCTCCTGGTTCAGTCGTGCGACTGAGTCATTCGTATGAAGTTATTCATGCGTATGGTTCATTCGCATGAGCCATTCGTATGAGAACTTCATTTTGTTAAGTTTGAATGTATTACTTAATAGAACATTATGTGTAACAATTCAAACAACCACAAACCAATTCAACATCGACTCATTAATGAAATATTAAACATTATAAATAACAAACAATCAATATATTTCATTAATCATTCCAAACATTATATCAGAATCAGACAAACAAGATCTATTACATTCATATCATGATCTAGGGACATACATGTATCAACAAACTCCCCCTTGGACCTAGATCTCTCTAATGTCTTGTTTTCTTTATTACCTCCTCATACTTCTTGTACTTATCCTCTTTTGTGACTCCTGCATGAATCTCAAATGCAAAACAAAGTCTTATGACATTCTGGAACCGGAGGGCTTGTACTATATCCTGTGTATCATAGAACAGTGGCCACTTGTATAGAGTGTAGACATCATTAGCTGACAAGTTGGTTAGCCACACTGGGTCAAATACCCTGATAGTATCCATTTGGCTCTCTTTGTTTAGGACTATGACCGCTTCTCCTGTCCTCCAATTGTAGTACCACCACTTAAAGTGTGGAGTGAAGTCCTGTGGCATTTACCTGAGTGGGATTCTAGACATCGTGCGTGGAGGACTCCACTTCAACACTATCTTTGGCTTTCCAGTAATGGCATTAACTTCAGACCTTTTGATGTACTTGTAGGCTGTTGGGGTCTGAAGTTAACCCACCTGGTGTGGTACTCCTTCATTAGGGCAGCCTTAAACCAGCCTGACATCTTTCGCGGGTCAGCATACAACAGCTTCAGTTTGGCCAGCTGGTTGAGCTCAAAACCTGGTACAGTCTTTAGATCATGTGAAAATCTAAAGTACTCTATGCCCTTCTCTCTCTTAACTGCATATACGTTAAGGTCCTCAAAATATGCCCATGCTATAATCCTGCCCGACACCTTATGATATTTCTTGACTCTGTAGAGTTTGGTGTAGGCGTCTTGTTTAGGTGTAGCACGTTAGGCTCTAACTTCTTCAAAACAGGCAGCCCACTCAGCCTTTCGGATATCAACATCATCATTTGAGGCTTGTGCCGTTCCCTGTATCTTCTCTGACTCCTGCTCCATTTTGTCTAACACCTCAAACGTATCACTAACAAGGGATTCACCCAGATTGGGGACCACATTTCCCTCATTGTTAGCATACTGAGGGTAGTGCTTTGCAGTGACATCTTCTATTTCTATTTCATCAACGTCGTTGAGCTCTTCGTCACTTGTTGAGTCGCATGTTGGAGCATCCTTCACAATCTCATCGAGATTTAACTTGAAGATCTCATCTAGTTGCTCATTTGATAGATCATGAATTATTTCCCTTTCTTCAAGGGTATAACTCACCGACCTTCTGACGATCCCTTGCAGATCAAGATGCAACGCCAATTGAGTCTTGACCTGTTGGAGGGGAGCAATATCGTATTCATCTCTTTGGAGATCAGGATCTGCTTGATTTAAAACATTCATCACAACAAATATTAGTTAATAATCAAGACAGAAATACATTAATCTTAATATAAACATCGAATACATAAGTTTAAATACATGATTCAAGTACATAAGTAATCAAATACATAGACATCTAATCATTACTTTTGTCTTGGATCATTGGGTCATCGCTTGGTGGAGCAGAGGAGGAAGCTTGTTGGTCTTGTTTCTTCTTGGATCTCCTATTTTGACCTTGAGTAGAGGCAGATGCAGCTGCATCCCCTCCTTCTTCATCATCATCCTCATTCCTCTCCTCTGTCCTCTTGTCCTCAGTCCCCTCATTATCCTCAGTCTCATCATCATCATCTTCATCATCATTATCATTCTCATCACCATCATTACCATCTCCCTCTTTAATCTTCAGAGGCTCATTTTTAGATCCCTTAAGCTTGAGCATGATGGTTTTCTTAGCATTCTCCAACTCCTCAATCTTCTTAGCAGATGTGACTCTATGCTCTTGGAGTTGGGCGATCTCGTGGCTCTGAGCATCCATTTGCTGGGCCTGCTCCTCGATTAGCCTAGCCTGCTCCGAGATCTGGTGTGACTGCGCAGCAGTGAGATCTGCAAGCTGACGGATCTGCGCAGTCTTCTCTTCATCAGCAGCTAACAGACACATCACCATCCGGTTCAGCACAGAAAGCTGTTCCTCTACATCAATTGGAGGTAGAGGAGATCCATATATATGTGCGGGATGGGATGAGGGTCCTGCTTGGTGGCTAGTGGTGGTGGTGGGGCTATGGTGAAGATGGGGTGGGTCTGTGAGATAGTGGAGGTGATGTAGAAGTGAAAGATCTGGTGGTGGTTGGTATATGTACAGTGGTGGGAGGTGTGGTGGTGGTTGGCATATATACAGTGGTGGGAGGTGTGGTGGTGGTAGTGGTAGCTATGGTGGTGATGAAGGTGAGTCTTCTCTTCTTCTTCTTCTGGCCGTGGGGCTGAGCCATCCTTTCTTCCTCGATCCAGTCGAGGTGGATGCTCCCCCTAGAACACGGCTAGCTGACTCAGGGGCATAGCTGGGATATGCAGTCGTCTCTCTCGAATCCCTGGGGCGTTCACCAACCGCCCGGAGTCCATACTCTGTGGGAACAACCTTGCTTCCCACAGTCCTCGTCAAGGGCTCCTCATCCGACTCTTCTTCCTCCTCACCAGGTATGAAGTCCTGGTGGAAGCCTGTAGACTCAGCTATGTCGCCTGTTAGGGCAAATACTGGGGGTATAACATCTGAAGTTGTGCCCCATGGTGGAATAGGCATATCATCCCCAACATCCCCACTGTCATCATCGTTTGAATCATGCTCTGGGAGCAATAGCCTCTCATCGTCTGAATCGCTGTCATCATGACGCCATTTGCGTCTACCTGGTGCCACATATCTTTCATTGGCCAGATGGCCGATCAACCTCTTTACCTGGGGCTTTACTTGCTTGCCCCGATACACTCTCATGCGAACCAAAGTCGTGTCATCCATAATCTCTAGGGCAACCGCATCATGGTTCTCCTTGGGAAGTAATGGCAGCTTCTCGTTGAGCTGTAGAAATCTGGGGTACATAAAAAAACCCTCCTTCCCCTTGGCCTCCAGATTCTCCACCAGATACGAGAAGATCATGCTCGAGAAGCTGAAGGGGTGGTTCAGCACCAGTGCCACATATGCATTCTGAATCTGGTCTGACAGGTCATCAAACCCACCCCTTCGAGAAGCAATACACTTCAGGATTACATGCGCAAGTATTTATACTGGGGACACAGGTTGCTCTTGTTGAGCACACCTGAGTTGATGTCCCCAGCGTACTTAATCTTGAGGAAGCAACCTCTTACTGTAAATGGATGTAGTTGGTGGGGTGATCAGTATCGTCCCCAAAATCAAGTACTTTCTGGATGTCAGCTGCTGTAATCTCAATATCATGACCATGAATGGAGCTCCGTATGCTGTAAGGCTCATGTGAACGATCTACGAAGGCATTTTCCCAGAAAGCCTGATGTAACGACCTGTAAGGAGTACACGGTGTGGATATGGCTTTATGTATCCGAAAGCGTCGAAGGAACGCAATAATCTCTGTAAACTCGGCCCCATTCCGAGTCGTATGGTCCAAATGAGCACATATATTGTGCTTTGGATTGATGGACCATCTACTGCCATTGACCTGAAACACAAGACACAGAACCATTAGAAAGTCATACATCAAACTTCAGTTCAAAGTGTATAGTTTAAGTGTAATCTGATTCATTCATACGAATGAATCATGCGACTGAAGTCAGTCGGTTGTCCTTTCATGCGACTGAGCTCATTCGGGTGAATGAGACATGCGACTTAGTTCAATCTGTTGGCTGAGTCTGCGATTGGTTCAGTCGGCCGACTGAGTTCATTCGCATGATACATTCGGCCGATTGACCCATTCGGCAGCCTCAATCGTGCGATTGAAGTTCACCCAGATGACCAATCGCATGACCCACTGTTCAATCGACTGAGGTTAGAATCTTGATCAATTCATGAAATTAAACGTTGTTTAATGGCTCTTTAGACTCGGAATCTCTTAACTAATGACCTATTAGACTTAGTTTTAACATGTTGCTTAGTTTCAGTTGGTTATTAGGTCATTTACGGTCTGTTTCTTGTTTCAGTCAAATATCACACAATTAGGCTTGCTTTCTTCTGATTCCGGTGTGATTTCTCTGTTATATACCTGTATAAATGTAAACGCAAGTCAGAATATCAATAAAGATGTAGAAACAAGGTCTAAAGCAATTTCGGCAGAGTAACGGTACAATGTGTGATTTAGGAGCGATTGAGGGTGATGAGTGGAATGCGATCGACTATGGCCCTTTAAATACTAAAGCTAAATCAATCGGCCGACTGGCCTCATTCGCTCAGTTCATTCGGGCGACTGAGGCTCAATCGTGCGATTGGCCCAGTCAGTCGCATTTAGTTGTCCGACTGAGTCTCAGTCGGTCGACTGACTCATTCGTGCCCTTTCATTCGCACCTTCAATTAACAGACTGAGTCTCAGTCGGTTGACTGACTCATTCGCACCCTTTCATTCGGTCGAATGGATCATTCTGATAAGCCATTCGAGTGAATGGCTCAATCTCATGTCCAGTCGTGCGAATAGGATCCATTCGCATGATTGGTCCATACTTATGATCCAGTCGTGCGAATGTGTTACACTTATGAACATTTAGCACTTAACCCTTTTTACCTGTGAAATTAACATTATGAGCATTTGATCATCTCAGACATTATCCTTTTAACTTGAAAACCTTTTGATCACCTCAGACGTGATCCTTTTAAACAATTTAGTCACCTCAGACGTGACACTTTTAAACTTTGAAAACACATGTGGCCATCTCAGACATGACCCTTTTGGTGAGTTAATCCCATACTGATTTTCATTATTTAGTCCGACGAACAAACAAACTAAAATGACTAACTAACTAGAAACTTAAACTAAATACACAAATAAAACTTGTTTCTGACTTTTTGTGAGAGATAAATCCTAAGATAGACATCTACTGGATTTGGTTCCAGAATAGGCAGCTTCAATTTAGTTTGACCACACCTTGACCAATTCAATTTCAGAATCATACAGGCAAGTCAAATCATTTGAGACTTGTTATCAAAAATCTTTTGATGCTCAATTCTTGGTTTTCATCCAGAGTTGTTAGCAAATTTAGGAAATCGCACTGGTACTATTAGATTCCCACATTATTTGAACTTTCAAGAATTGAAGCCACAATGATTATCAGTATATTTGTCCTCTTAAATCCATACACAGACTTTAGACACAAACTGGTGATAGTTTTAGGTTTTATTATTTCAACTAACATTTTGGATCCCATACTTATATGGTAATCAACATTCCTCAGGAGTTTTGAGCGGTCTACGGGTATTTTTACTAGAAGAGACTATTCTTAGAGCTTTCAAAGAGAAACAATCCCCAGGTCAGTGCCATCGCACAACAGAGAGGCGGCAAAAAACAATGAATTCTAGAATATCTAGGTTATGCTTATCCTCAGGTCAGTGCCATCGCACAGCAGAGAGGCACGCAACCTATCTTCTTGTTAGAGCAGCTAACCTTTCTTTGGAACGGAATGCACCAACAACATATGTCATTAGCTTGATAGCATTTGTCTTTCATTTTTTCGTGCTTTACTCTATTTCTGGTCATCTGCACACATTTGTGGCGTTTACATGCTCATTACCCCTTATTGGAATATTGTTGATTGTGTTAACCAGTGATAAGATGACAGCCCACAGTCAGTTGAACAACTTAGTTTGATCTTGAGATCACCAGTCAGATCTAATCATCTATTGTGTTGAATCTACCGACATATCATTTGTGGTCTAGCAACCTCTAGGTCTACTTTCTTTGTGTTGCCTTAGTAGTTACCAATTTTTCTATCATCTTCCCTTTTATATTGCTTAGACTACAGATACTTATACTTTGAATTTTGCATCTTTTCTAAATTGAATTTGTAAAGTCCCTTTTGATTTGTTCCTGTGTACTATCATTTTCCAAAAGGTTTGAATCGGTATCACAGATACGATCTAGCTTATATCAGCTATCCACTCCTTCTCCCTTGTTTTTTTAATGTTATTAGCTGACTTACTTCCCCCTAAAATTCTAAAATCATACTAGATTTAATTATTTTAGAATTTTAACAGACAGCTAAATAACATGAACTTAATTTAAACAGAATAAAATAAATAAGGAAAAAGAAAAAAGAAAAATATAACTACAATGCATCGAACTGCACATGATCATCATCAAGAATAACATCACTTTTATTTTTAACACCGTTGACCTCTAACAGATATAGAAAACGTGGTTTATCAAAGGCTTTTGTATAGAGGTCAGCGCGTTGAAAGTCAGTATTAATTTTTACCACATCGATTAAGTTCTTTTCAAAACAGTCTCTTATGAAATGGTATTTAATACCAATGTGTTTGGTCTTTGGATGTTGTACGGATTTTAGTTACTGCAATTGCAGCAGAGTTATCAACAAAGATAGGAGTAGAAGAAAACATTAAACCGTAATCCCGCATTTGCTATTGAATCCAGATGATTTGTGAATAGCAACTTGCAGCAACAACGTATTCGGCTTCACAGGTTGACAATGCAACCAAGGTCTGCTTCTTACACTGCCAGGTAACTAATCTTCTCCCAAAGAATTGACACCCTACTGATGAAGACTTGTAATTCATCTTGCAGCCCCCGTAATCCGAGTCACTATACGCCGTGAGCTCAAAGTCATCATCATGAGGATACCACAAACCAAGTATGGGTGTACCCTTCAGATAACGAAATATCCTTTTGACCCCGATCAGATAGTTAACCTTAGGTTTAGCCTGATATCTAGAACATAAACATGTAGCATACATGATATCAGGTCTTGAGGCAGTGAGATACATGAGGGATCCAATCATTCCTCAGTACATTGTGGCATCTACCAGATCTCCACTTTCGTCAGGTGTTATATCATGATTTGTAGCAAGTGGAGTCCCAGCAGCAGAAGCATTCTCCATGTCAAACCGACTGAGAATGTCTCCCACATACTTGGTCTGATGTAGAAAGATCCCATTTGGTGTCTGATCCACCTGTAGCCCGAGAAAGAATTTCATCTCCCCCATAGTACTCATCTCAAACTCTTTCTTCATAACTGCTTCAAACTCTTTGCATAATTCTTCGTTCTTTGAACCGAAGATTATGTCATCGACATAGATTTGTACTAGCAATAGGTCTTCATATTTTTCTTTGATGAATAGTTTACAGTCAATGAATCCCCTGCGAAAGCCGTGTTTCACAAGATGAGTTGAGAGTTTCTCATACCAGGCTCTTAGAGCTTGATGAAGCCCATATAAGGCCTTGTCGAGTTTGTAAAATCTGTTCCGATGATAAGGATCTTCAAATCCCTCGGGTTGACTGACATACACTGTCTCTCGAATTTCCCCATGAAGGAATGCACTCTTCACATCTAATTGGTAGAATTTAATCTTCATATATGATGCATAGGCAAGGAAGATACGGATGGCTTCCATCCGTGCCACAGGTGCAAACACTTCACTGTAAGCAATCCCCTCGACTTGGCGAAATCCCTGAACAACCAGTCGAGCCTTGTTCCTGATAATGACCCCTTGGTCATCCTTCTTGCATTTCAAGACCCATTTGGTGCCAATGACCTTAGCACCTTTAGGTCTATCTACCAGAGTCCATACTCCTAACATCTTGAACTGAAGAAGTTCTTCTTGCATGGCACTCACCCATGCCTCATCGTTAGTGCATCACTGATGTATTTTGGCTCAAACTGTGAGACAAAACACCGATAAGCACCATCATGAATGTATCCTTTTTCCATAACAGAGGCATAATCAGCTGAGTACAACTGATTTCGGGTTTGTACTCCTGATCTGACATCCCCAATGATATTGGCTAAGGGATGATAGATGTTTAGACGTGATCCTGGAGTAGTAGGAACAACTACTTCAGAGCCAAGATTATGAACATTTGGTTCTGCATCTGAGGTAGAAGGAGTTTGAGGTTTCGAAGTTGAAGGTGCATCACCGTTAGATGCTTGTGGAGTTTCAAGAACTGGAACTTGTTCCTCCTGACTGTTCTTATCATCTTCTTCAGTTTCATCTTCAGAGGAGGAGTCACTGTCGTCGACTACTCCCCCTGATTGAGTAGATGATTCTCCCTGTGAACTCGATGATGTTGAGTCAAGAGATGGTGTATTCAAGATATCATCCATCATTCGCGTAGCTAACTCATCATCAGAAGAAGAGATAGGGATGTTGAAGGACTTAAAGAATCCATCATAGTCGAAAAAGTAGGCGGGTCCTTTGCCAGTAGGTGGTGTGGTATATCAGAACATGTCTTTCCGTGGCGCTTGACTATCAGAACTCGATTCGGTGTATAACATGCATTAGCCACTGCCTCATTCCAGAATTGGATAGGCAGTTTTGAGTCTGCCAGCATTGTCCATGTTGTCTCTATCAAGCTTCTGTTCTTTTTCTCAGCCATACCATTCATCTGAGGCGTGTAGACAGAAGTGACTTGATGCACAATTCCCTTTTCCTTATAGTAAGCCTCCAACCACTGATTCTTGAATTCAGTCCCGTCGTCTGAGCGTACTTGTCTCACCTTCAGCTTGTAGAAAGATTCCAGTGTGGTTACTAACTCCTTAAATGACTTAAATGTTTCTGATTTGGACATCAGAAACATTACCCAAGAGAATCTAGTGTAGTCATCAGTAACCACAAAACAGTACAAGTCGCCTGCAATGCTCTTTGTACTGACTGGACCAATCAGATCCATGTGAAGAAGTTCAAGGGGAAGTTCTATTGAATGAACTTTCTTTTCCTTATGAGACTTCTTCGTCTGTTTGCCTTTCTTGCAAGCTACACAAAAATCAAGAAGTTGGAAATTCTTGACATTAACTCCTCTCACAAGATCCTTCTAGATCAAGTGATTCATCTTCTGTTGATTTATGTGTCCCATTCTCCTATGCCAGGAAATGGAGTCCTTCTCAGTGGCTTTTGATAGAAAGCACTGAACTTCATGATCCGTTGTAAAAGCTGTTGAGAGATCCAAAACATAAAGGTCTTTATATCTTGAACCTGTCATCAGAACTTGGTCTTCCAGAATCACGTAGTCTTTCTTTAGGACGTAACATTTCTTGTTGTCGAATATGACTTTAAAACCTTTATCACAGATTTGGGAAATAGAAAGTAAGTTGTTTTGAAGTTGTTGAACATAGTTCACCTTATCAAACTTAACTTTCTTATTTCCAACTTCTCCCTGAGCTGTGATATAGCCTCCCTTGTTTCGAGCAAACAAAACATGCCCTCCTTTTATTTGCTTGATGTTTGATAAAAGAGCCTGTTTCCTGTCATGTGCCTGGATGCTCCGCTGTCTACAATCCACGTGTTGGTTTCAGCACTGTAGCGAACACCCTGCACATACAATGTAAAACATTAGTTTAGGTTAGGAACCCAAGCCTTTACTGGCTTGGGTTTCCCGGAGGCATCATGCATCATGAATTAACCCATTGACCCTTAGAGGGTGAGGGTAGCTCAGGTTCCTTCTTGTCATCATTATCAGACACAGAGGATGACTTCTCTTTCCATAATCCAGATTTGTGCAATGCCTGTTTGTGATAAACAGTCAACTGGCTAATGGGTTGAAAGGTAGGTTCACTAGTTCTTCTAGGTGGAGTTAAAGAACTCCTCTTAGAAGACCTAGGTTTTGAATCCTGAAATTCAATCTTCTTCCTAGGTGTCTGATAGTAAGGACAAAAGGAAGCAATGTGTCCACACTCTTCACAGTTGTAGCACGACCTGCTATCAACTTTATGATTAAACTTTCTTTGTGGAGATGTGTGTGACACCTAGTAACATCACTTAGTTTGGGTTTTGACTCTGTTCTTTTGATGTTTTCTCCTGTTTAACAGACTTAATTGTTTTAACATTTTTAACATCTTTTTCTTTTGGTTAACAGGTTTTTGACATGACGCTTATGAAAAATTAACACTAGCAGTCCTTTTAGATTCAGATTTGACTTTGTTTGACCCGAACTTTATATTATCCTTTTCAAATTCTTTTTCCAGATTAACACAAGGCATTTTACCCTTTGCCTTTGAAGTGGCCTCCTTTTGTTTTGTTCCAGACTCAATTGATGAACATGCAGAATCTGGATCACTAACAAGAGGAGTAGACACCACATGATCCTTGATGGGGTTGATATTTATTGGTCTACTCTTAGTGTTCAACAAGGTCTCAGGTGGTGGTGGAACCACTTTATAATCGAAACCCTCCCCCTTGTTTCTTTCTCTCACTAAGTGTTGGACAATGTGTGATGAACTTGTCCAACTGTGCAGTTTTTGCTTTAATGAGTTTACTTCTACTTCTAAAACTGCCTTTTGCTTCTTAGTGTCTTCTATGGAGTTAAGATAGTACCTAATGTCATTAGCTTGGTTAAATGCAACTACTTCAGTTTCCCTAAGCTGTTTGGTCAAAAGGTCTATCTTTTCTTTGTAACCATGCTCATTTTGTTTTAAAACTCTATTAGCCTCAGTGCGTAGTTGTAAATCATTTACTAAGTTATCATTATGATCTAATAACCTAGAAAATTTCTTATCTATGCTATCTTTAAAAGTATCACACTCAGAACAAGCATGTTTTTTAAACAGTTGGTCAGTGGTACTTACTTGAGGAGGTTCAGAAGAGTTAGCTATCAACGCAGCATCAGATGTCTCTGGTTCTGGTGATTCTGTCTTTGCTGTTGAGATCCCTTCTTCAGGCTTTTAGCTGACCTCAGTTGCAGTTGTCTCTTCAATATTTGACATTGCTATCTCAACTGCAATATCTCCTTCACTCGCGGAATCATCATCTACATCTTCTACACTGGCAGTATTAGATTCCCCTGGGCAGACAAACCAAAAGCTCCAGTCCTGTCCTTCATCATCATGTGCAGTCAAGGCCTTTGGATCCTTGCTTGATGAAGTAGAACTGCTAGCTTGCTTGTCTTGATGAGTGAAGGATGAGAATGGGTTCCCGTTCCTAGTCTTCTTTGGCTTCACACATTCTCTCTTGAAGTGCCCCTTTTCTCCACAGTTAAAGCAGGTCACTTTACTCTTGTCAAAGCCAAATGTGGTATCCTTAGTAGCAACCAAGTTCTGTCCGGTCTTTTTCACAAACTTCTTCGCCCTCCGGACAACACTAGCTAAGGCCCACATAATGTCCATTCTCTCCAGCTCCACTTCGTCCACCTACTCGTAGTCCTCATCTGCCAAATGGTAGTTTCCAATCTTCCCAGCAACAAGTCCATCATAGGAATGAACCACTGCTACCAAAAGATCCATGTGCTCTCTAGCTACTTCCACAGTCACATTACCGAGGTTCTCGGTCTTCAGTCTAGTAGCATTCGCTTCAGTTCCAATGTAATGGGTACAAGAAGACCCTGATGTTTCTGAACCTAAAGGAGAAGCTTGTGAAGGACCCGATGAGCTAGACACAAATGCAGTCTGAAGAGGTGCTCCAGACGTCTTAGCTTGAGGCATGGCATTGTGCAAAGCTTGATTCTGAGTGTACGAAGACTTCTGATCTTGTACTTCATCCTAAGTGCTTCTTCTCGCAGCTTTAGAATGAAGTCATTGATATCCAACTTTGCCAGCATCTCATTCTGTCTTAGATTTGACACAAATGAAGCCCACTTTTCCGGCAATCCGTCCGCGAAATTTGACACCTTTGTTCCATGGTAGTAGCAACCCCATGTGTATGTAATTCACTCATCAGATGATAGAATCTATCAATAACATCGTCCAAACTCTCGTTTCCCATAGATGAGAAGTTGTCAAATTCTTTCTTCAGTTCCTCTGCTTTAATTGCCTTCAGCGAAGCATTCCCGTCGTATCTCTTTTCCAGCTCATCCCACAATTTCTTGGCCTGCTTATTCTCCGAGTACTGGTGGAAAATATCTTTAGGAATAGACTGTGTAGTCAATGCATAAACTCTCTTCTCTACATTATACTTAACTTTCTGAGCATCAGTCATCCCTCCTAAAGTAAGCTTTACCCCATCTGCTCCCACCGGCATACTATACCCAGTCTTGATAGCTTCCCACAAATTTGGATCCACTCCATTGAGGTAGATCTCAAAACGTTGTTTCCAGTGGGAAAACTCATCTAACGTTAAGAGTTTTGGTGGTTTATTATTATTCCCCACCTCACTCTCAAGCAACAGTAAGTTCTAGATCCTTGAGTCCTTGCCGGCAATAAACGCTGACATGTGATCTTCCATCACGATTAACTTTTAAGTGTACTAAAAAAACTGTCAAACTCGTGCGACTGGGTGATGCGAATGGGCTATCCGTGCGAATGAACTATCCGATTGGTTCAGTCGTGCGGCTGAACTAAGCGATTTGTTTAGTCGTGTGAATGAAGCTGATGCGTATGAACACTGCGAACGGATGGTTCAGTCGTACAAATGGAGATCCGACTCAGTCCAATCGTGCGTCTGGTGTATGCGAATGAAGTCCGGTCGTGCGAATGGCTCACTCGTGCGACTGAAGCTGCTGTTTTGCGAAAATTTCTAGGTTAAACGTGTTATAGCCGTAAAAATTCGAAATTTCGCAAACCCTAATCGCCTAAGGCCGTAGAAACCGAAACTTGATGAGCAGGAAACGTCCAAGACAACTTTTGGCACAAAAGATTGCGTTTTTTAGTGTAAAAACACAAACCTTTTATCAATCTTGATTGAATCATACGTAATCAAAAGCCAAAGCTCTGATACCACTTGTTAGGACCTGGTATTTGAACGAAATACCTAATGATTAACGTGTAAACCAAACTAAATATTGCGGAATCCTATTTGATTGGCGATCCAATCAGTGAGAACACACGTAGAATCAATAAAATATTGAATCAAACGTTAAGAATCGATTAGAAATCGATCTACAACGTTCTATGAACTTGGAGTATCAACTTGGAGGCTTCTGGACGGCTAGGGTACGTCTGGAGTCGAAATAGAATCAATTCTCCTGTTTTTCCACGAATTGGGTTGTATTTAAAGGTTAGTACTGTTCATTCATGCGAATGAACCATTAGTATGGTTCAGTCATGCGATTGAACCATGCGGTTGATTCATCCGCACGACTGAGTGTTCAGTCGTGCGACTGAGCCAATCTTATGTTACAATCATACGACTGATCCACCTGGTTCGGTCGTGTGACTAAGTCATTCGTATGAAGTTATTCATGCGTATGGTCCATTCGCATGATCCATTCATATGAGAACTTCATTTTGTTAAGTTTGAATGTATTACTTAATAGAACATTATGTGTAACAATTCAAACAACCACAAACCAATTCAACATCGACTCATTAATGAAATATTAAACATTATAAATAACAAACAATCAATATCATTTCATTAATCATTCCAAACATTATATCAGAATCTGACAAACAAGATCTATTACATTCATATCATGATCTAGGGACATACATGTATCAACAACATCAAACTTTTAAAAAACATATTTTAAAATTGATATTTTAATCTTTCTACTCTAAGAAAAATATAACTAAGAGCGACACATGACAACATCACATTTCTACTGTAAGGCCCCGCTCCTAGGACGCTTACAGCTGGCCAATCATCGCTCACAAAACATATAATTACATTAACTTGAAATAAACGTTGCAACGGAAACATTAAAAAACAACATTTTCATTATAACTATTTTTGCAAAATAATACAACATTCATTACACAATTTTATTTGTTCGCATTACAATGCAAAAACATTAACAAAAGAATATCATCCAAAATGCCAAGTAGCTGCCTCGCGCCATCCTCAGCAATGCTCACCTGCAAACTAGAAAAATGCATAAAAAGTTAGTGTTGCTGAGTGAGTTCTAGTTTTAAGTAAAACATACTTTACTTTCATTAAAACCGTTCTTTACTTTTGCATGTGATTACACATTGTACATACACATAGATAATAGTTATTATCTTCATCGTCGTTCGTTTCGTACATATTGCACGTTTTGTACTTTTCGTAATTATCGCATTTTTCGTACATTTATTATTTTTTCACTTTTATCTACGTCCTGTCATATGCTTAACCCCCCTCTTAAGCACAAGGCCATATCATCTAGGGTTAAGCGACAAGGACCCCATATCGCACAAATCGCACATATTGCATGTATGGAGTAGTCACTAGGACTGACACCCCCTGTGTGTGTGAACTCTTATGGGTCAACCAAAATCACACGCTGAATATACACACACAGTAATTAGGAAATCACACGTATTGGTGCAGTCATCAAGACTGAAGTCTTACTGTGTGACGGACCCTTATGAGTTAGGCAAAATCACGCTGTAAATACACACACAGTTGAGCTAATAACTCTCAATGAGTTGTGAACCTCCTTTCATTTCCTTGCAAGCCTTTCATACTTTCATTCATTCATTAATGCATGCATTCTTTCTTTAAGTTCCTCTTTTCATTATCTTTCACTTTACGTACATAATACTTAGTCATTTTTTTCATTAACATTCAACGCAAAGCCACGGGAAGATAAACATACATAAATAGGAACATCATATGATCATGCGAAACTTCATACATAAAAGCATGCATACATAACATACATCACACATACCATCATGCATAACATCATACAATCATGCATCATCATCATCATCATATATCATTCATGCCCATCACATCATCTATGACCTCAAAAGTCAGCTTACATGAACCCCCCGGGAACCTCCCAACTCAAAGCCTACATTTCACTTATTCCCCAAAAAGTCAGAAAATATTCTAAGGGTTCATCCGCATTTCTTTTTGTTCATCCGCATTAACTTTGTTCATCCGCATTTGTTCATGCGCATTAACTTTGTTCATCCGCATTTGTTCATTCGCATGAACTTACTCATCCACATTTGTTCATCCGCATGAACTTACTCATCCGCATTTGTCCATTCGCATGAACTTCTCATCCGTATTTATTCATTCGCATGAACTTACTCATCTTTATTTGTTCATTCGCATGAACTTACTTATCCACATTTGTTCATTCGCATGAACTTACTCATCTGCATTTGTTCATTCGCATGAACTTACTCATCCGCATTTTTTCATTCGCATGAACTTACTCATCCGCATTTGTTCATTCGCATGAACTTACTCATCCGCATTTGTTCATTCGCATGAACTTACACATCCGTATTTGTTCATTCGCATGAACTTTGTTCATCCGCATTTCTTTTCTCATCCGCATTGACTTACTCATCTGCATGACTTTCTCATCCGCATTGACTTTCCCATCCCCATTTGTCAATGCTTAAGCAGTTTTTCTAAACATAGGTGTATGAACTACTGTTTGGGCGCATTAGCAGCCTAGGTCACACTTAACAGCAGATTCAGTCCTAACCTCATCTATCATGTTCTAAGCTTAAATCTTACATTCTAAGCCTTAGGAACACAACTATAACATCATCAAACATGAACATAGTCCAAAATCACACCATACCCACAACATACATACATTCATACATACGGGTATGAAACCCAGTTTTATAAAAATGTACATTCAAGCATTTCCAGCCCCAAAAATCAGTTAAAACATATAAAAGAGCGGTTCTAGAACTTACCTTTGCAGCTCTTGAGTATGGCTTCTTCCAAACTCGTTTGCAATTGAGTTCAACCGCTTAGAAACCCACCAAAAACACACAACCGAACACACACAAAACACATAAGCATACAAACAAGGCAAGGCCAGTTAAGAACACTTAAAAACCATCAATTCTTACCTTGAATTCAACTTTTCAGCTCTTGTTCTTCAAGGAATCCGAATCTGCATTTTCTCTCTCTAAAAATACGAAGACTTGGGTGTTGTGAGAAGGGAGTGGGCGGCCCTGCCTATTTTACACCCACTTTCAAACCTTTTTGTACTTTTGACACTTTTTACCCCTTAACTTGGGTAAAATATCTTTCTTTCTTTTTCTTCACTTTATTCTTCTCTCTTTGACTCTAAAAAAATAACCGGGTGTTACAAATCCACCCCCCTTATATAGGTTTCATCCCCGAAACCTATTATTCCTCAAACAATCATGGGTAATGCTGTCTCATCTTGTCTTCAGTCTCCCACGTAGACTCAGATCCCTTCTGGTGCTTCCACTGTACACGCACAAGAGGAACCACTTTATTCCTTAACCTTTTCTCTTACAATCAATGATCGCCACTGGTTGCTCCACATAATTGAGTCGTTCATCTACCTCGATAGCCTCCAGTGGAACAATCATATCCTCATCTGCTACATACTTCTCAGATGAGATACGTGGAATGTCGGGTAAATTCCACTTAACTCATCTGCTAACTCCAATATATAGGCCACCTCTCCTACTCTAGCAATGATTCGGAAAGGCCTTATGTATCTCGGGCTCAACTTGTCCTGCTTTCTGAATCGAATAATACCCTTCCAAGGTGAGACTTTCAACATATCCCTGTCACCCACCTGGAACTCAATCGGTCTACGTCGTTTATCAGCATACGACTTCTGTCTATCCATGGTTGCCTTCATGAAGGCTTTGATCTTTTCAAGCTTTTTAGTGGTAGCCTTGATCACCTCGACGCTTCCTAACTCTTTCTGACCAATATCACCCCCAACACAAGGGTGTTCGACATCTCCTACCATATAGCATCTCATAAGGGGGCATACCAATGCTGGCATGATAACTGCTGTTATATGAGAACTCAGCTAATGGTAAGTGGTCATCCCAACTTCCTCCAAAATCAATGACACACGCTCGAAGCATATCCTCCAGCGTCTGAATCGTCCTCTCCAACTAACCATCCATTTGAGGATGATAAGCCGTACTAATATGTAACCTCGTCCCCATCGCATCATGGAATTTCTTCCAAAATTTAGATGTTAACCGGGTGTCATGATCAGACACAATAGACACCAGCACACCTTGACAAGTTACAATCTCTTTAATGAAAAGTTCAGCCAACCTCTCGGATGAATATGTCTCACGAATCGGTAGAAAGTGAGCACTATTCGTCAAACGATCAACTATCACCCATATAGCATCATACCCTCGCGCGATGCGCGGTAGCTTCGTAATGAAATCTGTGGTGATATGTTCCCACTTCCACTCCGGTATATCCAAAGGTTGGATCTTCCCATATGGCTTTTGATGCTCGGCCTTCACTTGTAAACAAGTAAGGCATTTACTCACATACTCCACCACATCACGCTTCATACCCGGCCACTAATAATCTTTCTTCATGTCTTGGTACATCTTTGTAGCACCGGGATGAATAGAGTACAGAGTCTTGTGAGCTTCATCCATAATCTTCACATGTAGATTCCCATAGTGAGGAATCCACACTCGTCCAAATCGGGTTCTAACACAAGTGTGTTTTCACCCAATTCCGTAACCAGACCTCTCATTCTTTCAGAGTTAAGATGATCTTCTTTCAATGCCTATTCTTGAAACTCTTTGACTTGCTTCATCACCTCAGAGGTGTTGATCAACCGGTGAGCTTTCACCTAAATCGGCTCGGGTCTCTCTTTTCGGTTAAGGGCATCCGCCACCACGTTGGCTTTGCCCGGATGGTAGTGGATCTCCCAATCATAATCTTTTATAAGTTCCAACCATCTCCTCTACCTCATGTTCAAATCTCTCCGCTCAAAGAAGTACTTCAGGCTCTTATGGTTAGTGAATATGGTACACTTCGTACCGTATAGGTAGTGCCTCCAAATCTTTAACGCGAAGACAACTGCTGCTAGCTCCAAATCATGAGTAGGGTAATTAACCTCATGAACCTTTAACTGTCGAGATGCATAGGCTATAAGTTTTCCCCTTTGCATTAACACACACCCTAACCCCGAGTAGGAAGCATCAGAATAAACCACCAGATCTTCACTTCCATCGGGTAATGACAGAACAAGACCTTGAGTCAACCTCTCCTTTAATTCCTCGAACGCCTTCTCTTGAGCTTGACCCCACATGAACTTTACATCTTTCGGGTCAACTTGGTTAGTGGAGAAGCGATCTTAGAGAAGTCTTGAATGAATCTTCTATAATAGCCCACCAAACCCAAGAAACTATGAATCTCAGATGGCGTCTTTGGAGACTTTCATTGCATCATTGCCTCCACCTTTGCCGGGTCCCCATAATCATGTCAGGATTCACCACATGCCCCAAGAATTGAACCTCGAAGAACCAGAATGCGCACTTGGAGAATTTAGCATACAACTTCTCCTTCTCAACGTCTCCATCACCTCTGAATGTGACCGGCATCCTCCTCTTCACTCTTGGAGTAAATCAGATATCATCGATAAACACACTTACTTATTTATCCAACATGGCCGACACACTTGATTCATCAGATCCATAAAAGCAGCTGGCGTGTTGGTCAAGCAAATGACATAACGAGAAAATCGTAGTGACCATAACGCATTGGAAAAACTGTTGTAGGGATATCCTATTCTTTCACCTTTAACTGATGGTAGCCCGATCGAAGGTCTATCCTCGAAAACCAATAGGCACCTTGAAGCTAATCAAACAAATCATCAATTCTTGGTAACGGGTATCGGTTCTTTACCGTTAACTTAATCAACTCACGGTAGTCGATACACATCCTCATGCTACCGTCTTTCCTCTTCACAAATAAGACTGGAGCACCCCAAAGAGAGATACTCGGTCTAATAAACCCTTTATCTAACATCTCTTGTAATTGCTCCATCAACTCTTTCATCCCAGTCGGAGCCAATCGATACGGTGCCTTGGCAACAGGTGGGCACCTAGTAGTAAATCAATCTGAAACTCAATCTCTTGGTCAGGTTGCACTCTTGGTAAGTATTCTAGGAACACGTCTGGAAAGTCACACACAACCGGTACATTAGACAGTTGTGGTGTTGGTGTTTCCACATCCTTTACATAGGCCAAGTAGGCACTACATCCACGCCTCATGCACTTTCCCACCACCACCATCGAAATCACTTTCGGGATCATCGTGACCAGATCCCCATAAACCGTCACCATACTCCGTCAGGCGCTGTTAAACAAATCATCTTCTTTCGACACATAATGTTCGCCTCGTAGTCTGCTAACCAATCCATTCCCAGGACTACGTCAAACCCGCCTAAGGTCATCACGAATGGTCTAACAGGAAACTTGTGACTTTCTAATTCCACGTCACAACCTGTTATCATCTCAGAAATCCTGGTAGACTTACCTATGGAATTTCTACATCAAAGCGCATCAACGCTCCTACTACTAACAAGGATTTAGCACAGAAAGCAGCAGAAATAAAACTTTTACTAGCACCAGAATTGAATAACATAGAGGCTAATTTTGGTTTACTAGAAACGTACCTGACATAACATTAGGGTCCGTCCTAGCCTCCTCCTGCGTCATCGTATATATGCTCTGCGCTCGCCCTCGGTCCCCTCCTCTAGTTTCTTCATCCCCGAACCCTCAGCCCTTGGCTTTTATAGTCCTTGCTCATGTGGCTACTCTCTTCCAGTGTAATACCTTACAACCCCACAATCTCTAGCGATATGACCCGCCTTCCCACACTTAAAGCAGATGTTTGATCCCCATTTGCATTCTCCCGAATGCTCCTTCCCGCATTTACCACACCTCTTTGACCCTGCACCAGGTGTAACCACAGGACGGTCATCCACCCGTGCCTTTTTGTTACTCGTGGGGCACCACCCCGACCAAACCTTTTTCCATTCCAATTCCGATCACCACCACCTTCTTGCTGTCTTCAGTCACCACCACAGTTCTTTCATCATACATTCTCCCTGCCAAATCATGCCGACCTAAACGTGCTTTGTCGGGCAGCGATCATATGCCTATGGACATCCGCCGTCAAGCCCTGAATGTACCTCTACTTTCGTGGCAAGGCGTCACCTGATCCGACACCAGTTGTGCCATTTCGTTGAATTTGGTGGTGTATTGTGATGTGTCATTGTTCTCGCCTCCAGCTGCAGGAATTCCCTTTCAGCTTATCCATTTCCCTATGAGGACAAAACTCCTCAATCAACAACTTTTTCAAATCAGACCACCTCATTCTCCTAATTGCCCGACTACCCTCGGCTTAGACTATATTGTCCCAGCAACATAGAGCCGAGTCCATAAACGCGTGGGTAGCAAATTTCACCTTCTGGTCTTCTCGGCACTCGCTCATATTCAGAACAGCTTCCATTTCTCTCACCCATCGGTGAGCAGCAGTATTGCCATTACCATCACAAGTAGGGGGCATACACCTTTGAAATGCCCCGTAGTTACAGCCTTGTGCCGCCTCCGGCACAGGCCCTTATTCTTCCACCTCTTCATCATCGGAAAGAACCATTCAGGCTTCGTTGCTCCCGTCCTCCCAAGACATGTGAACTCTTTCTCTCTACCTCTCGTACAGCCTTAATCCTACAGACGGTAAGATCATCTACATGACTTGATGAACTTCTTCCATAACAACCTCCTTTACTGAGGGTCTTAGATTGGCGCTCTCATCACCGCCCTCCAGATGAGGGATCTCAGGTTCTTCATGAACCACCTTTTTGGCTCTAGGCCTTCCTCTCGTAGCCCGTGGTTCAGCACCACAACTTCCACCACGTGAAGCTTTAGATGATCTACCACCGGCCATCCTCTAACACACTGAAAGATTTAAACACCAACACAATCATTCAAGGGAATAACTTAGTTTGTGTCAAGTATAGTAAGTCCCTAATCACAGTGGCCTGTGATTAGCCACTTACTTTACTCTTCATACCCGAGCATTACCTATCCTGACTACATCAATATCTAAATCTACAAGCAGCACATAAACCACATCACATGCGCACTTAATACCAGTTAATCATTAAGAAAATACCTGATGGCATGTAGCTACTCGGACTGGTATCCCTTCCTTTCCATCTCATTTTCAGCTTAAGTTTAGGTTTATTTTGAAAATTTACCCGTTCACTTAAACTTTGGCTCTGATACCAACTTGTAATGCCCCATTCCTAGGACGCTTACAGATGGCCAATCATCGCTCACAAAACATATAATTACATTAACTTGAAATAAACGTTGTAACAGAAACATTAAAAAACAACATTTTCATATAACTGCTTTGGCAAAATAATACAACATTCTTACACAATTTCATTTTTTCGCATTACAATGCAAAAACATTAACAAAAGAATGCCATCCAAATTGCCAAGTAGTGCCCTGCGCCACCTCAGCAATGCTCACCTGCCAACTACAAAAATACATAACAAGTCGTATTGCTGAGTGAGTTCTAGTTTTTAAGTAACCTAACTTTACTTTCAATTAAAATCTTTGTTTACTTTTTTGCATCTGATCACACATCGTAACACATAGATAGTATATCTTCATTCAATCGTTCGTTTTGTACATATCGCATGTTTGAACTTTTCGTACTTATCTCACTTTTCGTACTATCTCAATTTCATACATTGTTTATCTTTTCATTTTTTATATAGGCTTGTCATATGCTTAATCCCTGCAGGATCGTTTAAGGGCTTGAACACAATTACAACACAACAACACAATGAGAAGATTAACTAAACGTAATCAAACAGTGAACTAGGTAACCAAAGGTGATACAGAGAACACAAGTAAGCAAGAGACAGAACAAGAGAGTATAGTTTTCAAGGGAGCAGTATATTGCTTTCTCAAGTTCTTTTACAAGTGTTACAAAGCATAAAGAAAGATACAAGAACTTGGAATACTTATACTACAACCTACAGCCGGCTATACTATGAAAGCCAGCTGGATACAATTGACTAGACACTAACAAAATCAATTGTAGGATCAAAAGGCATATCTGCCTTTTGACCTTGTGACTATGACATGCCATAGCTCACATCCTTATACATTACAAAAAGGATAAAGTACATAAAGTGGAAAGTTTCAGACTCAAGACCTCAATGTACAGTTACCAAAAGCATGGACCTTTTCACCAACTCTTGTAAGTTGGTGACTTATCAGAGACGCAGCGAAAAGGTGCTTTATGGAACAGTACATCAGATAAAGCATGTGTACTAAAAGTCTTCGGAAGAAATCTGTCTTCATAGGTTGAAGCTTCGGAAGACTTTGTCTCTTCAAGCTTCGGAAGACTTCATGTTAGGCTTCGGAAGATATTGGTCTTGGCTTCGGAAGATATTACACTTAGAGTATTTTCTAATGCTTTGTGTAATTCTTCCGAAGCATTCTTCACTTCAGTACTTAGTGCATGTTGCTGAAACACTTAGGCAGTTTTGGGTTGCATCAGACTTCAGGAATCCTTACAAACTCCCCCTAGGCTGATGCTACCAAAACACTTAGAAGATCTTTAAATGTTTGTAGTCTTCAGAATAATCAAGACCATCCCTTTCTTCATTTGATGGTCAGGATCATCAAGACTCTCATAGTATCTTCTCATTTCAAAGAGATCATGCAGAGGTAAGTTGATTATGTCTTGCCATGAGTAGACATTTTCAACACCTTGATCTCTGATAACATTCCATCTTTCTGGATTGGTAGAGTAAGTCCAGGATAAGATGGGTGTCTCGGTGCTAGAGGAGCCACTTGCATAGGAGTTGATTGGGCTGCCTCATCATGCACTTCCTCAGGTTGATCTGATTCAGCCTGGGGTGTAGAGGTAGATGACTTTGGCTTCTTCTTTTTAGTCTTTGGTTTAGAGGCCATTTTCTTCTTCCTCTTTATGTCTTTAACTGAGAAGACTGGTCTGCAGCACCATGTTGATCATCAGTGTCTTTCTCAGTTGGGTGTTCCTCTCCTCACAGGTTCAGAAGGAGAGGGAGTTTGACCCTGTCTTGGATCAGAAGATGAAGTTTGCTGAGGCTCAGCTGGAGGTTCTGGTTCAGGTGTCTCTGGTTGTTCAAACTTGACCTCCACTTCAGGTGGGACTTGACTTGGAAGAGAGTGCAAGTCAATGAGTTCACCACTTTTAATCTTCTGCTTGATTACCCTTATATGCTCATCCATTGTAGATAGAGACATGGGACCAAGTCTCCTTCCGAGAATCCATATGACTTCAAGAAGCTCATCATTCTTTGTCTGTCAGCAGACTTCTTTGCATTCTTTTGAATGATGGCTCTTGACTTTGCAGCTTCTTCCCTTAGCTTCCTTTTGGTTGTTTTTCTTTCTTTGACTAGCTCAAGCTCAAGTTGCTTTAAGTACTCGAACTCAATGAAGTCATAGGACAGGGGAAGAAGTGTATTTGCCTGATAGAAGCCTGTGGCACTCAGGTAGTTTATCATTTTGATTCTATCCTCTTCTTTATCTACCTGAGGTTCTTGTGGAGCCACATCTTCCTGTGCAGGACTTTCTTGAACTGGAGAGAGAGTGGGAGTATGCTTGTGAAGTCTTTTCTGTCTCCTCTCCTCTTTGAATTGGAGAAGTAACCTTGCATCCTCTTTCTCCTTTATCTCTCTTGACACTTCCATGTCAGCCAGTTCATTCAACTCTTCTAAGGGGAGGGAGATGATTTCATCAACATCATAGTTCCTGGTCTGTAAATAATTAATCCTGACTGCCCTTTGTTCATCATTTTGAGTATTTGGTCTGGGGGCAGCCCTGATTGCAGCTTGCATGAATTTTGATGACCCAGAAGAACTTTCTCCCCTTAGCCTCCTTTTCCTCTCTCTCTCTTCCTCCTCAATTTCCTCAGGAGTCATTATCCTTTTCCCTTTGTCACCAACAGACCTTTGTGACTCAGGGTGGATTGAGGCTTGGCCTTCATTGCTTGGTGTAGCTTCCATGCTCTGGCCAGAGAGAGGCTGAGAAACACCTTCACCAGCAGGTGTCTCAGATGGAGTTTGGACCTCTGCAGCAGTTGTTGATGGTGAGACAGGGTCTCAGGTTCTGCCACTGGGCCTTCAGCCAAGGTTTCCCCTATGAAACTAATCTTAGGGTCCACCTCAGCATCCAGTTGACCGATGACATTGCCTGATTGCCTAAGTCTCCTTCTTAGAGAGAACTCTGCAAGGATCCTGTCTTGGATTCTTTGAGCCAGCCTGTCAGCTTGTCTAGATTTGCTTGGATTGACAAGTGGCATGTTGACTAAATCCAGTCCTTCATAGAAGCTCAGGCTTTGGAACTGAAAGACTTCTTGTTGGCCTTGAACTCTGTGAAGTATGAGGGCTCTTCTGTCATCATCATACCTCCATCTGATGATGTAGTTGCCAGTTCCATGTGGTGGAGATGAGACAGCCCTTGGTATACCTTCCTCAAAGAGACTCCTGATGAGAGAGTCTATAGAGTCCACATTAATGTGAACTTGAGGAAGTTGCTGAGAATGCACAACAGCAAGTGAGGATGGTGAGTCCTCTATGTCCATTCTCTTTGAAGAACTCCCAGGTTCTGTGGTTGTGATAACTTCTCCCCCTTTTTGGTAGCATCACCCACTTGCATAGGTGAGCTGGAGGATAAATCAGTCACTTCCACAGGTTCTTGTGTTCCTGGTTGAGCTCTCCTTAAAGGTCTCTCAGCTAGTTTTTCCTGCAGATATGAAATCTGGAGTTGCTGATCATTGACCCTGTTTTGCAGGTAGTCACCTGAGATTCCAAGTGACTAACCTTAGAGACTAGATAGGTGCATGTTTGTGACAATTTTTGTACCTTTAGTCTCAAATTCCCCTCATCTTCATCAGAAGAATCACTGGGGGATGAGAGGATTGGACCAAAGTCCTCTCTCTCACCACCAGCTTGAGTTTCTTGGCTGCTGGTTTTCCTCTGCTCACTGGCAACCTCAGTTAAGATGCCAATGGGCTGAGTTGCCATGGTTGAGGTCTTAATGATGTAATCACTTTCAAAAGTGAGCCTCTTCCATATGGACATCCTGAACAGGTTCAGATGTGTCCACCTCAGTAATAGGTGACTGATGAGGGATAGACTGAGGAGAGTCAGAGGTACTCATCTCTCTTTGAGTAGGGGAGGAGAAGAGAGACTCATGGTACTCACTGAATCCTAAGTCTTCATCAGTGTAAAAGGATAGGTTGGGAATTGGTTGGTTTAGATCCAAAGGCTGGGGATGGTAGCTGTCCCTGAAGGTTGTTCACTTGAGTGTTGAGACTCAGAGTGAAGCTTACAGTTGTTGGGCTAATGAGCTCATCAGGTTGAGCTTGAGGAACCTCAGCCCTGATAGGTAAAGTAATGGGAGTGGTTTGCTCCTCAGGAGAAGTGGGAGCTCTGGAGTCCACTTCTTCCTGTAAGGTTGAGTATTTGGGGGCCTGCACAGACTCAATAGCCTGAGCAGGGGTTCGTTGGGATTTTCTTTTGTAGGTGATGAATATTTGAGGTTGTGAAGAGGGTAGAGAGCAGTAGGTGTGGTTCAACACTAGCTTGGACTGCTATGTTGTCACCTTGAGCAATGAGCTCTAACATTTTTGGACTAGGGCTGTTTCTACCCCTGAGAAGCCTACAGTTGGCTTCTTCATAATTTTAAAGATGCCGGGCTTCATCTGTCCCAGTTTAAGAATATTGCCTGTTTCCCTCAACTGTGAGCCCAGTTCACAGTTAGAATGTGTTGAACATATCTAGGAAACATGTAATATTCTAAGGAGTCTAAGTTTGCAAGTAAATTAGTATAAACAAATTGTGAATACCTGAACTTGACCCCCTGAACCATCCCATGAACTATAAAGGAGAGATCCTCAGGAATCTGGTCCCATCCACCATGCTTGTTTGATAAGCTGTGGATAACCACATGGAGCAGGTATTTCCACTGGGATGAGACCTTCCCTTTCCTGAAGGTCTTTACAGAGAAATCTCCTTCATAGCCCATCTGCTCGAAGGAATGATTAACCGCTTCTTTTGGAAGAACACTTCACCTGCTTCATCATCCAGCTGAAGATGTCGGTTGATGATGGCCGGAGTGATGAAAATTGTTCTCCCTGCACTGTGGCAGACAGTGCCTTCTCCCCATCCATAATGACCTCTTGGCAGGTCTTCCAGAATTCAAGCAAATGATCCTCATATAGAGGAGGATCAATGGTTAGGGAGGTGAAGTAGTGAGACAAAGACAAGAAACGGCAAACCTCTGAGAAATGAGGATCTTTGTCAGAGCATAACAGAGCAACCTGATTGTGTTGTCTGTGTAGCTGCATGGCAAAGTGAGGATCATTTCTGTGTGTAAGGTCAGCCATTGTGAGGTAGCTCAGAGATGAAGAGAAAAGAATGGGAAGGAAATTTCAGAGAGAAAGCTTTGGGTTTTAGGTATGGAAGAAAAGCAGATGATAGAAGAGGGGGGAAACCGTTGGGTTTATATGAGAGAGAAGGATTTCAGATAAAGTTTAATGAAAGAGGATAAACTTTGAAATCCGTATGTCGGTCCCACCTCTGAAAAAGTAGTTTACCTTTTTGCTCAAAAAGTAGTTTTCTTGGAATTCGAAAAGCTTCCGAAAGTAATTTGTCTTCGGAAGTTGTGATTGAAAAAGCTTCCGAAGCTAAAGTGACTTCGGAAGAATTTTCCTGAGAGTCTTAAAGATTTATGCTTCGGAAGAGAAATAAACTTTGGATGCTTTGTATAAGAATGAACAAAGCTTCCGAAAGTAATTTTTGCTTCGGAAGGAAAAAGTCCTTAAAAATGAATAAGTGTCTAAGTTAAGAATTTTAAGCTTCGGAAGATAAATTTTGACTTCTTCCGAAGGTAAAATTTCTTAGACAGTCATTTATTTTGAAGACATATTTTTCTTCCGAAGGTAAAATGTTATCTTCCGAAGTATCAGAAAATTTTCAAGAATCTAAGGAAAGTCTTCAAAAAGAGTTTTTCATTCAAAGAAAACATGAGCTTATGAAAGTGATGAACTAGACAACTTAGGACACACATATTTTTTAAGAAGAAATATTAGAATTAGTTTTAAGAAAAATCTACTCAAAGTTAATCATCCCAATAGCTGATATCAGATACTTAAATCTCTGTTCATCAAAAGCTTTTGTGAACAGATCAGCATATTGTTCATCTGTGTGAACTTTGACTAGTTTAATTAACCCCTTTTCATAGTTATCTCTTATTAAATGATACCTGATGTTGATGTGTTTGGTCCTTGAGTGCTGCACAGGGTTCTCAGTGATAGAGATAGCACTGTTGTTGTCTATGTGGATAGGAGTCTCTTTGAAGTTAAATCCGTAGTCTAGCATCTGATTTTGAATCCAAAGCACTTGAGCACAGCAGCTTGCAGCAGCAATGTATTCAGCCTCAGCAGTTGATGCAGACACACAGGTTTGTTTCTTGCATTGCCATGAGACAACCCTTCCACCAAGGAATTGACATCCCCCAGATGTAGACTTTGCAGTCATGTTGCAGCCACCATAATCACTGTCTGTATAGGCATACAGATTGAAATTAGAATTCTTTGGATACCATAAACCAAGTGTTGAAGCACCTTTGAGGTATCTTAAAATCCTTTTCACAGTGATTAAGTGAGACATCTTAGGATTGGCTTGATATCTTGCACAAATACATGTAGCAAACATGATATCAGGCCTGCTAGCTGTAAGATACATAAGAGACCCAATCATAGCCCTGTATAAGTGCTCATCTACACACCCCCCTCAAGATCTGGACCAAGGAGTGGTTTCTGGCTATGGGTGTCTTAGCAGTCTTACAATCAGTCATGTTGAACCTCTTGAGTATATCTTGAACATACTTTGACTGACTTATGAAAATGCCATCTTCAACCTGCTTCACTTGAATTCCCAGAAAGAAATTAAGTTCTCCCATTGAACTCATTTCAAATCTATCTTTCATCAGCTTTTCAAAGTCTTTGCAGAGCCTTGAATTGGTTGAGCCAAAGATGATGTCATCCACATATACTTGAACTAGCAGAATGTCGTTTCCTTGTCCTTTGATGAAGAGAGTTCCATCTATAGTACCTCTCCTGTAACCATGTTTACAGAGATACTCAGACAGTGTCTCATATACCACTTCCTGGGTGCCTGATGCAGCCCATAGAGAGCTTTGTCAAGCTTGCAGACATAATCAGGATGATCAGGATCTACAAAACCAGGTGGTTGTTTGACATAAACCTCCTCATCAATCACTCCATATAAGAAAGCACACTTTACATCAAGTTGGTAGACCTTGAAGTTCTTGGATGCAGCAAATGCCAGGAATATCCTAACAGCTTCTAGTCTAGCTACAGGAGCAAAGACATCAGTGTAGTCAATCCCTTCTTCTTGTGTGTATCCTTGAACAACTAGTCTTGCCTTGTTCTTGATGATGATTCCTCTATCATCCTTTTTATTCCTAAAAACCCATTTGGTTCCAATGGTAGTCTTCCCATGAGGAAGAGGACAAAGGTTCCAAACTTTCTGTCTTTTGAATTGAAGCAGCTCTTGTTGCATAGCTTCAACCCAACTTCCATCCTTTAGAGCCTCCTCAACTTTCTTTGGCTCTAACTGGGATAGAAAACAAGAGTGAAGACAAACATTTGCTTCATGGGTTTGCCCTCTTGTCTTTACCCCGGAGATAACATCTCCAATGATGTTTGTGGTAGGATGAGACTTGTGGATCCTTAGCTGAGGGATCACAGCAAGTTGCTGAGATAGATCCAAATTTGAGAAATTTAGATCTGGTCTTGAAGATTGATCCTCCACATTATCACACTTATCAAGATTAACTTGATCCAATGAGTGTGTGACATCATTGATGTTATCATCTATGGTATGGTTATTAGCATCAAGAGATTCTTGATCACTTCACCATCACCATTGTTATCTTCTGCAATTGAGATGTCTTTATCTGTTGAGAGGCCTCTGAACTGAATTGAAGGCATGCCAGATGTATCAGCTGGATTTGTCATTGTTGTGCTGATAGAACCTCATTTGCTGAAGTAGTTTCAACTGGAGCTGAAGGTCTTCCTAGCTCAAATCTTGGATCAGGATCACCTGTATTTAAATTTTCTGCAGATCCTGAAACATGCTCACAAGATTTATTAAAACAGTTGGTAACTAAATCAAGATCAAATAGCCAATCCGGACCAGAACCAGCCACACTGGGAGTGTGCTCATTGAAAGTCACATTGGCTGACTCCTCAATGATTCTAGTTCTGAGATTGTATACTCTATAAGCTTTAGCTTGAGAAGAGTATCCAATGAAGTGTCCATCGTCTGATTTCTCAGCAAACTTGGCAACTTGATCTTTGGTATTCAAGATGGTGCAGGGACATCCAAATGACCTGAGAAAACCAATGAAAGGTTTCCTCTTGTGCCAAAGTTCATAAGGAGTCTTACCATGTGTCTTAACTACTAAGACTCTGTTTTGCACATAGCAAGCAGTATTAACTGCCTCTGCCCAGAAGGTGATAGGCAGTTTAGAGTCAGACAACATAGTTCTTGCAGCTTCAATAAGTGTCCTGTTTCTCCTCTCAGCAACTCCGTTTTGCTGAGGAGTCCTGGGAGCACTGTATTGTCTTGTAATACCCTTTTCATCACAAAATGTATCAAGGATTTGGTTCTTGAATTCAGTTCCTTGATCACATCTTATGGTTTTGACCTTGTGATCACATTGATTCTCAATCTTTAAGATGAAATTCTTTAGAATCTCAGGAGTCTCATCTTTAGTTCTAAGAAAGAAAACCCAAGTGAATCTTGTAAAATCATCTGTGATCACTAGACAGTATAAGGTCCTTCCTAAACTCATTACACTGGTGGGGCCAAAGAGATCCATATGTAATAAGTGTAGGGGAGTAGTGATGGAGTTCTTTTCCTTAGGCTTGTGAGATACCTTGTGTTGCTTCCCTTTCAGGCATGCAACACAATGATCATCACTTGTAAACTCTTTCTTTGGCATTCCAGTTACCAGATCATGTTTGATTAATTTATTCATATTCTTAAAGTTTACATGGCACATTCTTTTATGCCATAGGAAAGACTCATCACTATTTGCTTTAGATAGAAAGCATGAAACTTCTCCAGAGGGAGATGTTTCTTGCAAATCCATCTTGTACATGTTCCCTTTCCTGGGGGCTCTGAGCAGAATATGCTCATGAGAAGACCACCACTCCAGGCTTGAGAACAATGCACTCATGCTCAGTGAAGAGCATGTTATGACTCTGATCACAAAATTGAGATACACTCAGATTGTACCCAAGCTCCTTAACAAAGTTTACCTTCTCAATGCTGAGCTTACCATTTGTGACCTTGCCCCTTCCATAAATGTAACCACCTTCATTTCCTCCAAAAGCAACTGGTCCTCCATCAATTCTCTCAAAATTATGAAGTAAAGACCTATCGCCTGTCATGTGCCTGGAACAGCCACTGTCAATTATCCAGACATTCTTGTTTGTCTTGAGCTGTTCCTGCACAAAGAAAATGATTAGTTACATTTGGAAACCCAAGCCTTACTTGTCTTGGGTTCAGTAAGTGTAATAGAAGGTAATGCAACAGTAATAGATCCTATGGTTGTACAGAGGGGATCTTCGGCTGTTGTTGATGGAGAAACCTCAGTCATTTGGTCTTTCTTAGACTTCCACACCACCTTTGGAGTCTTGGACTTGACCTTCAAAACCTTAGAAGCTTTTGGAGCTTCACAATTTTAATGACTGAACTTCGGAAGAATCTACAGTCACTGCAGTAGACTTTAGTACTTCGGAAGAACTCCTTTCTTCCGAGACCAACTTTGCTTCCGAAGGTAATTTTCCATTTACCTTCTTCTTTGATTTGGAGCTTCCGAAGGAAACAGACTTTCCTTCCGAAGCTTGAGACTTCTTGAGATTCTTTGAAGTCTTTGTATTGGTCATGTGGATAGTACTTTTAGGATTGTATGGACAATCCTTGGCAATAGAAGTACTTTCACACATAACACACAGCATTTTCTTCTTCAAAGAAATCTCCTTTTGAGAGCAAGACTGGCCTTGGTCACATCCCTTTTTCACCTTCATCTTGGTAGATTCAGATACAGTTCCCTTGGGCTGTGAACTGTTCTTGGAATTTGATGGTCCAGGCTGTGCAGCAGTGGTACACAGCAGCTCAGTCTTCTTCTTTGTACTGAGATGATTTGAACATGAACCAGAACTCTTGCTAAGAAGCTTTGGTGGATGTCTTCAGTCCTTATTGCTTTGAAACCTGCAGAGATAAACACTTGTTTCTGCTTAGCATCAAAGGTAGCCTTGATTTCTTGAGCCTTCTTTGCTTTCCTTTTGCTCTTCCTGATCAAGTTCTTTCTCTTGGACTTGGTCATCACAGTTAATTTCTTCTCCTCAGAAGGATAGTGGCCCTTGGAGGAATCCTCTTCTTCACTCTTCTCAGAGGGATTCCTCACTATCACTTCTTCATCATCCTCACTTATTGGATCTATGAGAGGAAGCTCATCTTCACAAGTTCCACACCTAGGAGATCTTACAGACAAGATTGTGTGTGGAGGAGCTATCTCATTTGATCCCAGTCCCTGTCTATTTTGATAACAAACCTTATTGTGTAGGGATGAGGATATCATGTTCTTGAAGGTCTCTTCTTCAAGAACACTTTTCTCTGCCAGGGCTTTGCTGATCACAAGCTCAGCCTGGCACTTAGTCAACTTAGTGATGAGATCTTGGATCTGAGTTCTAAAATCTGTATGTTCATGTTTTAGTACTGAAATGGTTTTCTCCAAGTCTTCTATCTTTAACTTGTAATCATTTTCAGACTTTCTAAAATCAGATTTTAATATGTTTAATGACTCAAGATCAGATCTCATCTCTAGTTGTAGGACCTGTATCTATTTACTTTAGCAATGCATTCAGGGGAGCAAAGATGTTCTAATACCTTGGCTTCATCATGGTCAGCCATCAATGCTTGGTTTGGAGAAGCATCCTCCACCTGAAAACTCCAGTCAAATCCTCCCTCTTCAACAGCAACCGCAGCATGTTGCTTTGTCTTCTCAGCCTGAGGGGTATTGTTGTGTAGTTTGGTCTGAGTTGTGTTTGACCCCCATTTGCTAGGTGCCTTACACTCCCTAGCAAAGTGACCCATAAGGTTACAATTGTAACACTTAACTTTGCTTTTATCCAGCCCAAACTTACCACTGGTAGCATTGCTTGGAAATTTTCTTCCTGTCCTCTTGTAGAACTTCTTGGCTCTGTGAGTGAGAAGAGCCATCTGCTGAACTATCTCCATGTATTCCAGGTCATCTGGATGGATACAGTCTAGGTCTTCAAGAGTGAAGAGATAATTTCCACAGCTTTCATCTGCAGACACAAAGGCTTGAGAAGAACTTGTCTCTTGGAATGGGCTTCCTTGAGTAAAGTTCTCCCTTGGTGTCTCCGGGAAGGTGATGAAAGGACCCTTTTGTGAGTTGTCAGGGTAGCATAGGAGATGATGTTGGGGTTCTATGCTGTCCCTTTCAACCACATGAAGGGCTGAACCCATTTGATTGTTAGAGTTGCCAGATGAACCTTGTAAGTTCATCTCCATCTGGTATCCACTGAGAATCCCATATAACTCTGTCAGAGTAAGAGTTTTAAGGTTCTCAGTCCTCTTGATTACCACACAATAGTGTGTCCATTGCCTAGGAAGTGAGGACATGAACTTCCTTACAATGTCTCTGTTCTCAAGAGGAACTCCTCCATCCACAAGGGTATCCACAATCTCAACATACCTGAAGTATTGTTGGGTTCTTGCCTTCTTAAAGCCTCTGTACACAGATTTTGGTATAGCAGTCCTGAAGAGCAGTCATGGCCTTCCTGTCAATCTCTACTCTTTTCCTATCTTCATCTGAGTAGTTGGCCACATCTTTAGGAATCATACCAGCACCGGTAGCAGGGGGTGCTGGGTATGAAAGGTCCATATTCAACAGATTCCCACATTCTTGAGTCAAGAGACCTGATGAAGCCTTCCATCCTCATGCACCAGGTGTCGAAGTCATCAAGAGTGATCAATGGGGATTTGTTCATGGTTCCAGTCTCCATATCAGTCTTTGAGATGGAAGCCATTTGAAAAGTTTAGTTTTTGTGTGTGTGAGGGATCTTAAGATGGTTAGATCTTATATCACGAGCCTGAATGCTCTGATACCAATTGCAGGATCGTTTAAGGGCTTGAACACAATTACAACACAACAACACAATGAGAAGATTAACTAAACTTAATCAAACAGTGAACTAGGTAACCAAAGGATACAGAGAACACAAGTAAAGCAAGAGACAGAACAAGAGAGTATAGTTTTCAGGGAGCAGTATATTGCTTTCTCAAGTTCTTTTACAAGTGTTACAAAGCATAAAGAAAGATACAAGAACTTGGAATACTTATACTACAACCTACAGCCGGCTATACTATGAAAGCCAGCTGGATACAATTGACTAGACACTAACAAAATCAATTGTAGGATCAAAAGGCATATCTGCCTTTTGACCTTGTGACTATGACATGCCATAGCTCACATCCTTATACATTACAAAAAGGATAAAGTACATAAAGTGGAAAGTTTCAGACGACTCAAGACCTCAATGTACAGTTACCAAAAGCATGGACCTTTTCACCAACTCTTGTAAGTTGGTGACTTATCAGAGACGCAGCGGAAAAGGTGCTTTATGGAACAGTACATCAGATAAAGCATGTGTACTAAAAGTCTTCGAAGAAATCTGTCTTCATAGGTTGAAGCTTCGGAAGACTTTGTCTCTTCAAGCTTCGGAAGACTTCATGTTAGGCTTCGGAAGATATTGGTCTTGGCTTCGGAAGATATTACACTTAGAGTATTTTCTAATGCTTTGTGTAATTCTTCCGAAGCATTCTTCACTTCAGTACTTAGTGCATGTTGCTGAAACACTTAGGCAGTTTTGGTTGCATCAGACTTCAGGAATCCTTACAAACCCCCTCTTAAGCAGAAGGCCATATCATCTAGGGTTCATGACAAGGACCCCGTATCGACATATCACACATATCGCACGTATGGAGTATCACTAGGATTGACTCCCCCTGTGTGTGTGAACGCTTTCTGTCTGCCAAATCGCAATGCTGAATATACACATAGTAATTAGGAATCGCAGTATTGGAGCATCACCAAGACTGAACTCTTACTGTGTGTATGGGACCCTTAGGATTACCAAAATCGCAAGCTGTAATAACACACATAGTTTGAGCTAACACTCTCATTAGTTATGAACCTCCTTTCATTTGCTTGCAAGCCTTTCATACCTCATTCATGATTAATGCAGGCATTCTTTCTTTAAGTTTCTCTTTTCATTATCTTCCCTTTACGTTACATAATACTTTAGTCATTTGTTTCATTAACATTCACGCAATACATAAACAGGAACTCACAAATCATGCAAACTTCATACATAACAGCATGCATACATAACATACATCACACATACCATCATGCATAACATCATACATCATGCATCACCATCATCATCATATATCATTCATGCCCATCACATCACCTATGACCTCAAAGTCCGCTTAAATGAACCCCCAGGGAACCTCCCAAGTCAAAGCCTACATTTCATTTTTTTCCTAAAAAGTCAAAAAAATATTCTAAGGGTTCATCCGTATTTCTTTTTGTTCATCCCATTAACTTTGTTCATACGCATTTGTTCATTCCCATGAACTTACTCATCCGCATTTGTTCATTCGCATGACTTACTCTTCCGCATTTGTTCATTCGCATAACTTGTTCATCCGCATTTGTTCATTCGCATGAACTTACTCATCGACATTTGTTCATTCGCATGAACTTACTCATCGGCATTTGTTCATTCACATAAACTTAATCATCTGCATTTGTTCATTTGCATGAACTTACTTATCCGTATTTGTTCATTCGCATGAACTTTGTTCATCCGCAGCTCTTTTCTCATCTGCATTGACTTACTCGTCTGCATGACTTTCTCATCTGCATTGACTTTCTCATCCTCATTGTCAATGCTTAAGCAGTTTTTCTAAACTTAGGCGTATGAACTACTGCTTGGGCGCATAAGCAGCCCAGGTCGCACTTAACAGCAGATTCAGTCCTCAAACCTTATCTATCATGTTCTAAGCTTAAATCTTACATTCTAAGCCTTAGGACACAACTATAACATCATCAAACATGAACATAGTCCAAAATCACACCATACCCACAACATACACACATTTATACATACGGGTATGAAACCTAGTTTTATAAAAACATACATTAATGCATTTTCAGCCCCAAAAATCAGTTAAAACATGTAAAAGAGGGGTTCTAGAACTCACCTTTGTAGCTCTTGAGTATGACTTCTTCCAAACTCGTTTGCAATTGAGTTCAACTGCCTAGAAACCCACTAAAAACACACAACCGAACACACACAACACACATAAGCATACAACCGAGGCAAGGCCTGTTAAGAACACTTAAAAACCATGAATTATTACCTTGAATTCGACTTTTCAGCTCTTGTTCTTAAAGGAATCCAAATATGCACTTTCTCTCTCTAAATATTCAAAGACTTGGGTGTTGTGAGAAGGGACTGGGCAACCATGCCCACTTTACACCCACTTTCAAACCTTATTGTCCTTTTAACACTTATTAACCCTCAAGGGTAAAATATCTTTTCTTTCTTTTTCTTCAATTTATTATTCTTTCTTTGACTCTAAAAAAATAACCGGGTGTTACATCTACACATCTAATTTTTTTTATTTTTCTATGCTATTAAATAACCATATTAATTACTAATAATATTATTTAAATTTTCTTGATGAAATCTTTTTAAAATATATTAAAAAAGATATATTTTATTAATGTTATTTCTAAAAATATAAACTATTATTAAATAAGGTTTTTCTCTAAAACATCAAACCTTTTTAAAAACGAAATATTATAAATCTGATGTTTCTAAAAGAATTTTTTGAAAGCAAATAAATTCGGGAATTATAACAAGAAAGTTTTTAACAATGATATTCTTTTAAAAATGTTTGTTTTGAGACAAATTTTTTATTATGTTTGTAAAAGATTCAATCATATATTATCTAAAATATGGTTTTACAATTAATATTTTTTTATTATATTCAATACTAAGTTAATCCCCATGTAATACATGTATTGAACAAATAAAAGATTAAATAATTATTATTAAAAATTTATGCATTATAATATCATGCTTAAAGATAAAAATGATTATAAGTGCATTTAAATAGCTACTTTAAGTAAATAAATAATAATATATTTTTCTCAAACTTTTATTTTATAAAATAATTATGAATTTTTTAAAGAGTGTGTTTTTAATAAAAAAGGTTTTTAATTTATTAGATTATATATTTTTTAATTTGAAAATCGTATGAGTGATATTATTAGTATTCAATATTATTATTAATAATATAGAGAAATAAGAAAGTAAGTATAATGATATCTATAATAGTTTCGTGCTTATTTAGTTTTTTTAAAATAGATAGACAGGCTAAAGACTTATTAAGTTAAAGGATTAAATTTTAATGTAAAATATATATGTAAAATAAACATCAATAGTTACAGTATGATATTTAATATAAAATATAATTAAAATTATATATAGATAATAGTTCAAGAAATAAAATAGTTATACCATTTTTAACTCTGATATGTAAATTATTTTATTTTTAAACATCTGTTTCAAAATATTTTATAAAATATATTTTTTATAAAAATCTTGTTTTAAAAAAAATATAATTTCTAATTATTTTGTTTGTTTTAATAAGATTGTTTAAAATTTTTTGCCTATTCATAATTTTTTTAAAAGCAAAATGATTTTAAAATATTTTGTTAGAAATGTTTAATGTTTTTGAAAATTTCATATTATATAAAACTTTAGTTTTTTTGTTATTTATTTTTAATTTCCTTTATAAAATATATTTTAAAAAAAGCTAGTTTGATTTAAAAAAAAGAATAGATAAGAGAGAGAACATAAAAATGAATAAACTTAATTTTTTAATAAGAGAGAGAAATTATTTAAGTATTGTAAGACCCCGTTCCCGGGCACCTTACAACTGGTGGTTCATCGCACATAAAACATTAGAAAACATACATTAGTTTTGCAGCGGAATTTAAAACTTTCATTTATAACTAAAACATGTCATTCACAACATTAGTTTTCATCTCAAAATACATGACATGTCAAAATATGGATGCCAGTCTCAAAATGCTCCTAGTAGCTTATGCATCCATGTCTACAACTCCTCAACATCAACATATACCTGCCAACTATCATGCATACAAAAGTCAGCGACGCTGAGTGAGTTCTAGTTTTATAATAAAATACTTTACTTTCGTTAAAACCGTTCTTTCATAACATACTATACTATACAACCGTTCGTGATCATGCGTCATACGTACATACATATAATATATCATTATTATTTTCGTCATTACATTTATTAAATTGTTCATTCAATGTTTACATTATCGTTCATTTCTCTTTCTAGATCCGCTCAGACCTTACCCTCTTCGTGGCACTCAGCCACGATTACTGAGGTCGAATGACAAGGATCCTGTTCAATACTTTATTACGATAATATTAACGTTCTCTCACACATGATCTTTTGTTTATTACTCTTTATCACTCGAATCTTGTCTCTTGCAATATCCCAGACTCATGCTTGAAAGCTGATGCTGTGTCGGGCCGCCTGCTCACAAACCCCCGACTCATGTCCAAAGACTGACATAGCATCGGATACGCGACAAAGATCCCATACGAGTCATAATAGGGATTGAACTCCATCCGAGTCTGTTGCAACACATAGTCGCTCTCATCTCATTGTCTCGTCTCACGGACAAAGACCTCTGTCGAATCTGTTGCAACACCCCTGAAGTTATACATAACTCGGGTAACACCACCCCCACCGTCGTGGGTAACACCCCCATAGAAATGGGTAACAACACCTCCACCGTCGTGGGTAACACCCCCATAGAAATGGGTAACAACACCCCCACCGTCATGGGTAACACCCCCATAGGAATGGGAACAACACCCCCACCGTCGTGGGCAATACCCCCATAGAAATGGGTAACAACACCCCCACCATCGTGGGTAGCAACCCCATAGAAATGGGTAACAACACCCCCACCGTCGTGGGTAACACCCCCATAGAAATGGGTAACAACACCCCCACCGTCGTGGGTAACACCCCCATAGAAATGGGTAACAACACCCCTACCGTCGCGGGTAACACCCCATAGAAATGGGTAACAACACCCCTACCATCGGGGTAACACCCCCATAGAAATGGGTAACAACACCCCCACCATCATGTGTAACACCCCCATATAAATGGGTAACAACACCCCCACCGTCGTGGGTAACACCCCCACAGAAATGGGTAACAACACCCCCACCGTCGTGGGTAACACCCCAATAGAAATGGGTAACAACACCCCCACTGTCGTGGGTAACACCTCTGGAGGTCAGTCACAAAGACTGGAACCCCTACGTGCACACTCTAGGATTTGCTGAACCTCACGCAGTAGAGCTTAAGGCATTTAGAGCCGTGCACCTCTGTACATATTGCTTTCAAGCCTTTCTTTACTTCTCTCTTTAGTTATTTAATTCATGCATGCATTCATTTATTACGTTCTCTTTTCATTATCTTCCACTTTACGTTACATAATACTTTCATTACATTTATTAACGTTCAACGCAAAGCCAAGGGAAGACATACGTACATAATAAGGAACACACATAAACATAAACATACACCATCACCAATACAGGCACATCATAATCATAACACACATCAAACGTAAGCCATCACATCATAACCAGGCTTATCTCTCCATAATACCCCTAAAAACCACTTAGAAAACCTCAAGTCCAAAGTGGGCGCATGGGTCCTTCCTGGTGCTGAGCATAAAAATTCTAAGTATAAAACAGACTGGGCGCATGGGCACTGTTTGGGCGTTTTTGCCCTGTTTAGGCGCATCAACACTTTAAAATTTTAACACTTTAGGCGCATGGCACAATTCAGGCGCATGGGCCATCTCTGCTCGGCACATGGCAGCCATTTTTGGCGCATGGGCCATCTGCTGGGTGCATGGCCAGCAGTTTAGGCGCATGGGCCTTCCTGCTGGGCGCATGGCCAGCAAGTTGGGCCTGGCCAATTACGGGCGGATGGGCCTCCCCTTTGGGCGCATGGGCCTTCCTTTGGGCGCATGGGTCAACCTTTAGGCGCATGGGCCACCCCTTTGGCGCATGGCCAGCAATTCAGGTGCATGGCCAGCAATTCAGGCGCATGGACCACTATTCATTGTCTGAATCGTTCTGAAATGTTTTCTAGGTTACCAATTTCACCGGATTCTTATTCTAAGCATACCCAAACACAGATCTAACATACTAAGGGCACCTAAGCATGCTAATCATCATCTCTAACCCATCATCACTATAACATGCATACATACATACAACATACGAACATAAAGCTGTAAACCCACGGTTTCTTTCAAAACGTTTACTTAGTATGCATAATCCCCAAATCAGTTAAAAATCCGTAAAAGAGGGTTTCTAGAAACTCACCTTAAGTAGCTTTTGAGCAGCACTCTTCCCGTTCGAGTCCCACCTTCGTTCAGCTCTTGAATCCCGAAAACAAACTCTTTTTCAGCTTCTTCTTCCTCTTTCTCTCTCTAGAACCGGCTCTCTCTCTCTCTTCTTCTTTTCAGCCGTGAAGAAAGATGAATAGAATTACGGGCACCCATGCCCTTAAATCCTTAAAATAATACAAGTGTACTTTGTACACTTTTTCCCCTTCCACTTGTGCACAATTTCCATTCCTTCCACTTACTTTTTTCTTTTCCTTTCGTTTAAATAGAATTCGGGGTGTTACAAGTCTACCCCCCTTAAAGAGTTTCGTCCCCGAAACCTGTCGCTTCTCGAACATTTACGGTAACCTGTCTCACCTCTTCTTTGATCTTGCATTTAAAGTCAGATCCTTTTAGGCTTCACTGCACCCGCACAAATAAAACCATCATCCCCCTCAGTCTATTCTCTTCTTCTTATTAGTAATGGTCACCAGTTGCTCCTCGTGGTTGGATACTCTGTCCATCTCAGTATTCTCTAGTAGCATGATCATATCCTCATCGGTTGAGCTCTTTCTTAGATGAGATGCATAGAACATCAGATCAATTCCACTTAACTCATCGGGTAGCTCCAGTCGATGTGCCACTTCCCCCACCTAAGCAACAACTGGGAATGACCCTCTCCACTTTAATATTAGCTTTACTTGATTTCAAATCAAGCACTCTACTCTCATGGTCGAAGCCTTCCTCATACTTCATTGTCGTAGGTCGTCACCAAACTCTAGTTTCGCACGGTTGAGAAATCCATCTTTTGCTACACTTGGGGTTTGAGTCATAGACTACTGATCAACTCACTCGGAGATGCACGTCTACCTGCCTACGTCTATCTTGAATAGCCTAGCAGGAACAGCGCTCTCTCTCAATTCTATCGCGTAATCCTCTAGGGCATTAGGTAACTTGGTAGACTTACTAATAGCAATTCTTACATCGAAGGGCTAATCAATCTTCCTACCCCTAACGTGCAACATCACAGAAAATAGCGGCAACAAAACTACTACTAGCGTCACAATTAAAGCATAGATGCATAAATCTAAACTTGCAAAAACGTACCTGACGTTACCTCGGAGTCTGACCTAGCCTCCTCCCGGTCATAGCGAAGGCTCTAGCCCTCACCCTCTGTTCTCCTTCCTTGTACCGGAGCTTCCTCCAATCTTCTTCGTTCCCGAACCTTCTACTCTCGGCTTCTTGCAATCCCTGCTCATGTGACCTTCCTCACCACAGGAATAACACCTCCCCATACCACAGTTCTTCGCCACATGTCCGGTCCTCCCACAACGGAAACAGACATTGCCCCCCAGCCTGCATTCCCCGGGGTGCCTGTGTCCACCACTTGTCACACCTTTGTGACCCCGCACCAGTTATGATCACACGCTGATCATCCACTCATGCACCTTTGTCACCTGGAGCGTTTCCGCGCCATGTTCCAATCACTTCCCGTTCCATCCTTGATCACCGTCTCCTTTCTTGCTACTTTCAGTCGTCATCCACAAATCTTTCATCATACAATCTTCCCGCCAAATCCACCGCCGACCTAAACGTGCTCGTCGGGCAGCGATCATGTGCCTATGGATGTCCGTCGGCAAGCCCTGAATGTACCTCTTGATATTTCGTGAAAGAGGTGTCACCTGATCCGGCACCAGACGTGCCATCTCATTGAATTTAGCGGTATATTGCTCATGTGTCATCATTCCCCCCTCCAGCTGCAAGAACTCTCTTTCAACTTTATCCATCTCACGGTGAGGACAGAATTCCTCAATCACCAGCCTTTTCAACTCTGACCTTCGCATCCTCCCGATAGCCCTGCTTCCCTTAACCTGGATGATATTGTCCCACCAGCACAGAGCTGAGTCAACAAAAGAATGGGCAGCAAACTTTACTTTCTGATCCTCCCGGCACTCGCTGATATTCATACCGCTTCCATCTCTCTCACCCATCGGTGGGCGGTAGCAGCAGTGCCGTTTCCATCAAAAGTTGGGGGCTTACATCGTTGAAACGCCCCATAGTTACAGCCTCGTGCCGCCTCTAGTGCAGGCTCTTCCTCTTCGTCCTCTTCGTCATCGAAGAAAACCGTTTCAGTCTCGGTCATCTCCTTTCGCCTGAAGATCTACCCCTTTCCTGTCTCTCCCCATCTTTAACAGCCTTCATAACTTTGGTCACCACAGACGGTAGGATTGTCCTGCATAACCTGATGCACTTCCTCCCTGACTGCCTCTCTCATTGAGGCCCTCTGATTTGCATTCTCATCACCGCCCTCCTAATGAGGGGTCTCGGGTTCCTCGTGGACTACTCTTTCAGCCCTAGACCTTCCTCCTTGTGACCCGTGGTTCGGCACCACGCCCACCACCACCTCCCCCTCGTGAAGCTTTCGAAAATCTACACCGCCAACCATCTTCTAGCACAGTATAAGATTCAAACACTAACACAGTCATTCAAGGTAACACGTAGTTTATGTCAAGTATAGTAAGTCCCTAATTACAGTGGCCAATTGTGATTAGCCACTTACTTTACTCTTCATACCCCAGCATTTCCTATCCTGGCTACATCAGTATCTGAATCTACACATTAGCACACAAGCTACATACATGCGCACATAAACCGGTTAACATTAACTTACATAAAACGTTTACGTAAAAACCTTTACTTGCAGGCATGTAGCTACTAGGACTGGCATCCCTTTTCCTTTTAGTCCCATTCTTAGTTTAAGATTAGGTTTTTCAAAATATTTACCCAATTCACTTAAACTTTTGCTCTGATACCAACTTGTAAGGCCCCGTTCCTGGGCACTTTACAGCTGGTGGTTCATCACACATAAAACATTAGAAAACATACATTAGTTTTGTAGCGGAATTTGAAACTTTCATTTATAACTAAAACATGTCATTCACAACATTAGTTTTTATCTCAAAATACATGACATGTCAAAATACGGATGCCAGCCTCAAAATGCTCCTAGTAGCTTATGCATCCATGCCTGCAAGTCCTCAGCATCAACATATACCTGCCAACTATCATGCATACAAAAGTCAGCGACGCTGAGTGAGTTCTAGTTTTATAATAAAATACTTTACTTTCGTTAAAACCGTTCTTTCATAACATACTATACTATACAACCGTTCGTGATCATGCATCATACGTACATACAGATAATATCATTATTATCTTCGTCATTACGTTCATTAACTTGTTCATTCAACGTATTACATTATCATTCATTTCTCTTTCTAGATCCGGTCAGACCTTACCCTCTTCGTGGCACTCAGCCATGATTACTGAGGTCGAATGACAAGGATCCTGCTCAGTACTTTATTATGATAATTCATTTACGTTCTTTCATACATGATCTTTCGTTCATTACTCTTTATCACTCGAATCTTGTCTCTTGCAATATCCCAGACTCATGCTCGAAAGCTGATGCTGTGTCGGGGCCTGCTCACAAACCCCCGACTCATGTCCGAACACTGACACAGCACCGGATACGCGACAAAGATCCCATACGAGTCAATCACAGGGATTGAACTCCATCCGAGTCTGTTGCAACACATAGTCGCTCATCTCATTGTCTCATCTCACAGACAAAGACCTCTATCGAGTCTGTTGCAACACAGAGTCGCTCACCTCATAACTATGCTTGCCTTATGCCACACCCCTGAAGTTATACATAACTCGGGTAACAACACCCCCACTGTCGTGGGTAACACCCCCATAAAATGGGTAACAACACCCCCACCTTCGTGGGTAACCCCCCATAGAAATGGGTAACAACACCCCCACCGTCATGGGTAACACCCCCATAAAAATGGCTAACAACACCCCCACCGTCAGGGTAACACCCCCATAGAAATAGGTAACAACACCCCCACCGTCGTGGGTAACACCCCCATAGAAATGGGTAACACACCCCCACCATCGTGGGTAACACCCCCATAGAAATGGGTAACAACACCCCCACTGTTGTGGGTAACACCCCCATAGAAATGGGTAATAACACCCCCACCGTCGTGGATAACACACCCATAGAAATGGTAACAACACCCCCACCGTCGTGGGTAACACCCCCATAGAAATGGGTAACAACACCCCCACCGTCGTGGGTAACACCTCTGGAGGTCAGTCACAAAGACTGGAACCCCTACGTGCACACTCTAGGATTTGCTGAACCTCACGCGGTAGAGCTTAAGGCATTTAGAGTCGTGCACCTCTGTACATATTGCTTTCAAGCCTTTCTTTACTTCTCTCTTTAGTTCATTAATTCATGCATGCATTCATTCATTACGTTCTTCTTTTCATTATCTTCCACTTTACGTTACATAATACTTTCATTACATTTATTAATGTTTAACGCAAAGCCAACGGAAGACATACGTATATAATAAGGAACACACATAAACATAAACATACACCATCACCAATACAGGCACATCATACGTACATAACACACATCAAACGTAAGCCATCACATCATAACCAGGCTTATCTCTCCATAATACCCCTTAAAAACCACTTAGAAAACCTCAAGTCCAAAGTGGGCGCATGGGTCCTTCTGGCGCGTGAGCATAAAAATTCTAAGTATAAAACAGACTGGGTGCATGGGCACTGTTTGGGCATTTCTGCCCTGTTTAGGCGCATCAACACTTTAACATTTTAACACTTCAGGCGCATGGCACAATTCAGGCGCATGGGCCATCTCTGCTGGGCACGTGGCCAGCCATTTTAGGCGTATGGGCCATCTGCTGGGCGCATGGCCAGCAGTTTAGGCGCATGGGCCTTCCTGCTGGGCGCATGGCCAGCAACTTGGATGCCTGGCCATTACAGGGCGGATGGGCCTCCCCTTTGGGCGCATGGGCCTTCCCTTTGGGCGCATGGGTCACCCCTTTGGGCGCATGGGCCACTCCTTTGGGGTATGGCCAACAATTCAGGTGCATGGCCAGCAATTCAGGCGTATGGACCACTATTCATGTTCGTCTGAATCATTCTGAATGTTTTCTATATTACCAATTTCACCGGATTCTCATTCTAAGCATACCCAAACACAGATCTAACGTACTAAGGGCACCTAAGCATGCTAATCATCATCTCTAACCCATAATCATTACTATATCATGCATACATACATACAACATACGAACATCAAGCTGTAAACCCACGGTTTCTTTCAAAACGTTTACTTAGTATGCATAATAACCCCAAATCAATTAAAAATCCATAAAAGAGGAGTTCTAGAAACTCATCTTAAGCAGCTTTTGAGCAGCACTCTTCCCGTTTGAGTCACACCTTCGATTCAGCTCTTGAATCCCGAAAACAAACTCTTTTTCAGCTTCTTCTTCCTCTTTCTCTCTCTAGAACCGGGTTCTCTCTCTCTTCTTCTTTTCAGCCGTGAAGGAAAGATGAAGAAGAAATTACGGGCACCCATGCCCTTAAATCATTAAAATAATAAAAGTGTACTTTGTACACTTTTTCCCCTTCCACTTGTGCACAATTTCCATTCCTTCCACTTACTTTTCTTTTCCTTTCGTTTAAATAGAAATTTCGGGGTGTTACAAGTATTTAAATTTAAATTACTATAACACTTTTTTAGAGGGAAATTAATGTGTGAATGTCTAAAAAATGACAAGTGGTAAAAACATAGGTTAAGAGAATGACAAGTGACAAAAAAATCTGTTTTATTAGAGGTTATAGATTATAGATTATACATTACAGATTTTGTGCATTCAACCCGTGTAATATACAGGTTTAGTAAAGCTAGTGTCATATATACTTAATAAAATTAAAAAAAAATCATATATATCAAAATTAATTTCAATGTCTCATGTATACCCTTAGAAATATTTTAGATATAAATTATATTCCAAGCATTTAAAATATCATATACATCATCCTTTTTAATAATTATGATATCTTTTACACTTATTTTGTTAAAAACATAAATTGAAGTATGTTCGTTCTACCCATAATATCCTCAAAACTTTAAGATTTCATTTTTAGCTATTTTTATTTTTTATCATATATTTTTTTTCAAAAGGTTACACATTAACGAAGTCCAGATGAACCACAATTTATTTTCCAACCCGACCGGCCGGACAAATTTAATAAATTCGGTTATGATGTTTCATTGGAACTAAAGTTTATTACTAAAAATTCTTTGAGCATGGCACAACTTAATAAATATCATTAGACCTTCTAGACATAAATTTGTTTTCAAACTTAAACATTATCGACATAATTTCTTTCCAAAAAAGTTGTGTTCGGAAATAAAAATATTCCTTTAAGTAGATATATGAAGTTTTAACATTCTAAAACTCTTAAATTTTTCGAATTATATTTAATTTGTAAGATAATGCATGTCAGTTTAATATAAAAGTAAGTACTTTTAGTAATATATTCATTGAGGTTTTAAGTAACATATTTATGAGTAATATTATTTTTTATAATTTAAAAGATATTAATATTTCTTCAAAGTTTATAATTATAATTGTAAAATATTGCGATTAATAATAATAATGAACATCTTAGTAACAACTAACAAGAATATTGCAATTTAAGTTTTAGAGAAACCAAAAGATTGATAATTACTATATTTTGAATTGTTTTAAAAGATTAATTTGAAATTTATAAAACAGATATTTTACTTATTAGAGAAGAGCATATCTAATATTTGAATATATGTGATATTTAAAAATCTTTCACGGGGTATGTATATAATACTTGATAAGTTTAGTATACGTATATGATATTTTAATTTTTTGATTTGGGTATATATGATATGTTGAAGGGTTACAAGGACATATATAAAATTCCCTAATATGCTTGAGTTTATACTATTATTTCTTATAACAGTCCCCTAAAATTAGACTTTTATAATAATAAATATTGTCATTTAATGAAATTTAATAAAGAAAAGAATAAAACTCTAAAAGTTTTTAGGGTAGCACCGTAAGGTTTTATATAAGACTGATGCAACCCAAAGCATCCAAATAGTCTGTCTTGCATGTATGCATAAAGTGCTGAAGTAAAATGATTCGGAAGTTTCACATTTGGTATTAGAAAACATTCTAAGTGTGAAATCTTCCAAAACCAATACCAATATCTTACGAAGCCAAATATGAAGTCTTCCAAATCTTAAGAGACAAAGTCTTCCGAAGCCAGTTTATGATGACAGATTTCTTCCAAATACTTTTGAGTACATGCTTTATCTGATGTAACTTTTACCATAAAGCTGGACCACCATTCTGCTACAACTCTGTTGACTCACCAACGTTGGTGAAGAGGTCCATGCTTTTGGTAAACTGTACATTGAGATCTCAAGTATGTTTCTTTCTACTTTATGTACCTTTATCCTTTTTGTAATATATTAGGATGTGAGCTATGGCATGTTATAGTCACTAGTCAAAAGACAATCTGCCTTTTGACTCTACATTGATTTAGTTGTTGTTGTCTATATCATGTATCCAACTGGCCTTCAAAGTATAGCCGATTGTAGGATGTAGTATAAAGTATCTCTACTCCCTTGTATCTTTCTTTATGCTTTGTAACATTTATAAGAAACTATAGAGTAATATAAATTCTTGAAAACCAAACAGTTGTGTTATTTGTTCTTGTTTTGTTTCTTATTACTTGTGTTTCTTAGTATCATTGTAACTGGTATCTAGTTCCCCATTTGATCTGTTAAGTGTTCTAAATCAATCTCTCAGCATTGTGTGTTGTGTTGTAAGTGACCAAACCCCTAAACGGTCCCGCAATTGGTATCAGAGCATTACAGGCTCTTGATAGTAAGATCTCACCATCTTAGATCCCTCACACACACAAAATATTTAACATCTCAAATAGCAGCTATCATTAAAGCTGATATGGATACCAAAACCATGACAAAGTACCCACTGATCACTCTTGAAGATTTTGACACTTGGTGCCAAAGAATGGAAGGCTTTATCAAGTCTCAAGACTCCAGGATGTGGGAATCTATTTTCTCCGAACCTTACATACCAAGCACGTCTTCAGCAACTGCTGCAGGTGTTATGTTTTGCACCCTGAAAGGATCATACATGCCAATTCAATGGGTGATTTCATGATTGCTTTGATGGAATCCCACAAGTCCAAGAAGAAATGCGGATGACGATCCTGCTCAGAAAAACCAAGTGTTGTCTTTCGCATTTGTCAATGCGGAAGACATAAAACAAATACGGACAAGCATTTGTTCTTCCGCATTGACAAATGCGGAAGACCAAGTATTAATGCGGACAAGACTTTGCTCATCCGCATTTGACAAATGTGGATGACCAGACAAATGCACATAAGTATTTATTCATCCGCATTAACCAATGCGGATGACCAACATACTAATGCGGATGATCAAGTGAAGAAATGCTGATCAAGTCAACTCATCCGCATTTGCCAATGCGGATGAACAAGCAAAGATGCGGATCAAGACTTAGACTAGTTCTGATGTAATAGGTCAGGGGTGGTTTAGTCATTTTGTAAAAGGCATCTTGTCTGTCTATAAATAGAATAGAGAACCTCGTACATGAGGTGACGGTTGAGTGATGGCTGATAGACATAGAGAATTTTTGTTGTCATTTATTCTCTGTAATCAATCAACTTTCATATATATAATACAAAAGCATTTATGAGTATAATTCTTGCATTGAATGTTCTTTGATTGTTTGTTTCCACGATTCTGTCATTGACTTGATTACCATATTCGATTCTCAGTAAGAATCTCAATCTTACTTACCCAGTCGATTTGTATCAGAGCAGTGACTCTCGGTTCTCTTTTAGATCTGCGCAAGAACTGAATAGAATTCGATTGATCTGGTAATCGAGTTGCTAGTAGAGTATATCATCATATCTACTTAGTAAACAACAGAAAATACTCCTGTCAATACATTCTCACCAAAATATTCCGAACAGCAAGAAACTCACTACAATCACAAATCTGATTCTGAAATCTGTTAGAACTATTTGGACAAGTTGGACTAATCAATCTTAAAAATCACCTTGATCTATATTCATAAAATGGATTCTAACAGTTATTTAGAACTTGGTCATACACCTAAATCTCCTATGCTTAAACACAAATCTAAGTTTAAACAGTGGAAAATTAGGTTTAGGAATTACATCACAGGTGTAGATCCTGATTTCTGGATCTTAATATGCAAGGGGCCATAATCCCTGTCACTCTGTCTGCAGATCAAGCTGCAATTTACAAAACTGCAAGAATACCCATTGAAGATCTAACTCTTGATGATGAAGACTATAAGAAAATCAAGATTGACCTCAAATCTTACTCCATTCTAACTCAAGCACTCAAGATGGATGCGCTGAAAAGATTAGAGAAGTATGGCACTACAAAAGCTGTGTGGGATGCATTGAAAATTATGTGTGAAGGAAGCAGTGAGGTAGCAGAAATTAACAAGGATAAGCTTGTTAATCAATATGAAATATTCCACCACACCAAGGGAGAGTCCATATTCAAACAACTACACAGATTTGTATAGTTGGTAAATGATTTGGAAATCATGGGAGTCACTTACAAGATCAAAGAATTAAACAAGAATATGCTTCACAGCCTCCCTGAAAACTGGAAACAAAATGTAACAATGTTGAAAAATACTTTTGATCTTGAGAGTACTACTTTGGATATCATGAGAGCCAAAATAGAAGCATTAGAACTTGATGAAAGAAGCAGAAATCTTGGTGGACCAAGAGTGATTGAGGCTTACAAATTTCCATCAGAATCTCACTATGTGGAAAATACATTTATCACTGAGGAGGATGATTTCATCTCATCAAGAGATCAACTGAATAACACCATGTTCATTGCAACTCCACCAATCAATCATCCATCAACATCATCCTAAACATCCAGAGTCACTGCTGCTCCTCAAACCACTCCTGAAGACACAAGATCAGAAGAACAAAAGGCAACTTACAATGCCTTTGTTGCAAGCTTTGAAGCATACTTAGGAGGAAGACTCACTTCTGCTCATCTAATTCAGGAAGATCTGGAGGAAATGGATCCTGATGATGTGGAAGAAATGGATCTACAATGGGAAATGGCCATGATTGCCATGAGAGCCAAGAAATTCTTTAGAAAGGGCAAAAGCTGAGCCTAAATGAAAATACAAAACTTGGATATGATAAATCCAAGGTGAAATGCTTTAACTGTGGCATGGTTGGCCACTTGTCCATAGAATGCAATGCCCCTAAGAGAAACAACTATCAAAGGAACTCTCAAGGTCAGTCATCCTCACATCCTAACTCAAGCTTTCACTCCAACAACCAACAGCAGCAGTATCATCATTCTCATCAACACCAATCATATCAAAATCCACCCCAATTGACAAATCAAGCTCATGGAAGCAGTCAGTCTTCTGCCAGTGCTCTCGTGATAAAGCAAGATGGGGTATGTGACTGGAGCGTGTATTCAGAGGAAGTCAAGCCTCAATTTTAGAATCATGCTCTTATGGCTCACATTAATGATGGTCCATCTCCAATGCCTACTGACGTAAAATCTAACCTTTGTAGTGAAAAATGTATTAATGAATTGCAAGGTTATAGGGAGCATAACCATAAACTGGTAGATAAAATTAGGAAGAAAATGTAAGTCAGAGATGATGAAGACAGAAATAAAAGGCTTTGAAATCAAAATCAAATCTCTTATCTCTGACATAGAAAAACAACATGGTGAAAAGTACACTCTTGCTACTGAGAATGAGCTTCTTAATAAAAAGTTAGCTCAATCTAAGGCTGAACATTCACTGACTGAAGTGAAACTTGAAAAGTTTCAAATGTCTTCAGTCAAGCTGCAAGAGATGCTTGATTCTCAAAAGGATCCAAAGGGCATGTCGGGGATTGAGTATAATTCATGTCCTCCACCATACAATGACAACTACACTGTCATGCCTGAATTTGTCTCACTCACTAAAGAAATTGAAACTAAAACTATGGAACCTAAATCTATAGTAAAACAAGTGACCAATCCTCAAAACAAACCTAGTGTTTATATTGAAACCAATGACGGATAAAATCAAGTTAGGTCACCTAATCAAAATCAAAAGAGTGTTCAGACAAGACAGTGAGTGTCATGAAACCCTCAAGCCCTGTAAAAGCAATTGTCCCTTTTATAAAATTCATACCCTCTGTTTTACAAGGTAAAAAGAAATATGTGAAGTCAGTGAAACCCACTGCTTCATATCTCCAAAAAATTTAAGCAAATCAGAAAAGGTTTCACTACAAAAGAAACAAACAACATCACTGAGTTCAACACATAAAACACTATCAGACCCTTAGTCTTCAAGATTAAGGCAGGGAGTTGGGTTTCATATCTGCAACAAGGAACATGTTGACCAGTTTGAGAAAGAGGTGAGAAATGGGTTGAAGAAACAGAAACAACCCAAAAAATTAAACAAAGGTAGTGTTGTGAAGCAAACTACAAAAAGGGCTGATTCTGATTCATCCCCTAAAGAAAAGAAAGTGATTCAGCAAAAGAAAATACCAGCTGAGTCACACAAGGCAAAATCTGATTCAAGAAACAAACAAATGTATTGTGACATTTGTGAAATGTTTAATCACAAGACAGATGAATGCTTTTTTAATCAATATTGCTCTATCTATGATGTGAACAATCACTCCACCAAAAACTGCTATTTCAACAAGTATTGTTCAATTTGTGACATGAACAATCATAATACATCTGATTGTTACTTCAATCAGAAGGGTTTGAGAATTCCCCAACAAAAGCCCATCTCAAAAACATCCACTGTGACACATTCTATCAAACCTCATTTACACAATACTCAATCTAGGATATCTAGATCAACAAATGACAGGAATAATTGAAGGAATTGTGAAGGGTCAAAGAAAACATCTCACAATGAACCTAAAAATTGACCTTCCAAAACAAAAACCTACTTTTGATAATGAAAAACGAGCTAAATTTCTACAAAGAACCAAAGACCAATAATTTCATTACTCATCTGAATCTTCAGTAGATGTTGATGAGATGACTCAACCCAGTCATTACCAAAAGTCTCCCAGGACACCTCCATCTAAACCACAATTTAGAGGGAAATACCAAGAAGTCACCATCATGAATAGGAACGGGAAACCGAAGAGCATCATGGCTTGGGTTCCTTATTCTAATTAGCTCTTTTTGCTTGCAGGTTCATCCACACTGGTCCAATAGCTTATGGTACATGGACAGTGGATGCTCCCAACACATGATTGGAGATCATTCCCTCCTTCATGACTTCAAGCATGTACAAGGAACTACTATGGCATTTGGTGGAGATTCACAGGGTGGTAGAATTACAGGTGAAGGATCCGTGACAAACGGGATGCAGAGCTTTGATAGAGTGAACTACTGTGAACAACTGAATTTCAATATGCTAAGCGTGTCTCAGATCTGCGACAAGAAATATTCCATTCACTTTATAGACACTCATTGCTACATTCTGAAACCTGGATTTCAGATCCCTGAGGAATGGGTTGTTTTAAAGACCCAAGGAAGAACAATACATATGTCTGAAACCTGTGTTCTGCATCACCTAAAGAAGAAAAATGTGTTTTGTCAAAAGCATCATTTGATGAGTCACAGCTTTTGCATAGACGTTTGAGGCACACAAACTTTAAAAACATGAACAAGTTGATCAAAGGAAACCATGTCATTGGTCTTCCTCAAAAAGAATTTTATTTTATTGATCACTGTTCAGCGTGCCTCAAAGGAAAACAACACAAATCGTCTCACAAAACCAAGCTGGTGAACACTAACAATACTCTATTGAAGTTACTTCACATGGATCTGTTTGGACCAACTCACGTAATGAGTATTAGAAAGAAATAGTATTGTTTAGTGATCATTGATGACTTTTCACGATTCACATGGGTTTTCTTTTACTTCATAAAATGAGGTATCCCAAATCATACAAGAATTTATCACTAAATTGAAAATCAACTCGATATTAAGGTCAAAATAATAAGAAGTGATAATGGTACTGAATTCAAAATGAAAGTATGAGTCTTTTTGTGCAACCAAAGGTATTGCTCATCAGTTCAGTGCAGCTAGAACTCCTCAACAAAATAGGGTAGTTGAAAGGAGAAATAGAACATGATTGAAGCAGTAAGAACGATGATAGCCGATGCTAAACTACCAATCACCTTCTGGGCAGAGGCGGTTAATACATCGTGCTTTGTACAAAATCAAAAACTACTTGTCAAAGAAAACAACATGACTCCTTATGAACTTCTCTTTCATAGAAAACCATTCATTGGATTCTTAAATCATTTGGTAGTCCTGTCTCAACATAAAACCCGAGAATATGGGAAAGTTTTCATCCAAGTCTGATGAAGGATCTTTGTAGGTTATTTGTTTGTTTCAAAGGCTTACAGAGTGTTTAATCCTAGATTAAACATTAATGATGAATAAACAAATGTTCAATTCAGGAACATTCATTTCCCAAATCTACAAATGGTCCTGACTGGTTGTTTGATATTGACACGTTTACAAAATCATTTGATCAATTTCACTTGACTGATGCAGGAAATATACATTCAAGTGATACTTTGTCAGCTGTAGAAAGAAGAGATAATTTTCCATTGATTCCTCCTACATTTGATGAATGCATGAATGAAGATGTTCCTCTTCAAGCGGATCCCATCAGACAACCATCACAAAACCTTAGTGTTTCTTCTGAAGGAGGTCCAAGCCTGGTACCATCTCACTCAGATGATTTGTCAAATGAGATCAAAAATAAAAAACAGGCTACTCCTCCAGTTGAAACACAAAGGACGTCAAATGATGTAAGCAATCACAGTGCTGCTAAAGCTGTAGCAGGAACTGAAACAGAGTGACAATCTTCATAATTCAACAACAGTACCACATGAATGTGCCTCTGACCATAATGAACTGAGTGATCCAAATCTTGATGTAACATTGCTGGTGACTCCATTCCAACCACAAGAATACACAAGAATCATCCAGTTGAAACCATTATTGGTGATCTTAATGAGAGGGTGACAAGAAGCAAATCCAGTATTGCAAACATCTGTTTGTTCTCATGCTTTCTGTGTCAAACAGTACCAAGAACATCAAAGAGGCACTTCAAGACAATAGCTGGATTGAAGCAATCAGGAAGAATTGCTCAATTCAAGAAGCAAGAAGTATGGCAACTGGTAGATCTTCCGAAAGACAATACCCTATCGGTACCAGATGGCTGTACAGTAACAAGACTGATGATAGAGGGATCGTCATGAGAAACAAAGCAAGACTAGTGGCATAGGGATACACTCAAGAAGAAGGAATCGACTATGACGAAGTGTTTGCTCCTGTTGCCAGAATAGAAGCAATCAAATCTTTCTAGCATATTCTGCATCCATGAAATTTACTGTTTATCAAATGGATGTAAACTGTGCCTTCCTGTATGGAAAGATTGCTGAGGAGGTCTATGTGAGTCAACCACCTGGCTTTGAAGATCCAAATTTCCCTCATAGAGTTTACAAGCTTGACAAAGCTCTGTATGGTCTTCATCAAGCCCTAAGAAAGTGGTATGAGACCCTATCATCCTTTCTTCTTGAACATTGATATGAAAGAGGAAAGATTGATCAGACTCTCTTTAGAAGAACAAGAGGAATAGATATGCTGTTAGTCCAGATCTATGTGGATGACATTATATTTGGCTCTACAAACAAGCAACTCTGCAAAGATTTGAAGACCTTATGCACTCAAAATTTCAAATGAGTGCTAGGGGGAACTCACCTTCTTTCTAGGGGTGCAAGTCCAACAGACAGCAGATGGAATCTTCGTCAATCAATCTAAATATATGGAAACCATGTTGAAGAAATTCCACTTTGCTGACTGTCAGTCTATCAGAACTCCTGTGGATACTAAAGTAAGAGATTGAACCTGATCCTGAAGGCAACCAGTGGATCAGACTCACTATCGATCAATGACCGGTTCACTTATGTATCTAACAGCCAGTAGGCCTGACATTATGTTTGGTGTTTGTGTGTGTGCCAGATATCAAGCTAATCCAAAAGAATCACATGTGAATGCAGTGAAGAGGATATTCCGATATCTGAAGGGCAAACCAGCTCTTGGGTTATGGTATCCAAAGGAAGGAGAATTTAATTTCTATGCCTTCACAAACATTGATTATGGAGGATGCAACTTCAACAAAAAATCCATCTCTAGCCGTTGTCAATTTCTTGGTCCCAGACTAGTATCTTGGCATTGCAAGAAGCAGACAAATGTATCTGTGTCCATAGCAGAAGCTGAGTATATTGCAGCATCAATTGTTGCTCTCAAGTACTCTGGATTCAAAACCAGATGCTTGATTATGGTTTTAACTTCTTGCACACGCCAATTACATTGATAACACAATAGCTGTTTTCATAACTAATAATCCAGTTCAGCACTCAAAAACTAAACATATTGAAATTAGATATCACTTTTTGAGAGATTGTGCTGAAAAAGGATTATCAAATTGATTCAAGTACCAACTAAAAATCAATTAGCTGATTTATTTACCAAGGCATCTGAACCCAATAGGTTTGAATTCCTGATTCAGTCAATTGACATGATTAACCTTGAGTAAAACCATGAAAAACATCAAAAACATAAAAACATGAGAAAACCACAAAAAGAAATCAATTTTGATGAAGAAGAAATATTGGGAAATGATATAATTACAATCATTATATCATTCACTGTGCTTAATTTCAAAAACAAAATTACAAGACTGTCATGACTTACCGGATATGTTGGTAGGCTCAACTTGGAAGAGAAGATACATGGAGTGATGAATTAAAATCTTATTAATAGTGAAACACTCATCACGAGTACAAGTATGTATTGGCTTATCTGAGTGCATATGTGTGTAGTAACCTAAACCAACTAGGTAATGATACTTTATGAATCTCTTTCACCTACATCAGTTATATCATTGTTTTGCTAAGCAACGACCTGATGAAATATGCACATAATGCAGATGTCCTCATCAAAAGATTCCCAATGAGGAACACCTCCAAATTGGATGAATCTACAAAAGCAATACATTCCAAGTGAATGAAGAAAAGAATCCCATCATGGATCACCTTTGAAAGTGAAGTGAAAAGAATCCCAATGTGGATCATCATGAAAAGGATCAAAGTAAAAGAATCCCAATGAGGATCAGTGAAAATGAGTTCTCATAACTTAAGTAACCTCGTAAGAAAAGTTATGAAAAAGTTCTACCATGTATTGTATAAGGATGGTTGATCATTCCATGCTTGTGTGTGTGAGGTACACATTGAATAATTAAATCAACCAAAAACATGAAAAAAATCATTTGCATCAAAATATTAACCTGGTATGAGTTTAAGAGGACAAACATACCTTCAATCTTCAAGTTCATAATCATGTCCATTTAATCATAAAGGATGTATATGTGTAATGTAAGATGATATGATCCCAACAAAAGATATAATTCTCTTCATTATTAATAATCATAATAAATTCAAAATGTTTTTAAATCTTTAAAGTTTGTATCCAAAATTGGATATAAACTTTAGGGGGAGTAATTTAAAATTTTTGAGCAAGTCCATATTTTTGTTTACTAACTTAACTTACTTTCAAAACAAAACAAAAACAATTTTGGTGTTGTTGCAAAAGTTATACCATTATATCTCAGCTTATGCAGATTCTTGGAAGCATGAAAAGTCCAGATCAGTCAAAATTACAAAACTTGTATCACTTGTGACATACAAGTCAATCCAAGCAAGAATTGACAATTTTAACAATCAACTTCATAAGAAAAATCAATCAAGGACAAGACTATGAAAATCAATTCAATCACATTAACTTATGATTAAGTTCAAAAATTAATGCAGGTAAGTGCATTGGTTAATGCGGGTGAAGGTAACCCATGCTTGTAACCAATGTGGGTAGCTTTATATTTTCAAGTGAAACTAATGCGGACAATGATTTTACTCTAATCGCATTAGTGTGTTACAAGTATACATGAAATTATGAAGTGTTAAAACCTATGCGGAACAAAAATTGTTCTACTGCATTTGTCAATGCGGATAAAATAACTTTTAAGTGTTCAACCGCATTTGTTAAATACGGATGAAATTTACACTTCCGCATTTGTTTTACTCTTCTGCATTTGTGGATACACATCTTCAATGCTCATATATGATCAAACAGAAATAATTAAGTGATCAATCTCTTGTCAATGAATGATGATCAATTAAATGTTGATTTTATTCTATCGCATTTGCTACAGTTAACAAATGCTAACAGTCAGATCTTCTGCATTTGCTACATTGAGCAAATGCTGACAAATTTTATTCAACCACATTTGCTACAGTGAGCAATGCTGAATAAGTTTTGTCAACTGCATTTGTTACAGTGAATAAATGCTGATGAACTTAGTTCTTTCGCATTAGCAACAATGAACAAATGCGGATAGAAGAAAACAGAAGTAACAAAACTTCCGCATTTACAATAGTGAACAAATGCGGGTAGTCAAAGTCCGAATTTTGTCTTCCGCATTTGCTACAGTTAACAAATGTGGATGACCAAAAGTCAAAAATTAACACTTCTGCATTTGCTATAGTGGTGACCGCATTTGCTCTTAAACTTGTAAAATCTTTTAGAATGCATTATTTGACTATTTAAAGGAATTTAAACGGGTCATTTAATACTTTTCAAATTTGAGAGACTTCATAGTGAGACGAGCGCAAATACACAGTACACCCACTACGATCATCTTCATCATAAACAACCAAAGATTTTTGTGTGATTCTACTCAACCTGTTCTTGTTATCGATTCTGAAACAACAGTTGCATCGAAAACAAGGTGAAGTTTCCAAAAAATTCATCAAGACCCAACTTTCGGATTGTCAAACCTAAATCAAACAAAGAACCAAATGATAATGAAGGACACAAAGAATTCAATTTATTAATGTAATATAATACACCTTTTCGACTTCAATGAACATGCAAACTAATAGAAATTTTACTCATCGTGAAAACCTTTATAGTCATGTTTGGTGCAAGAACAGAGCATGATGAAAAATGAAAATGTGTAACAAATCAATGAAATAACATCTAATAAATGGTTCAAACATAGAAATTGTGATCGTTGAATAACAAATTCACCATTTGATGTGACAACAGTGATATAGTAATATCAAAAGTTCATCTTTGACCATTTAATGTCAAATTGATAAACGATACACATGAGGTCTCATTAAAACTGAGACACATGTCTTTTATGCAGATTATATGGCAAATCTTTCATGGAGCAAGCTCAATAATGTCAGCGGTTATTTAAACCCTAATGTGCCAAAAGCTGAGGGACTCAGAGATATCATCAGATTCATCTCTACAACAAGGGTTGCTTATGCTATCACTGTTAGACCCACCATCTATGAGAACCTCAGAAGGTCTTTCTAGAATTCAGCTGAAGTGATTGAAGAAGATGGTGTTAGAACTCTAGCCGGAAGAATTGACAATGATCACACTCTGAGCATCACTGAAGATTCTGTTAGAAGATGCTTGCATTTTGGTGATGATGCTAATGCACCTCTAGAGCTGGATGATGATGAAATAACCACATTCTTTGCTGAGATTGGTTATGAAGGAGGATTTGAAGCTAAACAAATTGTTAAAGGATAGTTGATCTGCCTCGGAGATTTCTAATACATATGTTTCAGCACTGCTTATCCAAGAGAAAAACAGGATGGAATGATATTCCAATCACCACTTCCTCAGCAATCTGTGCTCTCTGTACAAACAGGCCATAAATATGTCTGCCTATGTTTTTAATGGCCTGACTTCAAACATACAAGAGGGGAGAAGATACAAGTTCTTGATGTATCCAAGATTCATCCAGTGCATGATAAATGAAGCATTTCCAGATATTGCTATTGAGGGACCGGTGCTTGATATTCCTCATTATGATGCAAGATCATACAAGTACATTAAGAAGAGGGACCCCAGAAAATTTTACAGTGGAGCTCTCACCTCTTCTTCCTTGGATGATTCAACAGATAAATCAAGAAGATCAAGGACAAGAATAGGCTGCTGATGAGCAGGCTGCACAATCATCTCCACCACCATCACCACAACCAACACAACAACCAACACAACCACCAACACAACACCAACACCACAACCAACACCACCCAACCAATGCCCACCCATGATAACCCAATTGAATTTGGAGACTCAACTAGCACTTCTAAAGCATCCAAATCATCTTCAGATAAGGAGGATCAACATGCTCAAATGCCTGTAAAGAGAGCAACTTTTGAGACTGCTCCCTCAAAAAGCTTTGTTGAATCAAATATATACAGGCCTGATGAAAAGGATTAGTTGATATTGAGCTCCTACAAAAGGTGGAAAGGATGGAAAGAATTCTAAATAGGAGAGCTAGAATCATTGATGACATGATTTTAGAGCTTGATGACATGATCATGTCATCAATGATTCTAGAGCTAGAATGATTGATGACATGGTTCTAAAGAACTAAAAGAAAAGCATGAAGCTGAAAAGAAAGAGAAAGAAATTGACTACTTGAAAGCTGCCCTGAACGATTCTAGAGAAGAAGTGAGTGGCCATGTTGACACTCTTGCCATTCAAACTATAGCTATGGAAGAGTAAGAGAACATTATTGAAGAACAAGCTGAAATCATCTCCAAGCTCTAAAGTCAAGTTGAAATTCCAAAGAAAAAGGATCTCTAAACTTGAAATGCTAACTGAAATTCAAAAAGGTGTTATGGCTGAAGAAAGTAAAAAAGAAAAAGAAAAAGTTATTGATGATGAGAACAAGTCTTTCTCAGAGAATTATGAACAAAGAGAAGATGCAAGCCAAACAAATAATGAGGAACAAAGTCTAGAGATTGTGGTTTATTCTGGACAATCAGAGGCTACTCAAACTGAGAAAAATGAATTTGAAGAATTAATCAGTGCTATGGATAGCTTTACTTCTGAAGAATTCACAATAGATGAAGATTTTTGGGATTTTGTTGCAGACAAAATGACTAACTCTGAACCTATTGTAGTCATTCCTTAATCTCCAGTTCCATTGGAGAAAGAGTTGAGCATGCAAATTGTACCTGCTGTGGCACTATCTGAGGAACAAAAAGAAATGATAAGAGAATTGTGTGAAAAAGAAAAGGAAAAGAATGAAAAAGAAACAAAAAAGGAGGAAATAGAAGTTAATGATCAAGAACAAACCAGGGCGGAAAAATTGCCTGAAGAGATGGAAAAGGCTAAAACTTCAAGTCCACAACTTCAAACATACTCCAGAAAGAGGAAATATCTAGCTGAAAAGGCTAAGGGCAAAAGACCAATGGTTGAAGAAGAAAGTGTGAAGAAATATAAGAAAGATGACCCTAGAAGCTTAGCTGCTATAGTTGAATTTTTGAAGAACATAAGCAGGCTGAAGCTCAATTAAAGAAACAAGTTGTTACCATTGATCTGTTAGAAGGAGAGATAACTAGAGGTTATGATGCTGAAAAGGATGTTCATATGGACAGTCCTATTAAAACAGAAAAACCAGTAGAGGAAATGGTGTCAAAGGCTCAAACTGATGACCTAATGATAAAAGCAATGTTTTTGATCAATCATGGGTATGATTCAGATGAAGTCTTTGGCATGACATACGAAGGAATGAAGGAAGAAGAAGAAAAGTTGAATAAGCTACTGGATCCAAACTTAGAAACTGAGTATGAAAAATCAATCACGATAGAGGTTCCCGTGCCAAAAGTGTCTGCTATAAAGAAATCAACCACAACTGAGTATGAAAGATCATTTTCAAGAAATGTTCCTCTGCCTAAACTATCAACCATGAAGAAATCAAACCCAACTCCTGATCCACTATTTCCTGATCCTTATAGCATGTCAGATAAGAAAATGAAGGATTATCTTTCAAGCCAAGGATTCACAAGAAGAAAGATTGGGAATATGAAAACAACTCATTAAGGGTTGCTACTCTACAAATGATTAATGAAAAGAAAGATATGCTCAAGCGGTTAGAAGTAGAAATCCTAAACAAGAAGCCAAGATCTATAGTAATTGCTCAAGACATGATGCTAAACCAGAAAGATCAAGAATTGTTGGCTCCTGTAGTTCATAAATACCCGGAATGGTTTGCAGAACCCTGTCAGTTGAAACTACAAGAAGGATTAACAACTGCTGAGTTAATCAGAGGGGTGTCTACTCCTAAAGGCAAAGTTGATCAAAATATAATTGCATGGAAGTATGAGAGCATGTGGAATATGTTCATGGCAAAAAGGATCTCCAGGCTGGTCCAATTCTTTATAGACTACTCAGCTTGTAAATGCCATAGAGATCCATGACTTAAAAGAACTAGCTCAACTGGAACTGATCAATCACTCAGCTATGTTCAAGGGATATGAATTTGAAAACATACTCAAAATGTTTAGAAGGACTGAAAATTTCAATTCATTAAAGACAATATGCATGAGAAAAGATAATTCTTTTATTAATCCCCTTAAGAAGAAGAAGAAAATGCAAGCAGAAGAAGTTATGTTTCCTGAGTTGAAGGTGAAACCAATAGAATCTTTGAAGAGAAAAACAGTGTCTGGTACTCATTCCTCCACACCCATCTCAAATGTGTACTATGATGAAAATTATTATGAGATGGTGATTGAAACAAAGTGGGGAGGAAAGGAGGGTGCTGAAATAAGGCTATTTAGTGGATATGAAGTAAGGTTGCTTGATGAATCCTACATTCACTATATCTATACCAGACACTTCAGGGAAATAAACAATAAACCGGGTGACCAAGATATGCACCTCTTCCTAAAGTGCATCAAGTTGCTAAAATTGGATTATGATCGTATCAGTACCAAAAGAGACAAACGGAAGAAAAAGAAGACACCATTGCAACTTGGGAACATTGTCACACTTGAGGTAGATGTGAGTGGAAGCTTACTGATTCACAGAGATGGTCTGTCTACTATTTCTATTTGGGAACCTATTTGTTTAAAGAAGTTACCAATAAAAGCCATCTACAATATGAGCAAAATGATGATACATGTGCTAAGTAGGGATAGAATGTTAGAAGCAATATATTTTGTCAACATGATTAAACCATTCTGGATCCAACTAAAGCTGCATTTTTACTACCTCCACAAGACCCAGCAGAATCCTCACAACATTAATCACCTCCCAAACGTTAAGGACAACAGGCTGTATAATCCTTAGGGGGAGTATTGTTGCACCCTGAAAGGATCATGCATGCCAACAATGGGTGATTTGATGATTGCTTTGATGGAATCCCACAAGTCCAAGAAGAAATGCGGATGAAGATCCTGCTCAGAAAAACCAAGTGTTGTCTTCCGCATTTGTCAATACGGAAGACATAAAACAAATACGGATAAGCATTTGTTCTTCCGCATTGACAAATGCGGAAGACCAAGTATTAATGCGGACAAGACTTTGCTCATCCGCATTTGACAAATGTGGATGACCGGACAAATGCGCATAAGTATTTGTTCATCCGTATTAACAAATGCGGATGACCAACATACTAATGCGGATGATCAAGTGAAGAAATGCTGATCAAGTCAACTCATCCGCATTTGCCAATGCGGATGAACAAGCAAAGATGCGGATCAAGACATAGACTAGTTCTGATGTAATAGGTTAGGGGTAGTTTAGTCATTTTGTAAAAGGCATCTTGTCTGCCTATAAATAGAATAGATAACCTCGTACATGAGGTGACGGCTAAGTGATGGCTGATAGACATAGAGAATTTTTGTTGTCATTTATTCTCTGTAATCAATCAACTTTCATATATATAATACAAAAGCATTTATGAGTATAATTCGTGCATTGAATGTTCTTTGATTGTTTGTTTCCGCCATTTAATCATTGACTTGATTACCATATTCAATTCTCAGTAAGAATCTCAATCTTACTTACCTAGTCAGTATGATTTCAAAGTTGTGACTCACTACGCTGATAAAGATAGAAAGAGAGTAGAAATGATCAGAAAGCCATGATAGCCCTTCAGACTTGTAACACTTGGTTATTTATAAAAAACAAAGAAAGAAGAATAAGGTGAAGAAAAAGAAAGAAAAAGAAAGAAAGGTTATTTAACCCAAATGGAAGGGTTAAAAGTGTCAAAAATGACAAAATATTTGAAAAGTGGGTGTAAAAGGTGATTGCCGCCCATCACCTCCTACACACCTTGTACCAGTCGGAATTCTAGAGAGAGAAAGCGAAGAGGAGCAGAAATTTTAGGATTTTAAAGAAGAAAAAAAAGAAGAGTTGAATTCAAGGTAAGAATTCGTGTGTTTATGATTTTCTTAGCTGGTTACATCCTCAATTATGTGCTGATGTAGTTGTGTGTGTTTGGTTGTGTGTTTTTAGTGGGTTCTAGGTGAGAACTTGTAGCAATCGAGCTTTGAAGGAAGTCTTACCCGAAGAGGCTGCTAAGGTGAGTTCTAGAACCCCTTTTTTACATATTTTAACTGATTTTGGGGCTAGAAATGCATGAATGTATGTTTTTATAAAATTGGGTTTCATGCCCGTATGTATGAATGTGTGTATGTTGCGGGTATGGTTTGATTTTGGACTTTGTTCATATTTGATGATGTTATGGTTGTGTTTCTATGGCTTAGAATGTAAGATTTAAGCATAGAACATGATAGATGAGGTTTGGGACAGAATCTGATGTTAAGTGTGACCTGGGCTGCTCATGCGCCCAAACAGTATCTTATACGCCTAAGTTTTAGAATTTGCCTAAGTATAAGTTAAATTGGATAAAGGTTAATGCGGATGAAAAAGTTCATGCGAATGAAAGTTAATGCGGATGAACAATTTCATGCGAATGAAAGTTAATGCAGATGAATGTTAATGCAGATGAACAAGTTCATGCGAATGAAAGTCAATACGGATGAGTTTAAGTTAATGGGATGAGTATAAGTCAATGCGGATGAGCCTTGAAAAATGCGGATGAACAAAATTTAATGTGGATGAACAATGCAGATGAGTAAGTTCATGTGAATGAACAAATGCGGATGAACAAATGCGGATGAGTAAGTTCATGCAAATGAACAAATGCGGATGAACAATGCGAATGAGTAAGTTCATGAGTAGAAAAAATGCGGATGAGTAAAAGGAAATGCAGATGAGTAAAGACGAAATGCGGATGAGCATTGACAAATGCGGATGAGTAAAAGTTAATGCAGATGAACACTTAGAGTATTTTCTAACTTTTTAGGGAAAAAGTGAAATGTAGACTTTGACTTGGGAGGTTCCTATGAGTTCATGTAAGTTGACTTTTATGACATAGATGATGTGATGGGCATGATGATATAAGATGATGATGATGATGTTGTATGATTGATATTTCTACATGATGGTATGTATGATGTATGTTATGTATGTATGATGCCTTGTATGGTGATGTTGTATGTTTATGTTGATGTTCCTTATTATGTATGATTATTTTCCCGTGGCTTTACGTTGAATTTTAATGAATGAAATGAAAGTATTATGTAACATAAAGTGGAAGATAATGAAAAGAGGAACATAATGAAATAATGCATGCATTAATGAACGAGGGAAAGTAAAGTAAGTCTTGCAAGCCTTGTATGTGAAAACATGTCCAATGAAGGGCGTTAGTTCAACGATGTGCGGTTAACTTACCTAGAAGAATGCACACCGGGGTCCGTCTTTATCACCGACCATTTGTATAGAACCTTTGTCGCTTACCCTAGATACTATGATCAGGCTGCTGTGCGCCATGATCCGGGGAGGGGGGGGTCTATGATAGACCTCGGGCCAGTATCCGCTTTATGCATGATGGTAGGGTAAAGTTCATGGTTTTGGATGGAATGTAAAGAAGTAAAGATGAACGTATAAATTAAAGTAAGAAAGCATGAATGAATGAAAGTTAACGAATGAATGATGAAGATGATAATGATATTATCTATGTGCATGTATAATGCATGATCACGTACAATTGAAAAGAACGATTTTAAAGGAAAGATAAAGTATATTTTATTTTAAAAGTAGAACTCACTCAACAACACTGACTTTTTATGCATTTTCCAAGTGGCAGGTGACCATTGTTGAGGATGGCATGGGGCAATTACTTGGTATTTTGGATGGCATTCTTTGTTTAATGTTTTTGCATTGTAATGATAACAAATGAAATTGTGTAACGAATGTTGTCTTATTTTGCAAAAGCATTTTTAATGAAAACGTTGATTTTTTAATGTTTCTACTGCAACGATTATTTCAAGTTAATGTAATTATATGTTTTATAAGCGATGATTGGCCAGCTGTAAGCATCTTGGGAGTGAGGCCTTACAAGACTACTCTTCCAAACTCTGTACACAGAGGCTTCAAGAAATGTAAAACAACTAAGTAGCTATGGGATGCTTTGAAACTAATGTATGAGGGTTCTAATGAGGCCAAGGAGAACAAGAAGGATCTCCTGAAGCAGCAGTTTGAAAAGTTCACCTTTAAAACAGGTGAAACCATGTAAGGCCCCGTTCCCGGGACGCTTACAGCTGGTCGATCATCGCACATAAAACATATAATTTCATCATATTACATAATAACATTACAATGGAAACATCTAAACAAAACATTCCATTTCATAATAAATGATTTTGCAAAATAATACATCGTTATCAAGTTACAAAATACATGTGGCACTACATCACAAAAGCATTATAAAATTGGATGCCATCCAAAAAGCTGAGTAGCTGCCCCGTGCCATCCTCAGCAATCATTACTTGCCAACTAGAAACACATAAAAGTTAGTATTGCTGAGTGAGTTCTAGTTTTATAATAAAACATACTTTTCTTTCATTACAATCGTTCTTTACTTTCATGCGATCATACATCATACGTACACATAGATAATGTCATTATTATCTTCATCATTCATTAACTTCCATTCATTTATACATTCATACTTTCATTCATTCGTTCATCATTACATATTTTCTTTCCATCAAAACCATAAACTTTTCCCTTCACTCTCATGGTACTGGGCCAAAGCCTATCATAGACCTTCCATCATGGTGCATAGAACCTCTGGCCACAGTACCGAAGATAAAGTTCAGGTGTACTATTGTCATGTGCTATGCCCTTCCGTCTCATGGTACTTTGCCGAAGCCTATCATAGACCTTCCATCACAGTGCACAACACTTCTGGCCACAGTACCGAAGGCAAGCAACAATGGTTCCATACATATGGTCAATCACAAAGAAAGACCCCGGTGTGCATCCTTCTGGGGTAGCGAACCCGCACACTGTTAGGCTTACACACTACCATGGGGCGTGTCATGACATACAAGGCTTGCAAGACTTTCATTACTTTCATCATTCATTAGTGCATGCATTTATCTTGTTCCTCTTTTCATTATCTTCCACTTGTATAGAACCTTTATCGCTTACCCTAGATACTATGATCAGGCTGCTATGCGCCATGATCAGGGGGGGTCTATGATAGACCTCGGCCCAGTATCCACTTTATGCATGATGGTAGGGTAAAGTTCATGGTTTTGGATGGAATGTAAAGAAGTAAAGATGAACGTATAAATTAAAGTAAGAAAGCATGAATGAATGAAAGTTAACGAATGAATGATGAAGATGATAATGATATTATCTATGTGCATGTATAATGCATGATCACATACAATTGAAAAGAACGATTTTAAAGGAAAGATAAAGTATGTTTTATTTTAAAACTACAACTCACTCAACAACGTTGACTTTTTATGCATTTTCCAAGTGGCAGGTGAGCATTGTTGAGGATGGCATGGGGCAGTTACTTGGTAATTTGGATGGCATTCTTTTGTTTAATGTTTTTGCATTGTAATGATAACAAATGAAATTGTGTAACGAATGTTGTCTTATTTTGCAAAAGCATTTTTAATGAAAATGTTGATTTTTTAATGTTTCTACTACAACGATTATTTCAAGTAAATGTAATTATATGTTTTATAAGCGATGATTGGCCAGTTGTAAGCGTCCCGGGAATGAGGCCTTACAAGACTACTCTTCCAAACTCTGTACACAGAGGCTTCAAGAAATGTAAAACAACTAAGTAGCTATGGGATGCTTTGAAACTAATGTATGAGGGTGCTAATGAAGCCAAGGAGAACAAGAAGGATCTCCTGAAGCAGCAGTTTGAAAACTTCACCTTTAAAACACGTGAAACCATGTAAGGCCCCGTTCCCGGGATGCTTACAGCTGGTCGATCATCGCACATAAAACATATAATTTCATCATATTTCATAACAACATTACAGCGGAAACATTTAAACAAAACATTCTATTTCATAATAAATGATTTTGCAAAATAATACATCGTTATCAAGTTACAAAATACATGTGGCACTACATCACAAAAGCATTATAAAAATGGATATCATCCAAAAGAGCTGAGTAGCCGCCCCGTGCCATCCTCAGCAATCATTACTTGCCAACTAGAAACACATAAAAGTTAGTGTTGCTGAGTGAGTTCTAGTTTTATAATCAAACATACTTTTCTTTCATTACAATCGTTCTTTACTTTCATGCGATCATACATCATACGTACACATAGATAATGTCATTATTATCTTCATCATTCATTAACTTCCATTCATTTATACATTCATACTTTGATTCATTCATTCATCATTACATATTTTCTATCCATCAAAACCATAAACTTTTCCCTTCACTCTCATAGTACTGGACCAAAGCCTATCATAGACCTTCCATCATGGTGCATAGAACCTCTGGCCACAGTACTGAAGATAAAGTTCAGGTGTACTATTGTCATGTGCTATGCCCTTCCGTCTCATGGTACTTTGCCGAAGCCTATCATAGACCTTCCATCACAGTGCACAGCACTTCTGGCCACAGTACCGAAGGCAAGCAACAATGGTTCCATACAAATGGTCAATCACAAAGAAAGACCCCGGTGTGCATCCTTCTGGGGTAGCGAACCCGCACACCGTTGGGCTTACACCCTACAATGGGGCGTGTCATGACATACAAGGCTTGCAAGACTTTCATTACTTTCATCATTCATTAGTGCATGCATTTATCTTGTTCCTCTTTTCATTATCTTCCACTTTACGTTACGTAATACTTTCATTTCATTCATTAATATTTCACTTAAAGCCAAGGGAAAAATAATCATACATAATAATAAGGAACATCATCATACACAGTCATCATCATGCAGGGCAACATCATATATCAACATCATCAATATCATGTGAAACATAACCTCTAAGGCCTCAAAAGTCATCTTACATGAACTTACGGGAAACTTCCATGTCAAAACTTACATCCGCACTTTCCCTCGACAGTTAGTAATTAAACTATGTTTTCCTCGGGTACACCAGCCCTACTTGGGCGTATGGGCACCCTTTAGTCGCGTGACCTTTCATGCGACTAAACACCATGCGAATGGGTCCTATGCGAATGGACCCAATGCGGATGAACACAATGCGGATGAGTCCCATGTGAATGGAACTAATGCGGATGAACACTTGTGCAAATGGACCTAATGCGGATTGCACTCGGCGTATGGGCCTCAGTCGAATGACTCCCCATGCGAATGACCCTCAGTCGCACAACTGACATGCATATGGGCTCCAGTCACATGACTCATATGCGAATGAACCTTAATCGCACGACTGACATGCCATTCGGTCACATAGCCCTAACCGGTGCAGAATGCAGATTCATCCCGAACCCAATCTGCCATTTTCGACCTCCAAGCTCTTCCAAACCCATTCTAAGCCCAAATCAACCATCCCAATCCTTAGGAATGCATACCACAACACCATTCAAGCACGCACAAGCCCGAAATCATACATCACTCGCATCACACACAAACACATACACACGGGTCAAACACACACATTTCAAAAACGGGTTTTCACTATGTGTTCCAGCCCCAAATCAGTTGAAAACAGGTAAAAGACGGGTCCTAGAACTCACACAAACAACACCGTCGAGTAGAGCTTCGATTAGACCCGCTAAACTTTGATTTTCAAGCTCGAATCCACTCAAACCAAGCTTTTTCTCCCCTTTTCTCCCCTTTTCTCCTTCTCTTCTCTCTTTGGGCAGAAATTTGCAAGTGTGGGGAGGGTGTTGGCTGCCCTCCCCTCTTATTCTCCCACTTATCCAATCTTTCTCCCATTTTGGCAAGTTTGGTCCCCCAACTTTGGACTTTATTTCTTTTTCTTCTTTCGTCGGTTCCAAAGAAAATATCCGGGTGTTACAAGTCCACCCCCTTAAATAGGTTTCATCCCCGAAACCTGTTATTCCTTGAATAGACGTGGGTAATGTCGTCTCATCTATTCTTTAGTCTCCAACGTAGACTCAGATCCTTTCCTGTGCGTCCACTGTACATGCACAAGAGGAACCACTTTATTCCTCAGCCTTTTCTCTATTCGATCGATGATTTCCACTGGTTGTTCCATATAATTGAGCCGTTCATCTACTTTGATATCCTCCAGTGGAACAATCATATCTTCATCTGCTAAACACTTTTTCAGATGAGATACATCAAATGTCAGGTGAATTCCACTTAACTCATCTGGTAGTTCCGGTCTATAAGCCACCTCTCTACTCAAGCAATGATTCGAAAAGGACCTATATACCTTGGGCTCAACTTGCCCCACTTCCTGAATCGGATGATATCCTTCCAAGGTGAGACCTTCAACATAACCCGGTCACCCACCTTAAACTCAATCGGTATGCGTCGTTTATCAGCGTACGGCTTTTGTCTATCTTTAGCTGCCTTCATGAAGGCCTTGATCTTTTCAAGCTTCTCAGTCGTAGTCGATTACCTCAACACTCCCTAGTTCTTTTTACCAATATCACCCTAAGAGATGGGTGTTCTACATCTCCTACCATATAGCATCTCATAAGGTGGCATACCAATGATGGCATGATAACTGTTGTTGTATGATAATTCAACTAACGGTAAGTGGTCATCCAACTTCCCCCAAAATCAATAACATATGCCTGAATCATGTCCTGCAATGTCTGAATGGTCCTCTCTGACTGACCATCACTTTGGGGATGATAAGTCGTACTAATGTGTAACCTCATCCCCATAGCATCGTGGAATTTCTTCCAAAATTTGGATGTAAACTAGGTGTCACGATCCGACACAATAGACACCGATACACCATGACGAGTTACAATTTCCTTGATGAATAGATCAGCCAACCTCTCGGATGAATATGTCTACCGGATCGGTAGGAAGTGAGCACTCTTCGTCAAGCGGTCAATAGTCACCCATATAGCATCATACCCTTTCGGGGTACACGGCAGCTTCGTAATGAAATCCATGGTGATGTACTCCCACTTCCATTCCGGTATATCTAAAGGTTGGATCTTCCCATACCGCTTCTGATGCTCCGCCTTCACTTGTAGGCAAGTAAGGCACTTACTCACATACTCCACCACATCACGTTTCATACCCGGCCACCAATAATCTTTCTTCATGTCTTGATACATCTTTGTGGCACCGGGATAAATGGAGTATCGAGTCTTATGAGCTTCATCCAAAATCTTCACCCGTAGGTCCCCGAAACGAGGAATCCACATCCTCCCGAATCGAGTTCTAACACCAAGCGTGTTCTCACCTAATTCTATGACCAGACCTCTCATTCTTTCAGAGTTAAGCTGATCTTCTTTCAATGCCTTGTCTTGAAACTCTTTAACATGCTTCATCACATCGGAGGTCATGATCATCTCGTAAGCTTTTACCCGAATTGGCTCGGGCCATTCTTTTCGACTAAGGGCATCCACCACCACATTGGATTTGCCTGGATGGTAATGGATCTCGTAGTCATAATCTTTTATGAGCTCCAACCATCGTCTCTGCCTCATGTTCAGGTCCTTCTCCTCAAAGAAGTACTTCAATCTCTCTTGGTTAGTCAATATGGTGCACTTCGTCCCATAAAGATAGTGCCTCCAAAATTTTAATGCAAAGACCACGACTGCTAGCTCCAAATCATGAGTAGGAAAGTTGACCTCATGAACCTTCAACTATCAGGATGCATAGGCTATAACCTTCCCTCTCTGTATTAACACACACCCCAACCCCGAGTAGGAAGCATCAAAATAAACCACCAGATCCTCACTTCCATCGGGTAAGGACAGAATAGGAGCTTGAGTTAATCTCGCCTTCAAGTCTTCAAACGCCTTCTCTTGAGCTTGACCCCATACAAACTTCACATCTTTCTGGGTCAACTTAGTTAGGGGAGAAGTGATCTTAGAGAAGTCTTGAATAAATCTTCTGTAATAGCCCGTCAAACTCAAGAAACTACGAATCTCGAATGGCGTCTTTGGAGACTTCCATTGCATCACTGCCTCCACCTTTGTCGGGTCCACCATAATCCCCTCCTGATTCACCACGTGACCCAAGAATTGAACCTCACATAACCAGAATGGGCACTTGGAGAACTTGGCGTGCAACTTCTCCTTTCTCAATGTCTCCAAAACCTCCTGAATGTGACCAGCATGCTCAATCTCGCTCTTCGAATAAATCAGGATATCATCAATAAACACAATCACTGATTTATCCAACATGGGCCGACACACCCGATTCATCAGTTCCATAAAAGCAGCTGGTGCATTGGTCCAACCAAAAGACATGACTAGAAACTCATAATGACCATAACGCATGCGAAAAGATGTTTTAGGGATATCCCGCTCCTTCACTTTCAACTGATGGTAGCCCGATCGAAAGTCCGTCCTCGAAAACCAACTGGCACCTTGAAGCTGATCAAACAAATCGTCAATTCTCGGTAAGGGGTATTGGTTCTTCACCGTCAACTTGTTTAGCTCACGATAGTCAATACACATCCTCATACTACTGTCTTTCTTCTTCAAGAATAAGACCGGAGCACCCTAAGGAGAGATACTCGGTCGAATAAACCCCTTATCAAGTAGCTCTTGCAACAGCTCCATCAACTCCTTCATCTCCGTTGGAGCCAACCGATACGGTGCCTTGGCAACAAGTTGGGCACCCGGTATCTATCAATCTAAAACTCGATCTCTCTGTCAGGTGGCACTCCTGGTAAGTCTTCTGGGAACACGTTTGGAAAGTCACACACAACCGATACATCAAACAGTTATGGTGTTAGCGTATCTAGATCCTTTACATAGGCCAAGTAGGCGCTACATCCACATCTCATACACTTTCCCGCCACCTCCATTGAGATTACTTTTGGGATCGTCGTGATCCGATCCCCATAAATCGTTACCAAACTCCCTTCAGGCGCTGTCAGACAAATCATCTTCTTGCGACATACAATGTTCGCCTCGAAGTCCACTAACCAATCCATCCCAAGAACCAAATCAAAACCACCTATGGTCATCACGAATGGTCTAATAGGAAATTTATGACCCTCTAGTTCTATGTCACAATCCTCTATCATCTTGGAAATCCTGGTAGACTTACCTATGACAGTTTTTATATCAAAGGGCGCATCAATATGTCTACTACTAACAGGCAGCTTGGCACAGAAAGCAGGAGTAATAAAACTTTTACTGGTACCCAAATCAAATAATACAGAAGCTAAAGTTTGGTTCACTAGAAACGTACCGGACACAACGTCAGGGTCCGTCCTAGCTTCCTCCTGCGTCATAGTGAATGCCCTGGCACTCGCCCTCGGTCCTTCACTCCCCATCTTATTCACCCCGGAACCCTCAGCCCTCGGCTTCTTACAGTCCCTACTTATGTGGCCCTCCACGCCACAGTTAAAGCATCAAACCGTACGACATTCCCTTGCCATATGCCCCGTCTTCCCACATTTGAAGCATAAGTTCGAACCCAGCCTGCATTCCCCGCTATGCTCTTTTCCACACCTACCACACTTCTTCAAACCCGCACCCGATGCGACCACATGGCGGTCGTCCACCCGTGCCTTCTTGTTACCCGTCGAGGCATCACCTCGTCCAAACCTCTTCCCGTTCTAGTCCCATCACCACCACCCTTCTTGCTACCTTCAGCCACCACCACCACAGCTCTCTCATCATACAATCTTCCTGCCCAATCCACCGCCGACCTAAACGTGCTCGGTCGGGCAGCGATCATGTGCCTGCGAATATCCGCTGGCAAGCCCTAAATGTACCTCTTAATCTTCCGCGATAGAGGCATCACTTGATCCGGCACCAGACGTGCCATTTCGTTGAACTTGGTGGTGTACTGCTGATGTGTCATTATTCCCACCTCCAGTTGCAGGAATTATCTCTCAACTTTATCCATCTCCCTATAAGGACAAAAATCCTCAATCACTAACTTCTTCAGCTCCGACCATCTCATCCTTCCAATTACCCGACTACCCTCGGCTTGGACTATATTGTCCCACCAACATAGAGCCGAGTCCATAAAAGAGTGGGCAGCAAACTTCACCTTTTGGTCCTTACGGCACTCGCTAATATTCAAAACAACTTCCATTTCTCTCACCCACCGGTGATCAACAGCAGTGGTGCCGTTACCGTCAAAAGTAGGGGGCTTGCATCGTTGAAACACTCCATAGTTACAGCCTCGTGCCGCCTCCAGCGCAGGCTCTTCTTCTTCCTCTTCTTCATCATCAGAGGGGACCGTTTCTAGCTCTGGTTGCTCCCGTCCTCCCGAGGACCTATTCCTCTCTTTCCTTTCCCCTTCCCGTACAGCCTTGATAACTTTGGTCACTACTGACGGCAAGATCGTCTGCATGACCTGATGAACTTCCTCAACAACAGCCTCCTTCACCAAGGCTCTTAGATTGGCACTCTCATCACTGCCCTCCGGATAAGGGGTCCCGGGTTCTTCATGAACCACCTTGTCCACTCTGGGTCTTCCTCTTTTGGGTCGTGGTTCAGCACCATGATCTCCACCACGTGAAGCTTTTGAAGATCTACCACCGGCCATCCTCACACACACCGAAAGATTCAAACACCAACATGGTCATTCAAGGAAACAACTCAGTTTTTGTCAAGTATAGTAAGTCCCTAATTATAGTGGCCAGTTATGATTAGCCACTTACATTACTCTTCATACCCCAAGCATTATTTGTCCTGACTACGTAAGTATTTAAATCTACAAACAACACATAACCACATAACATCCGCACATAATACCGGTTAACATTACGAAAATACCTGATGGCACGCAGCTACTCAGACTGTAAGGCTTTTGCAAATTTACCCGTTTCACTTAAACAACACATAACCACATAACATGCACTCATAATACCGGTTAACATTACGAAAATTCCCTTTCCGTCCCATTCTCAGTTTAAGTTAAGGTTTATTTTGAAAATTTACTCGTTTCAATTAAACTTTGGCTCTCATACCAACTTGTAAGGCCCCTTTCCCGGGACGCTTACAGCTAGTCGATCATCACACATAAAACATATAATTTAATCATGTTACATAAAAACCTTGCAGCAGAAACATTTAAACAAAACATTCCATTTCATAATAAACGCTTTTAAAATAAAACATCATTATCAAGTTACGAAATACATATGGCATTACATCACAAAAGCATTATAAAAATGGATGCCATCCAAAATAGCTGAGTAGCCGCCCCGTGCCATGCTCAGCAATCATTACCTGCCAACTGGAAACACATAACAGTCAGCGTTGCTAAGTGAGTTCTAGTTTTATAATAAAACATACTTTTCTTTCATTAAAACCGTTCTTTATTTTCATGCAATCATACATCATACGTACCAATAGATAATGTTATTATTATCTTCATCATTCATTAACTTCCATTCATTTATACATTCATACTTTCATTCATTCGTTCATCATTACATCTTTTCTTTCCATCAAAACCATGAACTTTACCTTTCAGTCTCATGGTACTGGGCCGAAGCCTATCTTAGACCTTCCATCACGGTGCACAACGCCTCTGGCCATAGTACCAAAGATAATTCAGGTGTACCATTGTCATGTGCTATGTCCTTCTGTCACATGGTACTGGGCCGAAGCCTATCATAGACCTTCCATCACGGTGCACAGCACCTCTGGCCATAGTACCGAAGGCAAGCAACAATGGTTCCATACAAATGTTCAATCACAAAGAAAGACCCCGATGGGTATCCTTCTAGGATAACGAACCACACACTGTTAGGCTAACACCCTACAATGGGGTGTGTCCCGACATACAAGGCTTGCAAGACTTTCATTACTTTCATCATTCATTAATGCATGCATTTATCATGTTCCTCTTTTCATTATCTTCCACTTTACATTACGTAATACTTTTATTTCATTCATTAACATTCCACGTAAAGCCAAGGGAAAAAATAATCATACATAATAATAAGGAACATCATCATACACAGTCATCATCATACACAGCAACATCATACATCATCATCATCAACATCATGCCCAACATAACCTCTTAGGCCTCAAAAGTCATCTTGCATGAACTTACGGGAAACTTCCACGTCAAAACTTACATATGCACATTCCCCTGAAAGTCAGTAATTAAACTAAATTTTCCTCGGGTACACCAACCCTACTTGGGCGTAAGGGCACCCTTCAGTCACATGCCTCTCAGGCGACCGAACACCATGCAAATGGGTCCTATGCGAATGGACCCAATGCGGAGGAACACAATGCGGATGAATCCCATGCGAATGGAACTAAAGCGGATGAACACTTGTGCGAATGGACCTAATACGGATGGAACTAGGTGTATGGGCCTTAGTCGCATGACTCCCCATGCGAATGACCCTCAGTCGCATGACTGGCATGCATATGGGCTCCAGTCGCACGACTCATATGCGAATGAACCTCAATCGCACGACTGACATGCCATTCGGTCGCATAACCCTAACCGGTGCAGAATGCGGATTCATCCCAAACCCAATCTGCCATTTTTGACCTCCAAGCTCTTCCAAACCCATTCTAAGCCCAAATCAACCATCCTAAACCTTAGGAATGCATACCACAACAACATTCAAGCACACACAAGCCCGAAATCATACATCACTCGCATCACACACAAACACATACACACAGGTCAAACACACACATTTCAATAACGGGGTTTCACTATGTGTTCCAACCCCAAATCATTTGATAACGGGTAAAGGAGGGGTCCTAGAACTCACACAAACAACACCATCGAGTAGAGCTCGATTAGACCCGCTACACTTCGATTTTCAAGCTTGAATCCACTCGAACCAAGCATTTTCTCCCTTTTTCTCCTTCTCTTCTCTCTTTGGGTAGAAATTTGCAAGTGTGGGGAGGGTGTGGGCTGCCCTCCCCTCTTTTTCTCCCACTTATCCAATCTTTCTCCATTTTGGCAAGTTTTGTCCCCCGACTTTGGACTTTATTTCTTTTTCTTCTTTTGTCAGTTCCAAAGAAAATATCTGGGTGTTACAAACCATGACTCAACAATACTTCAGGTATGTTGAGATTATGGACACTCTAGTGGATGTTGGAGTGGCTCTTTAAAACAGGGACGTCGTAAGGAAGTTTATGTCCACTCTTCCTAGGCAATGGACACATTACTGTGTTGTTATCAAGAGAACTAAGAAGCTTAAGACTCTCACTTTGACTGAGTTGTATGGTATTCTTAGTGGATACGAGATGGAAATGAACATGCAAGGTTCATCTGGTAACTCCAGCAATCAAAATAGTTCAGCCTTGCATGTGACTGAAAGGGATAGCATAGAACCTCAACATCATCGTATATGCTACCCTGACAACTCACAAAAAGGTCCTTTCATCAGCTTCCTGGAGGCACCAAAAGAAAGCTACATTTAAGGAAGCCCATTCTAAGAGACAAGCTCTTCACATCCCTTTGTGTCTTCTGATGAAAGCTCAAGCAACTTTCTATTCACCCTTGAAGACCTGGACTGTATCCATCCAAATAATCTTGAGTACATGGAAATAGACCATCAGATGGATCTTCTCACTCACCAAGGCAAGAAGTTCAACAAGAGGACAAGAAGAAAGTTCCACAACAACACATCCACTGGAAAGTTTGGTCTGAATAAAAGCAAAGTCAAGTGTTACAACTGTAACCTGATGGGTCACTTTGCTAGGGAGTGCAAAGCACCAAGAAAAATAGTGGCCAAGCACAAACTAGACCAAACTACACTAAGAAAGTCACCCTGAATGAGAAGCCAAAGTAGCAAGCTACAGTTGTTGTTGAAGAAGGAGGCATTGGCTGGAGTTTTTAGGTGGAAGATGCATCTTCAAACCAAGCACTGATGGCTGGTCATGATGAAGCAAAGGTATTGGAATATATCTGTACACCTAAATGTATTGCTAAAGTTAATAGATATAGGTTCTACAACTTAGAGATGAGATCTGATCTTGAGTCCTTAAATATCCTAAAATCTAATTTTAAAAGATCAGAAAATGATTATAAACTAAAAATAAAGAACTTAGAGAAAACCATTTCGGTTCATAAACATGAACACACCAACTACAAGACTTAGATCAAAGATCTCATAACCAAGTTGACTAAATACCAGGCTGAGCTTGTGACTAGCAAAGCCAGGGCAGAAAAATTTGTTCTTGAAGAAGAGACCTTTAAGAAGATTATATCCTCATCCTTGCATGCAAAAGTTTGTTATCAGGGACTAGTATCTAGTGAGATAGCTCCTCCACACACAATCTTGTTTGTAAGATCTCCTAGGTGTGAAACTTGTGAAGATGAGCTTCCACTCATAAACACCTTGCTGAAGAGGATGAAGAAGTGATAGTGGAGAATGCCTTGAGAAGAGTGAAAAAGAGGATTCTAAGAAGGGTCACTATCCTTCTGAGGAGAGTAAGAAGCCTGTGATGACCAAGTCTATGAGAAAGAACTTGATTAGAAAGAGCAAGAGAAAAAGCAAAGAAGGCTTAAGAGATCAGGTTTCATGCAAGCTGTAATCAGGGCTGCCCCCAGACCTAACACTTAAGTGATGAGTTGAGGGCAATCAGGATTGCTTACTTACAAACCAGGAACTATGATATTGATCAAATCATCTCGCTCCCATTAGAGGAACTCAATGAATTGGCAGACATGGAAATGTCTAAAGAAAAGAAGGAAGTAGAGGATGCAAAGTTTTTTCTTCAAATCAAGGAAGAAAAGAGACTGAAAAGACTATACGAACATGTTCCTACTCCTAGTTCAAGAAAGTCCTATGCAGGAGACTATGGCTCCACAAGAACCTCAGGTAAATAAAGAAACAGATAGATAAACATGACTAACTACCTAAGTGCCATACCAGGTGTTGGACCAAAAGAACCAATGAGCCAAGATCAGAAAACCTCTAAGTCCCACATGGTATCACAACAACTGCTGAAAGCTTCATCAGCAGTTTGACAAGTGCTGAAGACTTCAACAGCTGAAGATCAAGTGCTGAAGACTTCAACAGCTGAAAAACTAAAGTGCTGAAGTACAACAGCTGAAGAATACAAGTACTGAAGCTGAACAGCTGAAGAACACAAGTACTGAAGCTGAACAGCTGAAGAATACAAGTGCTGAAGCTGAAAGACTAAAGTACTGAAGTACAACAGCTGAAGATCAACAACTGATGTACAAAGTCTGAAGACAAAGACTGAAGACATCAGCTGATGATATCTACTGAAGTCATCAGCTGATGAAACATCTGAAGGTCAATTCTGAAGATCAAGTACTGAAGCGTCAGTAGTTTGTCACAACTGCTGAAGAGTACTTCTTCAGTAGTTGTGATATCAGTAGTTTTTATTTCTAGTTTCAGTAGTTTTATATTTCAGTAGTTATAACAACTGATAACACTTAGAACTTTTTGTAAGAAGATATCAGCTGTTTTGACATCTTCAGTAGTTGTGTTTCAATTGTAATAAATCTGTTAGATGTCACTATCAAGTGACATCAGCAGACGTCACATCTCTTATATAAGAGGTGTCGACCTAATCATTATTGTGACATTCTGTTACCACGAAAGCGAATATTGAATGAAATATATTTGCAGATATTCTCTCTCTCTCTAACCGTCTTTGTTCTTCATTGAATATCGTTTTTGTTCTTGTGAATCGACTAATTCATTGTTTGAATTCCGCTGCAATACTCTTCAATCAATCAAACATAGATCACTGATCCTAACCCAGGTAGCTGCACTTCTTCCCTTGTCCTTTGAGTATTTGAAGTGGTTAAGACTGAAGACATCAACTTGAACTCTAGTACTAAGAGTTCCATTCATGTTCAAATCATCCTAGCATCAAGAAGAAGGCTGATCAGTTGTGTACCACTGCTACACAGCCTGAACCATCCAGCTTTAAATGCAGTTCTCAACCTAAAAGAACTGTTTTAGCATCTCAGTATCTTAGTATCTTTGCAAGCATGGATACAGAAGAGGTACTATAGATGGAACTCTCTTTATCAAAGGAACATGAAATGACTCGATGCTAGTTCAAGTGTATGTAGATGACATCATCTTTGGTTCAACTAATCCGAAGCTCTACAAAGACTTTGAGAAGCTGATGAAGGATAGATTTGAAATGAGTGCCATGGGAGAACTCAATTTCTTTTTAGGAATTCAAGTGAAGAAAGTTGAAGATGATATCTTCATAAGTCAATCAAAGTATGTTCAAGACATACTCAAGAGATTCAATATGATTGATTTCAAGGTTGCTAAGACACCCATAGCAAGAAACCACTCCCTTGGGCGTGACCTTGAGGGAGAGAGTGTAGATGAACATCTCTACTGGGCTATGATTGGTCTCTTATGTACCTTATAACTAGCAGACCTGATATCATATTTGCCACATGTGCTTGTGCAAGATATCAAGCCAACCCCAAGATGTCACATCTTATCACTGTCAAAAGAATTTTAAGATACCTCAAAGGTGCCTCAACACTTGGCTTTTGGTATCCAAAGAATTCTGAATTTAACTGTATGCATATACAGATAGTGATTATGGTGGATGCAATATGACTACAAAGTCTACATCAGGAGGATGTCAGTTTCCTGACAATGCAAAAAGCAATTCTATGTCTCTGTATCAATTGTTGAAGCTGAATACATTGCTGCTGTAAGCTGCTGTGCTCAAGTACTTTGGATTCAGAATCAAATGCTAGACTATGGGCTCAACTTTAAAGAGACTCCCATCCACATAGACAACAATAGTGCCATCTCTATATTATAGAGAGTCATGTGTAGCACTTGAAGACATAACACATCAATATCAAGTATCATTTGATTAAAGATAACTTTGAAAAGGGCTTTATCAATCTAGTCAAGGTTAACACAAATGAACAATATGCTGATTTGTTCACTAAAGCTTTTGATGAGTAAAGATTTAAATATCTCATATCAACTATTGGGATGCTTAACCTTGAGTAGCTTTTTCTTAAAACTAATTCATATTATTTCTAAATGTGTGTCCTAAGTTGTTTATTTCATTATTTTCATAAGCTCTTGTTTTTCTTAGGGGAAAATCATTTTAGAAGATTTTTCTTAGATTTTTGAAAATCTTGATCTTTGTTCTTCGGAAGATATGGTTTTATCTTCAGTAGAAACTTATGTCTTTAAAACAAACAACTGCTTAAAGAAAAATTGCCTTTGGAAGAATTTCTAAAATATCTTTCGAAGCTTAACATTTCTCCTAACTACTTGAATGTTTTCAAGGATAACTTTCTTCCGAAGCAAATTAACTCTCCGAAGCTTTATTCTTAGTTGAATAAAGTATCCAAGTCTTAATTCTCTTCCGAAGCAAAATTTATAAAACTCTCAGGAATATCTTCTGAAGTCATTTTGGCTTCGGAAGCTTTTCATCAAAAACTTCCAAAGACAAATTACCTTTGGAAGATTTTCGAATTCCAAGAAAACTACCTTTTGAGCAAAAAGCAAATTACCTTTTCAGAGGTGGGACCGATATCCGAATATCAAAGTTTATCCTATTTCATTAACTTTTTTTGAAATCCTTTTCACATATAAACCCAATGGTTCCCTCTCTTTCTTTATCATCTTCATCTTCTCTCATACCTAAATTCCCAAACCTCTCTGTTAAACCACGTTTGTTCTTCAGTTCCTTCACCTCTAAGCTTTCTCAAATGGCCAACCTCAATCGTAGAAATGACCCAAACTTCTCCATGTAGTTACATATGCAACACAATCAGGTTGCTTTATTACACTCTAAGAAAGATCCTTATTTCTAAGAGGTTTGCTAATTTTTGGCTCTGTCAAACTACTCCACCTCCCTTACCATTGATCCTGTTCTTTATTAGGATCATTTTCTTGATTTCTAGAAGACCTGTCAAGAGATCATTCTAGATGGAGAGAAGGCACTGCCTGAAGGTAAGTTGTCCTTTCCTAAGGAAGCTGTCAATCACTCCTTTGACCAGATGGGCTATAAAGGAGACTTATCTGTCAAGACCATTAGGAAATGGAATGTCTCCTCCTAGTGGAAGTACCTATTTCATGTGGTCATCCATAGCTTGTCCAATAAGCATGGGGGCTAGGACTAGATTCCTAAAGATCTCTCCTTTATAATGCATGAAATGGTTTAGGGGGTCAAGTTCAGGTACTTTCAGTTTGTTTATACAAATTTGCTAGCTAACTTGGACTCCTTAGAGTATTATATGTTTCCTAGATATGTTCAACACATTCTCAATTATGAACTGGGCTCATAGTTGAGGGAAACAAGTAATATTCTTAAATTGGGACGGATGAAGCCTGACATCTTTAAAATTTTGAAGAAGCCAATTGTTGGCTTCTCTGTGGTAGAAACAACCCTTGTCCCCAAGATGTTATAGCTTATTGCTCAAGGTGACAACCTAGCAACACAAGCTAGTGTTGAACCCACACCTTCTACCTCTTAACCACCAAAACAGCCAGAAATCACCCTCACCTACAAAAGAAAATCCAAACAAACCCCTGCATAAGTTAGTCAGTTTGTGTAGGCCCCCATACTACTACCCACAGAGGAGGAAGTGGACATTGGAGCTCCCATTTCTCCTAAGGAGCAAACCACTCCCATTACTTTAACTATCAGTCTTGAGGTTTCTCATGAATCTTCTGATGAAGAAGAGGGGAATCTGAGACTAAAAGTGCAAAAACTACCAAAAACAGGCAGCTATCCAGTCTCTAAGGTTAGTCACTTGGAATCTCAGGTGACTACCTTACATAACAGGGTCAATGATCAGTAACTTGAGATTTCTTATCTCAAGGTGAAACTAGCTGGGAGACCTTTAAGAAAAGCTCAACCAGGAACACAAGAACCTATGAATGTGATTGACCTAACTCCTAGCTCACGTATGCAAGAGTGTGTTGCTACTAAAAAGGGAGAGAAAGTCATTACAATTACATAACCTAGGAGTTCTTCACAGAGCATGGACTTTGTGGACTTACCATCTTCACTTGCAACTGACCATACTTAGCAACTTCCTCAAGTTCATATTGATGTGGACTCTATAGACTCCTTCAGTTAGAGTCTTTTTGAGGAAGGCATTCCAAGGGCTATGTCATCTCCACCATAAGGAACTTCCAATTACATCATGGGGTAGATGTATGATGCTAACAAAAGAGCCCTTATTCTTCAAAGAGTTCAAAGGCAACAAGTAGTCTTTAGTTTTCAAACCTTGTATTATTATGAAGGTCTTGACCTTATCAACATGCCACTTGTCAATCCAATCCAATCTAGACAAGCTAACAAGTTGGCTGCAAGGATTCAAGACAGGATTATTGAAGAGTTTAGCCTTAGAAGGAGACAGAGGCAATAAGGCAATGTCATTGGTCAACTAGATGTTGAGGCAGATCTTGAGATTAGCTTTAAAGGGAAAACCTTGACTGAAGGCCCAGTGATTGAACCTAAGAGCCCTATTATACCTACAACTACTTTAGAAGTCCATTCCCTTGATAAGACACCTGCTGATGAAGGTGCATCTCAACCTTGCTCTGGCTAGAGCTTGGATGCAATACCAAGCAATGAAGGCCAAAGCTCTCTCCACCCTCAGTCACAAAGGTTTGTGAGTGACAAAGGGAAAAGAAAACTAACTTTTGAGGAGATTGAGGAGAGAGAGAGAGAGAGAAGAGAGAGAGAGAGGAAAAGGAAGCTAAGGGGAAAAAGTTCCTCTGTTGGGTCGGTTGGCTTCATGGAAGCTGTAATTACGGCTGCTCCCAGACCAAACACTCAGAATGATGAGTTGAGGGCAGTCAAGATTGATTACTCATAGACCAGGAACTATGATATTTAAAATATCATCTCCCTCCCCTTAGAGGAATTAAATGAACTGGCTGACCTAAAAATGTCTTGAGAAAGGAGGCAGAAGATGCAAGATTGCATCTTCAAGTTAAGGAAGAAAAGAGAGTGAAAATACTCTACAAACATGTTCCTACCCTTTCACCAGCTCAAGAAAGCCCTGAACAAGAGGCTATGGCTCCACAATAACCTCAGGTGGACAAAGAAATTGATAGGATCAATATGATCAACTACCTGAGTGCCACAGGCCTATGTCAGGCAATGCACTTCTTCCCTTGTCCTTTGAGTACATAGAGTTTGAGTATCATAAGAAGCTTGAACTTGAATTACTCAAAGAGAGAAAGACAACAAAGAGAAAGATTAGAGAAGAGGCTGCAAAGGAAAGACCCATCATCCAAAAAGCATGAAGGAGTTTGTTTATAGGCAGAGGATGATAAGCTTCTTGAAGCTGTATGGATTCTCTGGAAGGAGACTTGGCCCTCTGTCTCTATCTACTATAGATAAGCACATTAGGATAATCAAGTAGAAGATCAAAAGAGGAGAACTTATGACTTACACTCCCCACTAAGTCAGGTCTCTCAAGAAGTGGAGGTTAAGGTTGAACCTTTTAAGACAACACAACTTGGACCTCCTGTTGAGTCTTAGCAAGCTTCATCTTCGGATCCATAGCAGGATTTTTCACCCCTTAATCTGAACCTGTGAGAGAGGAAAATCCAACTAAGCAAGACAAAGATGATCAACAAGGTGTTGCAGGCCAGTCTTCTTAGGTAAAAAGTTCAAAGGGGAGAAAAAGGATGGCTTCGAAACCAAAGTCTAAGAAGAAGAAGAAAGAGGCATCCACTCCAAATCTCAAGATGAGTCAGAACATCTTAAGAATGTGCAACAAGAGGAAGCTCCACCAACATCAATCCAAGCAGCTCCTCTAGCATCAGGAAGACCTATCTTATCCTGGACTTACTCTACCAATCCAGAAAGATGGCATGTCATCAGAGATCAAGGTATTAAAGATGTCTACACATGGCAATACATGTTCAATCTACTTCTGCATGATCTCTTTGAGATGAGAAGGCATTTTGAGAGTCTGAATGATCTTGACCATCTTATGAAGAAAGACATGGTCATTATCATAATAAGGACTATCATATCTGAAGTCTTTAAATGTTTTGGTAGCATCAGCCTAGAGGGAGTTTGTAAGGTTTCATATAGGCTGATGCAACCCAAAACATCCAAATAGTCTGTCCTGCATGCATGCACAAAGTGCTGAAGTAGAATGCTTTGGAAGTTTCACAATCTGCATTAGAAAACATTCTAAGTGTGAAATCTTCTGATGCCAAGACCAATATCTTCCGAAGCCAAATATGAAATCTTCTAAAGCTTTAGAGACAAAGTCTTCTGAAGCCAGTTTATGAAGACAGATTTTTTCCGAAGATTTTGAGTACATGCTTTATCTGACGTACCTTTTACCATAAAACTGGACCACCTTTCCGCTGCAACTCTGTTTGACTCACCAACTTTCACAAATTGGTGAAAAGGTCCATGCTTTTGGTAAACTATACATTAAGGTCTTGAGTCTGTTTCTTTCTACTTTATGTACTTTTATCCTTTTTGTAATATATTAGGATGTGATCTATGGCATGTCATAGTCACTAGTCAAAAGGCAATATGCCTTTTGACTCTACATTGATTTTGTTGTTGTCTAGATCATGTATCCAGCTGGCCTTCAAAGTATGGCTAGCTGTAGGATGTAGTATTAAGTATCTCTGGTCCCTTGTATCTTTCTTTATGCTTTGTAACACTTATAAGGAACTAGAGAGCAATATATAACATTCTTGAAAACCAAACACTTGTGTTATTTGTTCTTGTTCTATCTCTTATTACTTGTGTTTTTTAGTATCATTGTAACTAGTTTCTAGTCATCCATTTGATCTGTTAAGTGTTCTAATTTAATCTCACCTCATTATGTTTGTGTTGTAAGTGACTAAACCCCTCAAACGGTCCTGCTAGCATGACCACACACAAGAATAATAAGGGCATGCTCGCTAAGGTATCCAAGTTCCTCTTTTCCTAACCACACACATGCTGACCAAACCTAACCGCACACATTCCCTACATGACTGCGTCCTCCACTTAACAACAAGATCTAACATGTGAACACAAAAAACATGTTTATAGTCTGAGCAAGTAAGAAGAAAGTGAAATGTAATTATGCACCAAAAGGTGGACACCCCTAGTTGTGTGACTACACATTTTCTCTTTATTGGACGTAAACGATATACTCTTTATAACCACCAAGCTTGTATGCACCATTCGAGACACCACTTTTCTAATATTTTTAGTCTGAAATTTAGCGAGTTTTCTATAAAAATCATTTGAATTCCATTTTCTTTAGTATTTTTTATATTAGTTCTAATTATATTTTAGAAACATTGGTTATCATTATCAATTCTAGTTTAACTTTTAAACATTCATGTTTATATTGACCATCATCAACCATGATATCTTTTATGATCATCATCAGCTCTTGTGTTCTAATAACATGTTATGTTATTGTTAAAACAATATCGTTTTTTCTTTGAATGAAGGCATGTATTCCCAACAATTATAAATCTTGTGACTAATCGACAATCATAAAAGTTTCATTAATCAGTTGTAAACAGGTATGTGTATGTGCATCATCATAGCATTTGAACCAAGCAATTGGCTAATGTTGTTCTAATTACAAGGAAGCAAACGAGGATGTACACCTAATCATATATACCTTGACGAGTCATTGTGATTGTTATAATCTTGATATTATTATTTGTCTATCTAAGATAGCTTATGCAAGGTTTGTTTACATTCATGTAATGGATGTAAAAATTTAAAAGAATACATGATGTTAATACATATAAATCGATTTTAGGTAGTTAGTATGTTTATGCATATTAACTTTCAAAAGATTTTAGAGTGGTGAATCCTTACAAACAACTAGTCTCTTTTTATAAAAAATTCATAATCATTAGCAATAATGATCTTTGGTCGTTATATTGTAGTCACTCATTATAACTTTCAAAGGATGGCTGAGTGCCTTTGATGAGGATTGAGTTATTAATTAATGATTATGTAATCTTGACAAGCATCTCATAAGTGTTGTCGGGTGCTCGTTTGGGGAATCCTAATCTAATATGACAACCTTTTATTAGTTGTTATTTAAGTTACTTTATTATGATTTGTTATCTTAATTATTACCAAAACCATTTATATTGCCTGCTAAACATTCATGAGGGTTTACTATCAGAACCTATCTTGTCTTTGTATGATTTTTGATTCCTTACCAATATAACATAACCAAAAGGTATCTTGTCTATACATGTGTAGTAAGTATATAAAACAACAATCTGTGTGAAATATATATATATATACATATATATACACACACGCATATATATACATATATATATATATATATATTCATATATATATATATATACATATATATATATACATATATACATACATACATACATATATATACACACATACATATACATACATATATTATATATGTATGTATGTATATATATACTACCTCTCACACACCATTTGTGACATCTGGTGGTAAATTCCGTTACTAAAAACTTCGTTATCTATTAAGTATTGCATACACGTTTTGTATGCACACAATAGTTTTCCTTTAACATTTGTAACTTAACAAATAATTAATATTGTTGTAACTCATATTAATTTATTTAATAATTTTGATTATTATTAGGTGATTATGTGATTATATGAATCAAGATGTTAAGTGTTATTTTATGATTTATGCTTCAATAAATGGTTATGTGAATTATATGATACTCATGAACGATCATTATTACTTAATTAACATTTTAGTTGTTGTGTATTTAAACTCTGAAGTTAAGAAAAGAAAATGATTTAAAAATATTATCACGTAAGTTATTACAATTAATAAATACAATGGGTGAATTAGGAAAAGTTATTACCTAATATAAATAATCAAAACAAACCCTAATTCCCCATCATAACCCCCATTTCCGGCCGCGAACCCACTTCTTCTTAGCTATTTTGTTCAAGCAACATCCAAACAAACTCAATTGTGCTTAGTTTGATCATTTCAAAGTGTTACCAAGTTTGTTTATGGATCAATGACGCGTATAAGGTAAGAATTATGAGGTATTTCATCATCTTTTACACAAAAGTTGATTTTGAACAAACCCTAGTTTAATCTTGTAAAATAACTTCAATTGATGAAATTGAATGTCGTAGTTGTGATATTTCGATGTTCGTGATGATTATTTATGTGGATTATGAAGGAACATCGATGATTTTAACATCTAGTTCTTAACTTAAAGTAGAAACTTTAATTTTCAAAACTTGGGATTTTTGTGATTTTATGTTTTTTCTTGTGTTCTAATGATTTTTATGATCTGTAATTAGCAAATAAGTGATATCTGATGATTAGTTTGGTAAAATTTGAGTTATAGGATGTTACTTTTCCAAAAAAGATACTTTATGAACGTGTTTGAGAAATTTTAATGTTTTGAGCATGCATGTGACTTTTGGATCATTCTATATTGGTTGTTGGAATCATTTAATTGATTAAAATGCAATGTTTAGTTCATATAGATTTTACATTGAGAAATTGAATGTTCAAATGCTTGTCTAGTTAATTGTTGATTTAATGATATATCATGTTGGATTAATGTTAGAAAATTAGGGTTTCATGTCATAATGATGATTTTTTATCAATATTAAGTGCTTGGATTGTTTTGCTAATATAAGTCATGTTTGATATATGATGGTGAACATCATACACGCATGCAATTCTAAGGCACTTACTTTGTAGAATTACCAAGATTTATGAAGTGAAGTAGCAAGTTACTTCACATGGCATGTAGTGAATTGTTAAAACCATTTGGGTGATTAGATATATTTAAGATTAAATTCTGACCATAAAGTACATGTTGGTTACTTGTTAATATTTGTATGTGTTGTGTGATAGCTTATGCTAGTATAATAGTCCTACTAGTATTTAGGAATCATTGTGTGCAATATGCAAATGATTTGAGTTAAACTTATGAATATGTGGTTTGTTAAATATGAACAACCATGATTTCACTTAACATGTCACTAATGAGTCGAACGGGTCAATTGGGTCAACTAGATCAATGTTTTCAAAATCACATAAATCAATGAGATTATTGAATGCTTAGGGTTTGTCAAACCATCATGTCTGGCACGTACTTATGTACTCACATATTCTAAGTAACCTATAACGGTTGTCTTTCCATTCCATCATTTGATTTGCATTACTTCATGCTCATGCTTCAGGTGAGTTCAATGCCCTTATTTTACATGCTCCTTTTGGAGGGAAATATACTTTCAAATACTTTATTTTATTAGTTGCGTATGGCATAAATGTAGTGTAGATTACCATTAAAAAGTCCTTACTCTAAATCGTTAATTAAAGAAATTAACAGGTAATATTAGGTAGTATTATTGGTTCTAACAAGCCCCACCTGTACGATTAGAGCTTAAATGGATGCAATATTGTCCTATACGACTAACACATTATCACGACTTGCTAAGTTGTAGCAGAAGGCAAACAAACGAACATAGTCAGTTTCGATTACGAAAGTACTATGGTTTTTGCCTATGATATAGACTAGCTATCTATTTCAATACATATTACTTATGTTTTATAAACGTAACTATTTTTGCTGATTCACAAAATTATAAACTCACTAACCTTGTGTTGACCATTTATTATGTCTTTCTCACATCACTAGCCGCAGGTGGATGTACGTCATAAGTCATGCATCATATACATATCTTTAAAAATAATGGTTATGTGTTTTTTTAAACTATGGTTTAGGCGCATGTTTTGTGCTTTTACATTCATACATTATGATTTTAAATATTTAACTTACGCTTTCATAGTAATTGAAAACTTATAAACTCTGAGGTTTATTTGAAAACTCATTTAGAGGTATTTTGGGTAACTAGTGACTTGGATTCTGGCTTTCTCAAATGCCTCACAGTAAGACTCCGCATATGGATTTTTGAGGGTGTAACATCATTCTCAAAATCATAGGGTGGGGTAGACATACCCGGGAGGATACTCTCCTCAAACAAGCGTTTTATAAGTGAGTCCACATCAATATGGACTTGAGGAGGTTGCTGAGTACGGACAATTGCAAGTGGGATTGGAGAATCCTCAATGTCCATACTCTGAGAAGAACTTATAGGTTCTGTGATTGCTTGGACTTTCTACCCCTTTTGGTAGCATCACCTTCTTGCATAGGTGATGTGGGAGTTAAGTCTATCACATCCACAGGTTCTTGTGTTTATGGTTGAGTCCTTCTTAAAGGTCTCCTAGCTAGTTTTTCCTTGAGAACATAGATCTCAAGTTGCTAATCATGGACCCTTCTTTGCAACCTGAGATTCCAAGTGACTAACCTTGGAAACTAAATAGGTGTAAGTTTGAGACAATTTTGCACCTTTAGTTTTATATTCCCCTCATCTTTATCAGAATACTCATAAAGGGATGAGAGAATAGGACCAATGTCTTCTTCCTTATCACCAGTACTTTGTTATTGGTTACTGGACTTGCCTGCACTATGACAACTTCATGTGAAGTGTCAAGGGGTTGGGTTGCCATGGTTGAGGTCTTAATGATATAAGCACTTACGGAAGTGAGAGCTTCTTTCGTATGGACCTTCTAAACATTTTCAGGAAGATCCACCTTAGTCATGGGTGGATAATGTGGGTTAGACATGGGTGATACAAGAGTACTCATCTTTCCTTGAGCAAGGGTGCAGAAGAGAGATTGTCTTCATTATCATAAAACTCTAGGTTGGGAATTGGTTGGTTTAGATCTTGAGGCTGGGGTGGTAGCTTTTCCTTGAAGGTTGTTCGCTAGAGTTTTGAGACTCTGACTAAATGCTTAAGGTTGTTGGGGTTGTGAACTCATAGGCTAAGCATAAGGAACATCATCATTGATCATTGGTGAGATGCGAGTGGATTTCTCCTCGAGGGTAGTGGAAGCTCTAATGTCCACTTCCTCCTACAAGGGTGGTGATATAGGGGCCTGCACTAGCTTGTGCAGGGTTCGTTTGGATTTTCTTATGTAGGTGATGGTTATTTGTGGCTGTGTGGGTTGTTAATAAGTAGAAGGTGTGGGTTCAACACTAGCTAGTGCTGTTAGGTTGTCACCTTGAGCAATGAGCTTTAATATTTTTGGGACAATGATTATTTCTACCCTTAAGAAGCCCATAGTGGACTTCCTTATAGTCTTAAAGGATGTGGGGTTTCATCTGTCCTAATTTTAGAACATTACTTGTTCCCTTTAACTGTGAGCCTAGTTCATAGTTAAGAATGTGCTGGACATATCTAGGGAACATGTAATATTCTAAGGAGTCCATGTTAAATTACTATATAAAAATTATGAATACATGAACTTGACCCCATGAACCATCCCATGGACTATATAGGAAAGACCTTTAGGAATTTGGTCCCATCCTCCGTGCTTGTTGGATAAACTATGCATGACAACATGGAAGAGATACTTCCACTAGGAGAAGACCTTTCCTTTCCTGAAGGTTCTTACAGATCATCTTCATAGACCATATGTCCAAAGTAGTGGTTGACAACAAACTTGGGGAAGGACAAATCACCTTCCAAGTCATCCAGCCTAAGATGTGTGTTTATGGAGGCTGAAGTGATAAAGATTGTCCCCCTTTCACTGTGGCAGATAGTGCATTTTCCCCATCCTTGGTGACATCTTGGCAGTTCTTCTAGAACTCTAATAATTAATCCTCATAGAGTGGAGGATCAATGGTGAGGAAGGTGAACTAGTTGGACAGAGTTAAGAAGCGGCAAACCTCTAAGAAACCAGGATCTTTTTTATATTTCAATAGAGCAACTTGATTATGTTGCTTGCATATGTGCATGGAATAATCGATTTGGTTTCTGCAATCAAGATTGGCCACTTTAAGGTCGCTTTGAGGTGAAGGAAGATAAGAACAAAGGCGGTTTGTGGGTGAATTTAGGTTAGAGAATTTGCAGGTGAAGAAGATAGTGAAAGTGGGGAACCGTTGTGTGTTTATATATGAAATGGATTCGAGACAAATTCAATGTAAAAGGATAAATGATGCGCTTCAAATTATACATATAAAGCACATCAATATTCTATAAACTCTTATTGAAAAAATATATTTTGATACTTAAATCGTTCATATTGTGTTTTTAGGCTTGGAAAATGACCATGATGAACAAAAGGAGCTTAGATAAGAAGAAAATAAAGAAAAACAAAGTTTTGGAATTCAAGCATGGGGTCGTGCCTCATGAGGCACGCCCCCATGCTCAGCCTGAAACACACCCCTTTGCTAAAATCAACACACCCCCATGTTTGTCATTTCGACAGGACAAAAAGTACCGTTCCCCGACCCGAGGCATGAGGACGTGCCCCAGGAGGCATGGGGTCGTGCCCCACCATAAACACGAAGCCATGGCCCATTGAACACAAGGCCATGCCCGATAACATCGGAGCATACGAGCTAACCAACTTTTACATACATTGTACTAGCACGAGGTCATGTCTTTTAGGCATGAGGCCATGCTTAAACACTCCAAAAAACCTATAAATAGGACTTAATTTGCAACTTGAAGATGAGCTTTTGGGAGGTGAAGTAGCGGTTTTCCTCTTGGGAACCTAACCTTTGGAGGTTTTAGAACGTTTTGGAGTTTCATTCAACACTTAGAAGAAGCTTGGGATCGTTTAACATCATCCATTATAGATCATCGGTTTGATTATTCTAATTTACCAATGATTTCATTATTATCTTTTAACTTTGTTGTTATGTTCAAGCTCATTATGAACTAAACTTCATGTGTTATCATAATTTAATAAAACTTATGTAATTTGTGATGATCCTAAAGGTGTGATTTATATTACGTTAATGTTATGGTTGTCTTGAGAAAACTTTTGATGGGTAGCATCTACATTTAAACGGGAAGTTATAACTTTATGATTTGTAATTGCGATTGTCATACACCGTTGAAAAACGTATGATCAACTTTTATTCGCGAAACCGGTCTTCGTAATAAATCCATGGTTAATAAAATAGAAATGGTTATTAGAAATCATATCACCTTAATTTTTTGATCATTTGCGGGTTCCCTTTTATTAGTCTAATTAATCTACAATAATTGTTATAGTTTTATAAAATTAATGGTATGTTAGAAAGGAACCTGATCAACTCTCTTTTTAACATTAAGTTAGGTTTTTAGAAATCGTATGTCAAAAAGGTCATAAAAGATTTACCTACATTACTAGGGCTTTGATCTAAGCAGTAAAATTCAACCTAACGTGATCCTAGTCACTATAGAGCGAATAGACGAGAAATCGCGCCAACGCACCTTTATAAACATTAACATAATTACATTAATAAATATATTTAATCACACCACCACTTCATCACCGTTATATAAGTGTATTTTAAATTAGGATAACAACCTTACTTCACTGAAAGAATAACCAAAAGTCTCAATCTATCTTTAATTATCGTAATTTTGTATAACTTGTCATTTTCTATAACATAAAACTGATATTCAACTATGAGGATTGTTGAGTAGGCTTAGTGTGTCCACGGATTGATACTCGATTATTACCAACACTATATTACCACACGATAGGTACACTGGCTTTTTGTGTGTGTGGTTTAGTATTTGTAATAACCAACTAAAACTGAATCTATGCAAAAAAACCTATATCAATATATATATTATCTGCACCCATCAAGTTTTTGGAGCCGTTGCCGGGGACACATGGTAGTTTGAAAGACAATCCAACTTTTGGATTATTTTGTTTATTTGAAAAAAGTTTTTAAAAATGAGGAAGGAGAGTATCCACATAATGCTATCAAGGTTGAAAACAATGAGGGACTAAGCTTCAAATTCAATGGTTATCAGTTATGGCCAAATCGATGTACCAACTATGATTTTCTCGGAGTTGTTAAACTTCCGCCTCATTAAGAACTAAGTGTGGGGAAGGGTCTAGCCAAGGACCCGTAACCAAAACATGGCTCTATGTTAATTTTCAGTTTGTTTATTTTTTATTTTGTTTTTGTGCTTAGGACTTTAATTTTCTGCTTTAAATAAATTTGTGATGTTTTAGATTAATCCCGATGCATTCTTTTGAGCTCATTCAAGACGGCTATGGAAAAACAATCGCACACATTTGAATCATCATTTCAAGGGAGTTTTCGTTTGTTTTTCTCTACTTAATATTCATGGTGCATCACATTGACGACAATGTAGATTTTAAGTGTGGGAAGGGTATACATGCTTGATACTTTGCTTATAAATAGGTCCAAGTTAAAATTAAATCTTTTGTAAGAAAATCACTCTAATTTTAATGTTTGTGGCAACAACACCAGAAACTTGAAACAATAATAGATAAAACAACATATAAATATACGTTTTCGAGAAAACAGTTAGCAAATAAAACAAACCCAAATAATCACAAAAATATTTTTGTGATATTTTGAATAGCGAAAGGAGTTGGTATAAATATTCAAACATGTAAAATAAAACACTTATACCCAATTCCATCCTGTGTGTGAGCTTATTTTTGAGCCTTAATCAAGCGTTGAATTTATGCATTTTTGCTTTCACTATGGATATATTGAGGGTGCCATATGTTGCGTGTGACTTAGAACTTGTTTTGGATATGCATTTCAAAACCTTATAAGTGTTTATTGCATAAAAAGGCGACATTTGAGCCTCTATCATTTTCAAATACCCTTACCCAAATATTATCCCTATAGCGCTAATGAGCTTAAACATTTTCATTTTCATTTTCCATCACCCAAACCACCAAGCCACTAAACCAAAAAGCCTACAAAAATACTCGTTTTCATTAAAGACATGTTTTGACTTATTTCAATAAAAGGAAGAAAGAAAGAAAAGAAGAAGAAGAAAACTAGTTCTGTCATTTCATAGTATTTCAAAATATGTCTTCAAGAAATGAAAAATAAGAAGAAAGATGCCCAACTTGTAGGGAATTAGTTTCATGAAGGAAAATGTAGCAAAAACCAAACCAAATCCAAGAATTCGACATCCAAATCCATTCGGTGCTTTTAGGCTCAAAGTCGAATGACCCTTCAAAGAAAGGATAACTACGTATGTCATCGGGTTAAGAAGGAGGTGCATTTTTTGAAAATACAATACGGTCTTGACAATCTGACCATAAACGAGTCCTCAAGTTAGCATATTCCTTCTAGTTTGATTATTGTATAAGAAACCATTTTATTGGTTTTCCTTTAGTTTATGAAATAAGCCAAGACTGCTATTTTTAGCATTTAGCCACTTTTCCCCAAATAATCCATACCCTAAACCCGAGCCAAATTACAAACCATCAAAGACCTAATGATTTATGCAAGTAAATACCTAACATAGGTGGAGATTTGATCCCTTATCAAGCATATGATTTCACACGTATTCATACCAGACAATTAAACGTATTAGTCATACTTCATCTTATGTATGATTCCATATATATAACCGAGTGTTAGTGCATCTTGTGAGATGTGTGAACTTTTACATGTTAAAAATATTTAGAAACCATTTTATTGCTTGAAAGGATATCATTCCACATGTGCTTAATTGTTTATGTTTGGGTAAACCAAGTTTACTTGTATAGTTCTTGAAAGATATATTTATATCTGATTTATTTGGTTTTTGGTGGTATTGCTATTTTGAGTGACTTTTCTTGAGGACAAGGAAAGTTTAAGTGTGGGAATATTTGATGTGCTTTAAATTATACATATAAAAAACATCAACTCCACATTAGTTATTCTATAAACTCTTAGTAATATGATGATTTGATACTTAAAGCGTTCATATTGTGTTTCAGGCTTGAAAAGACCATGGTGAACAAAAGGAGCTTAAATAAGAAGAAAATGAAGAAAACCAAGTTTTGGAATTCAAGCATGGGGTTGTGCTTCATAAGGCACGCCCCCATGCCCAGCCTTAAACACACCCCATGCTAAAATCAACACACCCCTGTGTTTATCAGTCCGACAGGACAAAAAGTATTGTTCGCCGACCTGAGGCACAGGGGCGTGCCCCAGGAGGCATAGGGCCATGCCCCACCACAAACATGGAGTCGTGCACCATTGAACACAGAGTCGTGCCTCACAACATCTGAGCGTATGAGCTGACCTACTTTTACGTACATTGTACTAGCACAGGGTCGTGCCTAAACACTTCCGAAAGCCTATAAATAGTGCTTCATTTGCATCTTGAAGATCAGCTTTTAGGAGGTGAAGTGCTGGTGTTCCCTCTCGGGAACCCAGCCTTTGGAGGTCCTTTAAATGTTTTGGAGATTCATTCAACACTTAGAAGAAGCTTGGGATTGTTTAACATCATCCATAATGGATCATCGGGTTGATTGTTCTAATTTACCGATGATTTTATTACTATCTTTCATCTTTGTTGTTATGTTCAAGCTCATTATGAGCTAAACTTCATGTGTTATCCTATTTTAATGAAACTTATATAATTTTTGATGAACTAATGGTGTGATTTATATTATGTTAATGTTATGGTGGTATTAGGAAAACTTTTGATGGGTAACATGTACATTTGAACGTGAAGTTGTAACTTTATGATTTGTAATTGCGATTGTCATACACGGTTGAAAAACATATGATGAGCTTTTATTTGCAAAACTCATCTTCATAATAAATCCATAGCTAATGAACTAGTAATGGTTATTAGAAATCATATCATCTTAAGTTTCGGATCATTTGTGGGTTCCCTTTTATTACTCTGAATAATCTATGGTAATTGTTATGGTTCTCTAAAATTAATGATATGTTAGAAACGAACCTGATCAAATATCTTTTCAACATTAAGTTATGTTTTAGAAATCGTATGTTAAAAAGGTCACAAAAGATTTACCTACATTACTTGGGCTTTGATCTAAGCAATAAAACTCAACCTGACATGATCCTAGTCACTACGGAGCTGATAGATGTGAAATCATGCCAGCTCACCTTATAAGCATTAACATAATTACATTAATAAATATCTTTAATCACACCATCAGTTCATCAAAGTTACATAAGTGTAATCTAAATTAGGACAACAGTCTTACTTCATTGAAAAAATTACCAAAAGTCTCAATCTATCTTTACTTATCTTTATTTATCGTTATTTTGTTTAAGTTATTACTTTCTAGAACATAAAACTGATAGTCAATTATGAGGGTTGTCGAGTAGGCTTCTATGTCCACGGATTGATACTTAGTTCTTACCAACACAATATTACCACACGATAGGAACACTTGCTTTTGTGTGTGTGGTTTAGTATTAGTAATAACCAATTAAAACTGAATCTATTGAGAAAACCTTGATCAAAATATATATACTATCTGCACGCGTCAATAAACTTTGAAATCTGGATGTCGATCCCACCTTTGAAAAAGGTGCCCCAGAGGTAGTTTTCTTGAAGTAAAAAAACTTTCAAAGGTATTTTGTCTTAGGAAGTTTTTGAAAATTTCTGAAGCCAATTCTAACTTTGGAAGATATTCCTAAGCTGTGTGGAAATTTTGCTTCGGAAGAAAAATACGTAGAGTATTTTTACTTCTAAGACATATTTAGTTTCTAAAGTGATCAAAACTAGGAAGTTTTATTCTTAAGAAAATCAATCTTTTGAAGCTTAATTGGTTTTGAAAGAAAATTTTTCTTAAAATACATACAAGTATTTAGAAGCAAATTTTTGCTCAGAAAATATATCAAAAATTTTTCCGAAGGTAAATTTCTGGTAAGTAGTTATTTGATTTGAATACTTAATATTCTTCCAAAGACAATGTTAATGTCTTTCGAAGGACAATATGTTTAAATTTTTCAAAATTCTAAGAAATCTCATTTGAAAAAGTTTTTTCCAAAGTAAATTGGGCTTATGTAGGTGATAAATTAGACAACTTAGAACATAGATGTTTTAGAAATAGTCTTGAATTAAGTTTTAAGAAAATGTACTCAAAGTTAATCATCCTAATAGCTGATACAAGATATATAAATCTCTATTTATCAAAAGGCTTTGTGAACAAATCAACATATTTATTTGTGCTAATTTTGACTAGTTTTATCAATCCCTTTTCAAAATTATCTCTAGTTAATTTATACCTGATGTTGATGTGTTTTGTACTTGAGTGTTTCACATGATTCTCTATGATAGATATAGAACTGTTGTTGTCTACGTGGATTGGAATCTCTTTGAAGTTGAATCCATAGTCCAACATCTGAGCACCTGAGCACAACAATATGCAGCAGCAATGTATTCAGCTTCAGCAGTTGATGCAGACAGAAAGGATTATTATTGCATTGCCATGAGACTATCTGTAGAGATTAATGAAGAGGCTGATGCAACCTAAACATCCAATGTCTTTCCTGCATGCTGCACAAGTGCATTGAAGAAGAATGCTTAGGAAGTTTTACACATGCAACAGAAAATACTCTAAGTGTAAATTCTTTCGAAGCCAAGACCAATATCTTCCGAAGCCAAATATGAAGTCTTCCGAAGCCTTAGAGACAAAGTCTTCCAAGCTTCAACTCATGAAGACAGATTTCTTCCGAAGACTTTTAATACATGCTTTATCTGATGTACTTTTTCATAAAGCTGGACACCTTTCCGCTGCACCTTTGTAAGGTCACCAACTTACATGAGTTGGTGAAAAGGTCCATGCTTTTGGTAACTGTACATTGAGGTCTTGAATTTGTAACTTTCTACTTCATGTACTTTATCCTTTTTGTAATAGATAAGGATGCGAGCTATGGCATGTCATAGTCATAAGTCAAAAGGCAATCTGCCTTTTGACTCCACAATTGATTTTGTTTTGTGTCTAGTCAATCGTATCTAGCTGGCTTTCAAAGTATAGCCGGCTGTAGGATGTAGTATAAGTATATCATGTTCTTGTATCTTTTATATATGCTTTGTAACACTTGTAATAGAACATAGAGAAAGCAATATACTGCATTCTTGAAAACCATATACTTGTGTTCATTGTGTTCTGTCTCTTACATTACTTGTGTTCTTATTGTCTTACCTTGGTTAATCCAGTTTACTGTTTGATTAATTTTAGTTAATCTCCTCTTTGTGTTGTTGTGTTGTAACTCTACACCCTTCAATGATCCTGTATTTGGTATCAGAGCTGTTCAGGCTCCTGATATAAGATCTCACCATTTTAAGATCCCTCTCACACACAAATACTAAACTTTTCAAATGGCAACCATTTCCAAGACTAATATGGAAACTGGAACCATGAACAAGTCCCTAGTGATCACTCTTGATGAGTTTGATACCTGGTGTTTGAGAATGGAAGGTTTCATCAGGTCTCTTGATTCAAGAATGTGGGAGTCTATTAAGAATGGACCTTTCATACCTAGCACCCCTTCTGCTATTGGTGCTGGTATGATCCCCAAAGATGTGGCTAACTACTCTGATGAAGATAGGAAGAGAGTAGAGATAGACAGAAACGCCATGACAACCCTTCAAACTGCCCTTCCAAACTCTGTGTATAGAGGTTTCAAGAAGTGCAAAACAGCCAAGCAGCTATGGGATGCACTAAAACTGATGTATGAGGGTTCCTCTAAAGCCAAGGAGAACAAGAAGGATCTCCTGAAGCAACAGTTTGAAAACTTCACCTTTAAAACAGGTGAAGCCATGACTCAGTAGTACTTCAAGTATGTTGAGATTGTGGATACCCTAGTGGATGGAGGATTTTCTCTTGAAAACAAAGACATTGTAAGGAAGTTCATGTCCTCACTTCCTAGGCAATGGACACACTACTGTGTGGTGATCAAGAGAACTGAAAATCTCAAAACTCTTACTCTGACAGAGTTATATGGGATTCTCAGTGGTTACCAAATAGAGATGAACATGCAAGGTTCATCTGGCAACTCCAACAATCAAATGGGTCAGCCCTACATGTGGTTGAAAATGATAGCATGGAACCCAAACATCATCTCATATGCTACCCTGACAACTCATCAAAGGGTCCTTTCATCACCTTCCCAGAGAAACCAATGGAGAACTACACTCAAGGAAGCCCATTCCAAGAGACAAGCTCTTCTCAAGCTTTTGTGTCTTCTGATGAAAGCTATGGAAACTCTCTTTTCACTCTTGAAGACCTGGACTGCATTCATCCAGATGATTTGGAATACATGGAAATAGTCCAGCAGATGGCTCTTCTCACTCACAGAGCCAAGAAGTTCTACAAGAGGACTGGAAGGAAGTTCCCAAGCAATGCAACCAGTGGAAAGTTTGGGCTGGACAAAGGCAAAGTCAAGTGTTACAACTGTAACTTGATGGGCCAATTTGCCAGAGAGTGTAAGGCACCTAGAGCAAATAGTGGCCAAACACAGTCCATGCCAAACTACACTGACAAAGCTCTCCAGAATGAGAAGTCAAAGCAGGAGGCTGCTGTTGCTGTTGAAGAAGGAGGCTTTGACTGGAGCTTTCAGGTGGAAGATGCTTCTCCTAACCAAGCATTGACGGCAGATCATGATAAAGCTAAGGTATTGGAACATCTCTGTACTCCTGAATGCATTGCTAAAGTTAATAGATACATGTCCTATAACCTGGAGATGAGATCTGACCTTGAGTCCTTAAACATTTTAAAATCTGATTTTTAGAAAGTCTGAAAATGATTATAAACTGAAGATAGAGGACCTTGAGAAAACCATTTCAGTTCTAAAACATGAACACACAGATTTTAGGACTCAAATCAAAGATCTCATAACCAAGTTAACTGAGTGCCAGGCTGAGCTTGTGATCAGCAAAGCTAGGGCAGAAAAGAGTGTTCTTGAAGAAGAGACCTTCAAGAACATGATATCCTCATCCTTGCACAATAAAGTGTGCTATCAAAATAGGCAGGGACTGGGATCCAATGAGATAGCTCATCCACACACAATCTTGTATGTAACATCTCCTAGGTGTGGATCTTGTGAAGATGAGCTTCCTCTCATAGATCCTATGAGTGAAGAGGATGAAGAAGAGATAGTGAAGAATTCCTCTGAGAAGAGTGAAGAGGAGGATTCCAAGAAGGGTCCCTATCCTTCTGAGGAGAAAAAGAAGATTGTGATGACCAAGTCCCTGATCAAAAAGAGCAAAGTAAAGGCAAGGAAGGCTCAAGAGATCAAGGCTACTTTTGATTCTAAGTAGAAACAAGTTTTCATCTCTGCAGGGTTTAAAGTGGTAGGGACTGAAGACATCAACCAAAACTCTTCTGCTAAGAGTTTTGGTTCTTGTTCAACTCATCTCAGTAACAAGAAGAAGACTGATCTACTGTGTACCACTGCTCTACAGCCTGGACCATCAAACTCCAAGCACAGTTCTCAACCCAAGAGGATTGTCTCAGCATCTGCAAAGATGAAGGTGGAGAAGGGATGTGACCAAAGACAGTCTTGTTCTCAGGAAAAGGCTCTTGTGAAGAAGAAGATGAACTGTGTCATGTGTGACAGCACCACTCACATTGCTAAGGATTGTCCATACAATCCTAAAGGTACTGTCCATATGACCAAAACAAAGACTTCAAAGGGTCTTAAGAAGATTCAAGCTTCGGAAGGATCTCTGTTTCCCTCGGAAGCTCCAAATCTAAGAAGAAGGCAAGTGGAAAATTACCTTCGGAAGAGAAGTTGGTCTCAGAAGAAAGGAGTTCTTCCGAAGCACTAAAGTCTGCTGCAGTGTCTATAGAATCTTCTGAAGGATCAGTCATCAAAACCTCCAAAGTTCCAAAAGCGTCCGAAGTTTTGAAGGTCAAGTCCAAGACTCCAAAGGTGGTGTGGAAATCTAAGAAAGACCAAGTGACTAAGAATTCTCCATCAACAACAGCTCAAGATCCTGTTAGTACAACCATAGGATCTATTACTATTAATTTACCTTCTGTTAATGAGCCAAAGACAAGCAAGGCTTGGGTTTCCAAATGTAACTAATCATTTTCTTTGTGCAGGGACAGGTGAAGACAAACAAAAATGTCTGGATCATTGATAGTGGCTGTTCCAGGCACATGACATGCAATAGGTCACTACTCCAGAAATTTGAATGGATTGATGGAGGACAAGTTGCTTTTGGAGGAGATGAAGGTGGTTACATTTCTGGAAGGGGTAAGGTCACAAATGGTAAGCTTAGCATAGAAAAGGTAAACTTTTTCAAGGAGCTTGGATACAATCTTCTGAATGTATCTCAATTTTGTGATCAGAGTCATAACATGCTCTTTACTGAGCATGAGTGAATTGTTCTTAAGCCTGGTGTGGTCATTCCTCATGAGTATATCCTACTTAGAGCCCCAAGGAAAAGGAACATGTACAAGATGGATTTGCAAGAAACATCTCCTTCTAGAGAAGTTTTATGCTTTCTATCTAAAGCTAATAGTGATGAGTCTTTCCTATGGCATAAAAGAATGTGCCATGTAAACTTTAAGAACATGAACAAATTGATTAAGCATGATTTGGTAACTGGAATACCAAAGAAAGAGTTTACAAGTGATGACTATTGTGTTGCATGCCTGAAAGGGAAGCAACATAAGGTATCTCACAAGCCTAAGGAAAGGAACTCCATCACTACACCCCTACACTTGTTATATATGGATCTTTTTGGCCCCACCAGTGTAATGAGTTTAGGAAGGACCTTTTACTGTTTTGTGATCACAAATGACTTTACAAGATTCACCTGGGTTTTCTTCCTTAGAACTAAGGATGAGACTCCTGAGATTCTAAAGAATTTCATCTTAAAGACTGAGAATCAATCTGATCCCAAGGTCAAAATCATAAGATGTGATCAAGGAACTAAATTTAAGAACCAAATCCTTGATACATTCGGTGATGAAAAGGGTATTACAAGACAATACAGTGCTCCCAGGACTCCTCAGCAAAATAATGTTGCTGAGAGGAGAAACATGACACTGATTGAAGCTGCAAGAACCATGCTGTCTAACTCTAAGCTGCCCATCACCTTCTGGGCAGAGGCAGTTAACACTGCCTACTATATGCAAAACAGAGTTTTAGTAGTTAAGACTCATGGCAAGACTCCTTATGAACTTTAGCACAAGAGGAAACCTTTCATTGGTTTTCTCAGGTCATTTGGTTCTCCGTGCACCATCTTGAATACCAAAGATCAAATTGCCAAGTTTGCTGAGAAATCAGATGATGGACACTTTATTGGACACTCTTCTCAAGCTAAGGCTTACAGAGTATACAATCTCAGAACTAGGATTGTTGAGGAGTCAGCCAATATGACTTTCAATGAACACACACCCTGTGTTGTTGGTTCTGGTTCGGATTGGTTATTTGATCTTGATTTGGTTACCAACTGTTTTAACAAATCTTGTGAGAATGTTTCAAGATCTATAGAAAATTAAAATATAGGTGATCCTGATCCAAGATTCGAGCTAAGAAGACCTTCAAGTCATACATCTTTAGCTCCAGTTGGAACTACTTCTGCTAATGAGGTTTTTATCAGCACTACAATGACAAACTCAGCTGATACATCTGGGGTGCCTTCAAATTCCAGCTCAGAGGCTCCACAACCAGATAAGAACACCTTAATTGTGGAAGACAACAATAGTGGTGGTGACAGTGACCAAGAATTTCTTGATGCCACTGACCACACCATAGATGACAACATCAATGATGTCACACACTGCTTGGATCAAGTCTTTCTTGAAAAGTGTGCTGATGTGATGGGAGAAACATCTATGCCAGATCTCAATTTCTCTAATTTAGATCTCTCTCAGCAACTTGTTATGATCCCTCAGCTTAGGATCCACAAGTCTCACCCCACCACAAACATCATTGGAGATGTTGTCACAGGGGTAAGGACAAGAGGACAAACCCATGAAGCAAATGTTTGTCTTCACTCTTGTTTCTTATCCTAGATAGAGCCAAAGAAGGTTGATGAAGCTCTAAGGATGGAAGTTGGGTTGACGCTATGCAACAAGAGCTGCTTCAATTCAAAAGGCAGAAAGTTTGGAACCTTTGTCCTCTTCCTTCTAGGAAGACTACCATTGGAACCAAATGGGTGTTTAGGAATAAGAAAGATGATAGAGGCATCATTATGAAGAACAAAGCTAGACTGGTTGTTCAAGGATACACACAAGAAGAATGGATTGACTACACTGATGTCTTTGCTCCGGTGGCAAGATTAGAAGCTGTTAGGATATTCCTGGCATTTGTTGCATCCAAGAACTTCAAGGTTTTTCAGCTTGATGTGATGTGTGCCATTTTATATGGAGTGATAGAATATGTCAAACAACCACCTAGTTTTATAGACCCTCATCATTCTCATTATGTCTGCAAGCTTGACAAAGCTCTCTATGCGCTGCATCAGGCACCCAGGAAATGGTATGAGACACTATCCGAGTATCTTTGTAAACATGGATACAGGAGAGGTACTATAGATGGAACTCTCTTCATCAAAGGACAGGGAAATGACATATTGCTAGTTCAAGTGTATGTGGATGACATCATCTTTGGTTCAACTAATCCAAAGCTCTTCAAACACTTTGAGAAGCTGATGAAAGACAGATTTGAAATGAATGCCATGGGGGAACTCAATTTCTTTCTGAGAATTCAAGTGAAGCAAGTTGAAGATGGCATCTTCATAAGTCAGTCAAAGTATGTTGAGGACATACTTACGAGTTTCAACATGACTGACTGTAAGATTGCTAAGACACCCATAGCCAGAAACCACTCCCTTGGACCTGATCATGAGGGGGAGTGTATAGATAAGCACTTATATAGGGCTATGATTGGGTCTCTTATGTATCTTACTACTAGCAGGCCTGATATTATGTTTGCTACATGCATCTATGCAAGATGATTCCGGACTATAGGTTAAACTTCAAGGAGACGCCCATTCACATAGACAACAACAGTGCTATCTCAATCACAGAGAACCCTGTGCAACATTCAAGGACAAAACACATCAATATCAGGTATCATTTAATAAGAGATAACTATGAAAAGGGATTAATTAAACTAGTCAAAGTTCACACAGATGAACAATATGCTGATCTGTTTACATAGGTTTTTAATGAACAGAGATTTAAATATCTAATATCAGCTATTGGGATGATAAACTTTGAGTAAGCTTTTCTTAAAACTAATTCTTATTATTTCTTAAAATATATGTGTCCTAAGTTTTCTAGTTCATCACTCTCATAAGCTCATGTTTTCTTTGGATGAAAATTTCTTTTTGAAGATTTTCCTTAGATTTTTGAAAATTTTTGATACTTTGGAAGTTATGCTTTTAACTTCGGAAGCAAATCATGCCTTCAAAATAGATAACTGTCCGGAAAAATTTACCTTCGGAAGAGTTCTCAGATCTATCTTCCGAAGCTTAAATACTTGTATCAGAAAATTATTTATTTTCAATGACCATTTACTTTCGAAGAAAAATTAACTCTCGGAAGCTTTGTTGTTTTATATACAAAGCACTCAAGTTTTAATTTCTCTTCCGAAGCAAAATTCTCAAAACTCTCAGGAAATTCTTCCGAAGTCATTTTAGCTTCGGAAGCTTTTTAATTAAAACTTCCGTAGATAATTAACTTTTGGAAGCTTTTTGACTTCCAAGAAAACTACTTTCTTGGCAAAAGTAAACTACTTTTTCAGAGGTGGGACCGACATCCGGATTTTAATGTTTATCCTCTTTCATTAACTTTATCTGAAATCCCTCTCACATATAAACCCAACGATTACCCCTCTTTCTATCATTTGTTCTTCCTCCAAACCTAAAAACCCAAATTTCTCTCTGAAATTTCTTTCTTCCTTCTTTCTTCATCTTTAAGATACCTCAAAATGGCCAACCTTGCTCACAGAAATGATCACAACTTTACCTTGCAGCTACACAAGCAACACAATCAGGTTGCTCTGTTAAGCTCTGAGAAAGATCCTTATTTCTCAGATGTTTGTCGTTTCTTAGCTCTATCTAACTACTTCACCTCCCTAACCATTGATCCTCCACTCTATAAGGATCAGCTGCTTGAATTTTGGAAGACCTGCCAAGAGGTCATTATGGACGGGGAGAAGGCACTGTCTACCACAGTGCAGGGGAGAACAATCTTCATCACTCCGGCCATCATCAATAGGCATCTTCAGCTGGATAATGAAGAAGTTGAGGTGTTCTTCCCAAAGGAAGCTATGAATCATTCCTTTGAGTAGATGGGATATGAGGGAGATTTCTTTGTAAAGACCTTTAGGAAAGGGAAGGTCTCATCCCAATGGAGATTCCTGCTCCATGTGGTCATCCACAACTTATCAAATAAGCATGGTGGATGGGACCAGATTCCTGAGGATCTCTCCTTCATAATCCATGGAATGGTTCAGGGGGTCAAATTCAGGTATTCTCAGTTTGTTTATACAAATGTACTTGCTAATTTAGACTCCTTAGAGTATTACATGTTTCCTAGATATGTCCAGTACATTCTTAACTGTAAACTAGGCTCACAGTTGAGGGAAACAGGTAACATTCTTAAATTGTGATAGATGAAGCCCGACATCTTTAAAATACTGAGAAAGCCTACTGTTGGCTTCTCTGGCGTAGAAACAGCCCTTGTCCCAAAAATGTTAGAGCTCATTGCTCAAGGTGACAACCTAGCAGCACAAGCTAGTGTTGAGCCCACACCTGCTACCTCCCAACCACCCACACAGCCTCAAATCACCATCACTTACCAAAGAAAATCCAAACGAACCCCTACTCAGGCTATTCAGTCTATGGAGGCCCCCATATACTCACCCATACAGGAAGAAGTGGACACTGGAGCTCCCACTTCTCCTGAGGAGCAGACCTCTCCCATCTCTTCAAAATTCAGTGCTGAGGTTCCTCATGCTCAGGCTGATGAGCTCATTAGCGCAACTTCCTTAAGCCATCACTCTGAGTCTCAACACTCAAGTGATAAACCTTCAGGGGACAGTTACCATCCCCAGCCTATAGATCTCAACCAACCAATTCCCCACCTTGACTTCTATACTGATGAATATCTAGATTTCAGTGAGTATAATGAGTCTCTCTTCTTTACCCTTACTCAAAGAGAGATGAATGCTCCTGAGTCTCCTACATCTATCCCACATCAGTCACCTACAACTAAGGTGGACACTTCTGAACCTGTTCAGGATGTCCATATGGAAGAGGCTCTCACTTCTGAAAGTGATTACATCATTAAGACCTCAACCATGGAAACTCAACCCACTGACATCTCAACTGAGATTGCTAAAGAGCAGAGGAAAACCAGCAGCCAAGAACCTGAAGCTGGTGGTGAGAGAGAGGACTTTGGTTCAATCATCTCATCCCCCAATAAGTCTTCTGATGAAGATGAGGGGAATCTGAGACTAAAGGTGCAAAAACTAACTAAAACATGCACCTATTTAGTCTCAAAGGTCAGTCACCTTGAATCTCAGGTGACTACCTTACACAACAGGATCAATGATCAGCAACTTGAGATTTCATATCTTAAGGAAAAACTAGCTGGGAGACCCTTAAGAAGTGCTCAACCAGGAACACAAGAACCTGTGGATGTGATTGACCTATCTTCCAGCTCACCTATGCAAGTGGGTGATGCTACCAAAAAGGGGGAGAAAGTTATTACAGCCATAGAACCTGCGAGTTCTTTAGAGAGAGTGGACATAGGACTCACCATCCTCACTTGAAATTGTGCATTCTCAACAACCTCCTCAAGTTCACATTGATGTGGACTACACTGACTCCTTCATACATAGTTTGTTTGAGGATGGGATACCAAGGGCTATGTCATCTTCACCATCTTCCAATCACATCATTGGGTGGAGGTATGACAATATCAGGAAAGCCCTAATCATCATAAGAGTTCAAGGACAGAAAGAAGTCTTCAATTTTCAGACGTTGAACTACTATAAAGGTCTGGATTTAGTCAACATGCCACTTATGAACCCAATCAAATCAAGACAAGCTGACAAACTGGCTCAAAGAATCCAAGACAGGATCACTGCAAAGTTTAGCTTAAGAAGGAGACTTAGGCAATCAGGCAAAGCCATCGATCAACTGGATGTTAAGGCATACCCTAAGATTAGTTTCATAGGGGAAACCTTGACTGAAGGCCTAGTGGTAGAACCTAAGACCCCTATCTTATCATCATCAACTACTGCAGAGATCCACACTCCTATTGAGACACCTGCTGGTGAAGGTGCTTCTCAACCTCTCTATGGCCAGAGCTTAGATGCTGCAACAAGTAATGAAGGCCAAAGCTCTCTCCACCCTGAGTCATAAAGGTCTGTGAGTGACAAAGGGAAAAGAAAGATGACATTTGAGGAGATTGAGGAGGACGAGAGAGAGAGGAAAAGGAGGCTGAGGGGAGAAAGGTACTCTGCTGAGTCTTCAAGACTCATGGAATCTGCTATCAAGGCTGCCCCCAGACCAGATACTCAGAATGATGAGTTAAGGGCAGTCAGGATAAATTACCTACAGACAAGGAACTATGACATAGACAGTGTCATCTCTTTCCCCTTAGAAGAGTTGAATGAACTGGTTTATTGGAAAGGTCAAAGGAGAAGAAGGAGTGTTGGACCAAAAGAACCAATGAGCCAGATCAAAAAAACCTTTAAGTCCCACAGATATCATAACAACTGAAGTGTTCTACAACAGCTAAAGACAACAGCTGAAGACAAAGTCTGAAGACAACAGCTGATGACAAAGTCTGAAGACAACAGCTGAAGACAAAGTCTGACGACAACTGCTGAAGACAAAGTCTGAAGACAAAGTCTGAAGACAAAGTCTGAAGACAAAGTCTGAAGACAAAGTCTGAAGACAAAGTCTGAAGACAAAGTCTGAAGACAAAGTCTGAAGACAAAGTCTGAAGACAAAGTCTGAAGACAAAATCTGAAGACAAAGTCTGAAGACAACTGCTGAAGACAAAGTCTGAAGACCAAGTTCTCAGAAGTTGTCACAACAGCTGAAGTAGTTCTTTTTAGTAGTTGTGATGGTTTACTTTATAGTAGTTTCTAATAAGTATTTTTATTTTATGTAAAACATCTGAAGTTCTTACACTTCAGATGTTATAACTTCAGTAGTTGTAATTTTAGCTTGTACTTAGCTTTTTGTGAAGGTGTCCTCAGTTGTTGTGGACATCTTCAGTAGTTTAGTCTACTTTCAGTTGTTTGTATAAATTAGTTAGCTGTCACTATCAAGTGACGTCAGCTGATGTCACATTCCTTTATAAAAGGAATGTTGACCTAATTTCATGTAAGCCGAAGCTTGTGCGTGAATGAAAACATTCTCTTTGCAGAAAATTGTCACTCTATAACCGTCACTGTTTGATTGAATATTCATATTATTCTTGCTTAAATTTTGTCTAATTCTTGTTCTATTCCGCTGCAAATCTTAATCTAATTGATCAAACTAGATCCCGTTCCTTTCAAATGGTATCAGAGCTAGATTGATCATTGATCGATTTAACAATTGATCATTGAAACTGCTCTTTTGATATCTAAGTTTGATCGAATTAGCAATTTGCAAGAATTGGTTATAGAGTTTGATTTTATGTTGCTTCCGGTGAATTAATTTGAGATTCGTCTTGTTTCAAACTGTGTTGTTGAGTTTTTGAGCTAGATCTGTTAAAATTTCATTGAACCTGTTTGAATTGGTGAAAATGGCTACATCAATCAATGATCCTCACAATACTGGCTCTTCAACAAAGCCTCTTATGCTTGTTAGGAGTGAGTATAACATATGGCAACGCCGAATGCTCCATCACCTGTCTGTCAACAGTTCAGGTTGTTGGAAATCTGTGGTTCATGGACCATATAAGCCTATGATGAGTAATCCGGAAACCAATGAGATGGTTCCGAAGAAGAAGGAGCAATACTCAGATGAAGATCTGAAACTGTTTGAAATTGATGCTAAAGCCCATGGAATTCTGGGCATGGCACTGCCTAATGAAATCTATTCTGGACTTATGCATCATGAAACTGCTCATGACCTCTAGGTTACTCTGAAAGAACAATTTGGAGGAACTGATGAGGTCTTGGCAAACAATAGAGAGATCCTTGCCCAGCAATATGAGACATTCTCTCATTGAAAGGGTGAGTCACTGACTCAACAGTTTGAGCGATTTTCCTGTTTGATATCTGAGCTGAAAATGGTTAAACATGAATATACAAACAGTCAGATAAACAACAGATTCCTTAGATCCCTGCCTGAGAGATGGGACACATATACTATTGTCCTACGCTGCAGTGCAAATCTGGACAATCTATCTCTCACCCAACTCCATGGGAAACTGTTAACATTTGAAAGAGAGATAGAACAGTAAAGGAAACTGACTTCATCTGGGAAGCTCACTGATGATTTTGTACTAGGGAATACTACTTTGGTTGGTCATGAGTCAGAATATGCTGCATCAGAAAGTTCTTATGATGAGCATATAGATTTCTCTTCAAACAGTGGAGATCCTGCTTTTGTTGGAGTTGATAGTAATTCAGGGTGTAGTAGTGATAATTTGTGCTTTTTGATGGATGATTTGAAAGGAATTGCTGATGATGATCTGGAAGAGATGGATATTTTGAGCCAAATGGCATTAATCAATATCAGATCTCAAAAGTTTTACAAAAGGACAGGTAGAAAATTTCCTGGTCTCTCTGGAAAAACCAAAGTTGGTTTGACAAGAGCAAGTTAAGGTGTCACAAGTGCCATAGACTTGGACATTTTGCAAGAGAGTGTAGATCATCTGGATCTAACTCTTATGCACCCTTTGTGACCTTTCCATGCAATAGCTCACAAAAAAGGGCAACATTCTACCAGTCATGGTCATCATTCACAAATTCAATCATCTCCTGCATATTTTATCCCTCAAGGTCCAATGCCATATCCTTATCCCTGTTTTTACATGCCTCAGTCCAGTCAGATTCCAGTACCTATAGCTCAACAACCACATGCCCTACCTGAGCCTCAACCATCTCAATCAAATCAACAATCTCAATCTCAATCACATCAAAGCTTTTTCACACCTGGAGTTGTTAACTGGAGTAGCTTACCAGATGATCTTTCTGGTTATCCTGAACAATTGTTTTCTGGTGATAGTCAACATAGTGGTGAAAATCCTTTTGGAAATCTTGCTCTTATGGCCCTGGAGTCTACTGATGGTTCATGCTCAAATGCTTCATCATCACAAGTACCATAGGTATCTTCTGAGGCTAAGGCCATGTTGTGTTCTGAGTCATGCATAGCTGCTTTTGTCTCAATAAGAGAAGCAAATGTAGCTTTAATTAATCAAAATCTTGACCTAGAGAAAGTGATTTCCAAAAGAAAAGCTGAGTTTGAGTCTGTCTTAAATGAAAAAGATGATGAGATTTACAAATTAAAATGCCAAATCACTGGTGAAAAGGCAAAGGTAGAGGTCATTTTAGTAAATCATAAGAATCTCAAAGAAACACTTGCAGTTACTCAAGTAGAGTATGAACGCTGGGTAACATCCTGCAAGGGGTTTGAAATGCTTCTCAGTAAGCAAACAACTTCAAATGTGAAGTTTGGGATTGGGTATAATCACACTGTACCTCCTACAGATTTTACTCCCAAGATAGAAGTAAAATCTGAAGGTGAAAGCAATTCCCAAACCACGTCATCATGTGTCTCATCCTTAAGTGATAATCCAAAATCAGATGATGAAGTCAGCATTAGTACCTCAGCTAATCAATCTGCTGATGGTCTTACTGCTGAGAAACACATGATCAAAGAAAAACTGAGCACTTCAGGTGTTGTCTCATAAAGTATTCAAAGTACTGAAGAGAAAGTAATAACACCTGAAGAGCATTTCAAACCAAATGAAAACAACATGGTTTGATAACTGCTGAAGAGTCTATCGGGAAATCCAAAAGTACTGATAGAAAACTTCTGAAGAACAAATCTTCAGTTGTTACAAATCCTTTAGTACTTAACATAAGTACTGAGAGGAAGAAAGTACTGAAGAACACACCTTCAGTAGTTTCAACTTCTTCATCAGTTGAACAACAAAAGATGAAGAAAAAGCCATGTGAAATATGTGGTCTATTGAATCGTCCCACTGATGAATGTTGGTATAAAAAGGGTTCCAAATTCAACAAAGATAAAATCATTAAAAAGAAAATTAATAAAATGAAAGATGAATTTGAAACCAAGTTTGTTCCACAAACATCTCAAACTGATAACCCAAAGTTCTTACAAAAGTCTAAAAAGAAGGAAGGGGTTTATCATAAAACAACTGAAAGTATTCCTCATGGAATATCAAAACACCAGACTAAGTATGTGTCTTTCAAAAAGGAGGACATGGTGAGTCACAGGAACCAATCAAAACAAGTACTGATGTGTCTGCAGAACTGAAGGCTTTAACAACCAATCAGACACAACTTGTTATGATGGTTCAACATCTGTTGGGGAGAGTTAACCAAATAGATGTACCTGTGATTAACCACTGAAAAGGAAAACTAAGCCAAAATCAAAGGAATCCTTTTCAGCACCATCTCCACCTTTAAGGCTGTTAGTCATGACAAATCAGTTAGTATAAAATTTGTTGATGAGAACAAACCCAAAACTAAAATGGTTTGGGTCTCAAAAGCTAACTAGTTTCTTGTGACAAATGTAGGGTTCTTTGGCATGCCATAGAAGCATCTGGTATGTGGACAGTGGAGGATCTATGCATATGACAGGGAGCAGTTCTCTTCTCATGACTACTCTCAAGGAAAGAAGGGATTTGTATCTTTTGGTAATGATGCTAAGGGTTACATCATCGGCAAAGGATTTATGTCAAATGGTGAGATAAGATTTGATGATGTTAACCATGTGGAGAATCTCAAGTACAACTTGTTGAGTGTCAGTCAAATGTATGATAAAGGGCATGTTGCACTTTTCACAAGCCAGAACTGTCGGATTCTGTCTTCCAATGTTTTGAGAATGATTGACAAGATATAATATACTCTCCTGAAGGCCAACAGGATTGGAAGAGTATATGCCTTAGACTTATCAAAGAAAATTGATCTAAAATGCCATCCATGTCTATTCTCCAAGGCCTCTCCTCAAGAATCTAAACTATGGCACAGAAGGCTTGGTCATGTGAATCTTAAAAACATGAACCAGCTTATCCATCATGGTTAGTGAGAGGTCTGCCATTAAAGGAGTTCAAATGTGATGACAACTGTTCTGCTTGTTTAAAAGGAAAGCAACACAAAGTATCATTCCCTCCAATAAAAGAACCAAAGTCCACTGCCTGCTTGCAATTACTGCATATGGATCTTTTTGGTCCAGTAAGAGTGATGAGCATGGCAAAGAAAAAATACTGTCTGGTAATTGTGGATGATTATTCCAGATTTGTATGGACCTTCTTCTTACATTCAAAAGATGAGGCTGGTCAAATCATCATCTACTTTGTGTTGTATGTGGAAAAGCAGTACTCCCTTCTAGTCAAGTGTGTGAGGAGTGATAAGGCACAGAATTTAGAAACCACACACTTGATGAATTCTATTTATCTTAGGGAATCAAGAGGCAGTATAGCATTCCAAGAACTCCTAAACAAAATGGAGTGGTGGAGAGAAAGAACAGGACCCTTATTGAAGCTGCAAGGTCAGTGTTGGCTGATTCTGGTTTGCCACTAACCTTTTGGGCTGTTAGGATCAGTGATCTATGTTTGATTGATTAAAGAGTATAGCAGCGGAATTCAACAATGAATTAGTCGATTCACAAGAACTAAACGATATTCAATGAAGAACAAAGATGGTTATAGAGAGAGAATTCTGCAAATATATTTCATTCAATATTCGCTTTCGTGGTAACAAAATGTCACAATTACAATTAGGTCGACACCTCTTATATAGAGATGTGACGTCTACTGATGTCACTTGATAGTGACATCTAACAGATTTATTACAACTGAAACACAACTACTGAAGATGTCAAAACAGCTGACATCTCCTTACAAAATGCTAAGTGTTATCAGTTGTTATAACTACTGAAAAACATAAAACTACTGAAACTACAACGACTGAAGAACAAGCTTTTCAGTCGTTTTACAAAACTACTGAAAGTAAAATATAATACTACTGATATCACAACTACTGAAGAAGTACTCTTCAGCTGTTGTGACAAACTACTGAAACTTCAGTAGTTGGTCTTCAGACTTGAACTTCAGATGTTTCATCAGCTGATGACTTCAGTAGATATCATCAGCTGATGTCTTTAGTCTTTGTCTTCAGACTTTGTACATCAGTTATTGATCTTCAGCACTTGTAAACTCTTCAGCTGTTGTACTTCAGTACTTTGGTCTTGTGATACCATGTGGGACTTAGAGGTTTTCTGATCTTGGCTCATTGGTTCTTTTGGTCCAACATGGGCTGAAGCTGTCAACACAGCTTGCTATGTGCAAAATAGAGTGTTAGTAAATCAGAGGTTGATGAAGACTCCTTATGAAGTGTTACATCATTTGGCCCCTCTGATTTCCTTTTTAGAGCATTTGGGTGTCCCTGTTACATTCTTAACACAAAGAATCCACTTCAGAAGTTTGAATCAAAGGTGGATGCAGGGTACTTTGTTGGGTATTCATCTACTTGCAAGGCATACAGAGTTTTTAATTGCAGAACAAAGATAGTTGAAGAAACCTTGCATGTAAAGTTTAATGAATCTCCAAAGGACAAAATCCCACAAAACCCTGTGGAGTTATTTGATTTGGACATACTGCAATATGTTCCTTATCAGTCTCCAGTTGTTGCAGATTCTATGAATCTATCATCTCCTGCAACTAGTCATCCATCTGGTGGTACAAATGCAAGTTTTAGTGATCACATGCTGAGTCTACTAAACTTGATGTTACTGTAGCTTCAGCAGTTCCATCCACAACAAATGCTGATGAGATCTCTGAATCCTCTACTTCATTTGAATTGCCATCTCATTCTAGGTATCAAGAGTCTGGATCAACATCTGTTGCTGCTGAATCTCCTACAAACACTTGCACAGATCTTATTGAGTACCAAGAACTCAAGAATCGCCCCATGTCTCAGATCATTGATGACATCAATGCTGGTGTTTCAACTAGAAGTCAATTGTCCAATTTCTACTTTTATGCTCTCTCATCAGTCAGCAAGAGCCAAAGAACTATCATATTGCATTAAGAGACAATGGATGGGTTAAAGCCATGCAACTTGAGCTTCTTCAGTTTCAAAAGCAGCAAGTGTGGGAACTGGTTCCTCTACCCCAAGGTAAGTGTGCAATAGGCACTAAATGGGTGTTTAGGAATAAAACTGATGAAAAAGGTCAAATTGTCTAGAACAAGGCCAGACTGGTTGTACAGGGGTTTTCACAAGAATAAGGTATTGATTATGATGAAACCTTTGCCCCTGTAGCCAGACTGGAGGCAATCAGATTGTTCTTAGCTTATGCTGCTTTCCATAATCTTAAAGTTTTTCAAATGGATGTCAAAAGTGCATTCTTATATGGTAAAATAAAAGAATAAGTTTATGTGTGTCAACCACTAGTTTTTGAAGATCATAAACATCCAGATTGGGTGTATAAGCTTGATAAGGCTCTTTATGGGTTAAAACAAGCTCCCAAAGCCTGGTATGAAACACTGTCTAACTTTCTTCTTCAAAACAATTTCACTAGAGGCTCCATAGATAAAACTTTGTTCATTAAGAAAGTAGGCATGCATAAGCTCCTTGTTCAAATTTATGTAGATGATATTATTTTTGCATCCTCTGATCCACAGTTGTGTGATGCCTTTACTAAGTTGAGGCAACAAAAGTTTGAAATGAGTGCCATAGGAGAAATACAGTTCTTTCTGGGTTCGCAAATCAAACAAATGGCTGATGGAGCTTTCATTCATCAGTCAAAATATACAAAGGATCTGTTGAAAAGGTTTGATTTACAAAATTGTAAGCCCTGTTCTACTCCCATGTGCAGCACCACACAACTGGATGCTAATCAGAAAGGTAAAGCAGTTGATGAAACTCTTTACAGATGTATGATGGTTCCTTGATGTACCTTACAGCTTCTAGACCAGACATTATGTTTGCAACTTGTGTCTGTGCTACGTTTCAGGCTGCACCTAAAGTATCCCATATGATTGCAGTCAAAAGGATCTTTAGATACTTGCAAAAACTCAATCTCTAGGACTTTGGTATTCCACTGGGCACTCTTGCAAATTAGTTGGTTTCTCTGATAGTGACTATGCAGGGTGTAAATTAACCAGAAAATCAACCTCTGGTGGATGCCAATTTCTAGGTAATTGCTTAGTTTCTTGGCAGAGTAAGAAACAAACTCCAGTTGCTACATCAACTGCTGAAGCAGAGTACATTGCTGCAAGTTGTACATCTCAGGTACTCTGGCTTCAGAATCAATTACTGGATTATGACATTACAGAGACTAAGACTCCTTTACTGATGGACAGTGCTTCAGCTCTTTGTATTGTTAAGAATCCTGTCCAGCATTCTAGGACCAAACATATTGAGATCAGACATCATTTTATCAGGGATTGTTATGAAAAAGGTCTGATTGATCCAAAGTTTGTTCCTAGTGCTGATGAGCTTGCAGATATATTTACTAAGCCTTTGGACAGTGCAACTTTCCAAAATCTAGTGCTAAGGCTTGGTATGCTGCAGCTTGAATGATTTGACAACTACTGATGATCTCAGTTCAGAAGTACTGATGAGCATTAGTATACAGCTGTCAAAAATAAGTACTGATAAGTTATTTTATCTTCAGCAGTTTTCATAGCTACTGAAGACTAAATTACTTAAAAGTAATGAAGTACTTTATTTGTTGAAAAGTACTGATGTAGTTACAACTACTGATGTGGTTATAACTACTGATGTCTATTATAAGAGATAAGTACTGATGACCAATGAAACATCTGAAAATCAGATAGTCTACTGAGTAAGTGTTAAGGTCAATGAAACAACTGAGATTTGTGAATTGACGACAACAACTGATGTTTCATTTCAAAACAACTGAAGCCAAAACCAAGTCTTCAGTAGTTTCAAACTACTGATGACTAACACCAAGTCTTCAGTTGTTTACAACATCTGAAAGTTAAAACCATGTCTTCATTCGTTTTCTAACAACTGATGACTAACACCAAAACTTTTAGTTGTTTTCTTTCAGCCTTTTCATAACCTATAAATACCTAACCCTAACTTCAAACTTTTCATAAGTCATTTTCAGAACTTTCATCTTCCATTAATGGCGACCATGCGAATCAAACCACGACACAACTATGTTGCCTACCTCACAAAATCGGCCTTTTGGACTAAGTTTGATGTTGCCATTGATCTGATGGTTGATTCCCCATATCAAACTGCTTTTCTTCTGAATCCAACCATCTATCCCGATACCCTTCGCCAATTCTGGACAAATGTCACTGTCCATACTGGTGAGAATGATGTCGCGATCACTCTCCAGTCGTTTGTAAACCAGAAGAAGGTGGTCATCACTCCTGCTATCATTCGCCAAACCCTAGATCTGAATGATGCCACCTTTGTCACCGAATACCCGAAGAGCACCACTGATCTATCATTCATCAACCATGGGTATGAGGGCGACCTAAGTGCTACTACCATTCTGAAGAAGCACTTCCATGATGCTGAACGCCTAATCTTTCATATGATCAATGTCTGCCTTGCCCCCAAATCCTCTTCATGGGATCAAATGTCATCCAGGTGGCAGCAGGTATTGTATTCTATCCTTGAACGCCAAAGCTTAAATTTTTCTGAAATTATATTTTTGGAATTAAAAGATCTGGCAATGAAACCTATGGCTAACAAATGGATATTATATCCAAGGTTTCTTATGGCCATAATCATCAATCACTTAAAATCTGATGGCCCTGTTGGCCTTGGAGTCCCTGCTGTGGTAGTTTTGCTTGAAGTATACTCCAGGCACAACTCTGACCCACAACTCAAAGAGGCTGCCAAACTGCTAAAACCCAAGCAGAGGGAACCCGCAGCCTCATCCTCCAGATCCAAAGTCCCCTCCAAACCACAATCCAAACAAACCAAAAAGGCTACTCAGGGAGTTGAGTCCCCTGATGATGCCTCTGCAACACAAAGGCAGGATGAAACTACTGGTAGTAATCCGCCTATAGTTTCCAAGACTCTACCAGCTGAAACCGCTCAGGTATCCTCTCAACAGGATCCTGATGCAACCAAAAATGGGGAAACCACATTACTGGAATCTCTCTCACTTGAGAAGATTGACATTGAAGAGCACCATTCACCCCAGGTGCAATCTTCTTCACACTTATCTCCCACTGAAGCCACCCCTACAAGCCCAACTGTGGTTATTGCACAAGTGCTGACTCAACTACATTCCTCTAACTCTCCCCAGAAACCTATTACCACTAGGAAAACCTCAACAGTTAAGGGAGAGGATTATAATGTGGCTGATAACCCACAACACGGGGATACAGAGTTCAATCTTCTTGTGTAGTGGAGGAGATTAGAACATCTGGTGAGGCTGCCTCTTCTCCTTGTTCAGCACATGATCAGGATGAAGATGTTATCATTTCTAAGTCCTCACCAGAGGCAACTGCCAATGAAGGACATCATCCTGAGGCAGGAAGTCCCCAGTTCCAAGAAATAGGGGCACATGTGAATACTGATCTACACTCAGCACATGTTCATCCTGATTTCATCAGGAGGTCAGCTGATTCAGCACAGACTGATGATGACCTGGGCTTTTTCTTTGATGTTCTATCCCACAATACTATCTTGAGACTGAGGTATGCAGACTACAAGAACTGCTTTCCAAATTGTCACAAGAATCAAGTCCATCTGCCCATATTCACCCACATATGGCAGTTTCTCCTGAAACTATCCCAAACACCGAGCCACTCTCAACAAATTTGCCACCAGCATCTGCGTCAGGTGCCATTTCTCAGGGACAGAATCCCTCTGAGCTAATGGTTGCTGCCTTTTAAACATCCTTACCTCTCATCACTTCCATAATCACAAACACTGTACATCAAGCCATTGATGAGAGGCTTTCCTCAAATCTTCAATCTTTAGTTGATGCTGCTGTTTCTAAGAGACTTTCTAACATTCACACCCCTGAACCCAATGCAACCAAAAAGGGGGATTCTAAGTCAGTGAAAGTAGACAAAAGAAAAAGAGCTGAAGAGGAAGCAGAAAAAGAGCAGAAAGAAAAGGAAATGATCACCTACAAGAGGAAGAAAAGCTCTGAAAAGACTGAAGGTGAGAAAAAGTTAGAAGAATTGATCAAAGAAGCTGATGAGCAACATAGCAGATCTATGGATAAGATTATTGATCAACTCTTCAGACAAGGATTTGACACTGCCAACTTGACTCTGAAATCAGAAGGTTAGAGATTCAAGAGATTGAACAAAGATGGGCAAGTTGGAGTGAGAAAGAAAGGAAGGCTGGAAACTATGGCAAGATTTATATCAAAACATTTGGGAAGGTCAATCATTGAAGTAAAATCATGGTCTAGAGACAGTATTTTAGAGATAACCACCAGAATATGTTCTTCTAAAGTATTTAACAAGGGATTGATCACAGGGATACAGAGTTCAATCTCCCTGTGTAGAGAAGGAGATTAGAACATCTGGTGAGGCTACCTCTTATCCTGTTTCAGCACATGAATAGGATGAAGGTGGTATCATCTCTAAGACCTCACCAGAGGCAACTGCCAATGAAGGACATAATCCTGAGGCAGGAAGTCCCCAGTTCCAAGAAATATGGGCACATGTGAATACTGATCTACACTCAGCACATGTTCATTCTGATTTAATCAGGAGGTCAGATGATTCAGCAAAGACTGATGATGACTTGGGCTTTTTCTTTGATGTTCTAGACCACAACACCATTCTTGAGGCTGAGGTATGCAGACTATAAGAACTGCTTGCCATATTGTCAGAAGAATCAAGTCCATCTGCCCAAATTCACCCACAGATGGCAGCTTCTTCTGAAGCTCTCCCAAACACTGAGCCACTCCGAACAACTGTGCCACCAGCCTCTGATTCATGCACCATTTCTCAGGGACAGAACCCCTCTGAGCAAATGGTTGTTGCCTTTCAATCCTCCTTACCTCTCATCACTTCCATCATGACTAACATTGTGCATCAAGCCATTGATGAGAGGATTTCCTCAAATTTTCAAACCTTAGTTGATGATGCTGTTTCTAAGAGACTTTCTGACATTCAAACCCCTGAACCCAATGCAACCAAAAGGGGGAGTCTAAGTCAGTGAAAGCAGACAAAAGAGAGAAAGTTGAAGAGGAAGAAGAAAAAGAGAAGAAAGAAAAGGAGATGATCACATACAAGGGAAAGAAGAGTGCTGAACAGACTGAAGATGAGAAAAAGTTAGAAGAACTGGATCAAAGAAGCTGATGAGCAACATAGCAGATCTATGGATAAGATCATTGATCAACTCTTCAGACAAGGTTTTGACACAGCCAAACTTGACTCTGAAATTAGAAGGCTAGAGATTCAAGAGATTGAGCATAGATGGGCAAGTTGTAGTGAGAAAGAAAAGGAAGGCTGGAAGCTATGATAAGATTAATATCAAAGCATTTAGGAAGATCAATCATTGAAGTGAAGTCATGGTCCAGAGAAAGTATTTTGGCGATAACCACCAGAATCTGTTCTTCTGAAGTATTCAACAAAGGATTGATCATAGAAGCTCTTGATGAAGCTGGTGCTGGGAAAAGGTCTGATATGGCAAAGTTATCCAAAGCCTCACTCACAACCAAGATGCTAGAGCAGCCTCTACAATCTCCCACACCAAAACAACCAACTTCACAACCCTCAAAACCAACTCCTTTACCCAAGAAACCTACTCAAACCACTACCAATGATGCACCCAGAGGAAGAGAAGGGTGTTAAGGATGGAAGAAGAAGAAGAAGATGATGAGGATGATAGTCTACCAATCTCTGTTGTTCTTAAAACAAAGATGCCTGATCCCAGGAGTCAACCAACAACAATCACACCTGACATCCAAAGGCAAATGGTAAAAGTCAAACTTGAAGAATAAGAAGAACAGCACAAACAACATGATGAGCAGCTATTAAGGATGGTTGATAAAGAGTTTCCCAAGTCTTCATCCATACAAGCTATGAAGAAACATGCTCAGAGGTTGTATGCTCTCAGATTCACATTTCAATATCAGAAAGAGAGAGTGAGAATTTGGCCTGGCCCCAGAGTAAGTGACAGAATTCATAAAAGGAAGATTCCAAGTCGATACAATGGCCAAGTAAAGAAGACTGTAGATGCTGTGATAATGATGGCCATTGTAGTGTTACCCTGGGAAATCCTTGAAGACTTCAAGAGAGCTTAAAACTCTAAGATGACTCCACAAACTTTACTAGAAAACAAAATGGTGAAGAAGGGGTTGATCTACAAAGAAATAAGAAGAAATGAGCTCCAGTTGTTACTTGAAGGCACTCATCCTGATGAGTTTGCATACAGAGAAATAACTACTGTGGAGCTAAAGAATGGAAAGAATGTTAAATACTTATCAGAGTACTATGGGCCTGAGTTCTTCTTTGAAAGTGAAGCTGAAGAACTCACAATAGAAGAACAAGTTGTATTACTTGAGGCCTATGTTAGAGAGTCTTACAGACTCATCATTGGGAAGTACATCTCATTGATGGGGTAACAGCTCTGTGTCTAATTCCCCAAGATATAGTTCCCATTCATCCTTTGCCAATCAAACTTTTTGAAACCTCTTCCTTGGCCTGAGCTTAATTTGGTGATTTCTGAGCTGATCTAGAAAATGTTTCTGCCAATAAGTGAATGAAAAAATTCTCTTTGCAGAAAATTGTCACTCTATAATCGTCACTGTTTGATTGAATATTCATATTATGCTTGCTTAAATTTTGTCTAATTCTTGTTCTATTCCGCTGCAAATCTTAATCTAATTGATCAAACTAGATCACGTTCCTTTTAAGGAGGCAGAAGATGCAGAGCTTCTAGTACAAGTTAAAGAAGAGAGAAGAAGAAAAAGACTATACAAGGATATGCCTACCCTCTCCCCAATTCAGTAAAGTCCTGCACAAGAAGATGTGGTTCAACAAGAACCTTAGGTAGACAAGAAGAAGAAAGGATCAAGAGGATCAACTACCTGAGTGTCACGGGCTTCTATCAGGCAGATGCACTCCTTCCCTTGTCCTATGACTATGTTGAGTTGAGTACCTAAAACAGCTTGAACTTGAGATAATCAAGGACAGAAAGACAACTAAGAAGAAACTAAGGGAAGAAGCTGCAAAATCAAGAGCTATCATCCAAAAGAGAATGAAAAAGTCTGCTGATAGGCAGAGGATGATGAGCTTCTTGAAGCTATATGGATTCTCCGGAAGGAGACTTGGCCCCATGTCTCTATCCACTATGGATGAGCATATTAGGGTGATCAAGCAGAAGATCAAAAGTGGAGAGCTCATTGACTTACACTCCACTCCAAGTCAAGCCCCACCTGGAGTGGAGGTTAAGGTTGAACAATCGGAGACAACACAACCTAGACCTCCTGCTGAAACTCAACAAGCTTCATCTTCTGATCCACAGCAGGGTCAACCTCCCTCTCCTTCTGAGCTTGAGAGAGAGGAAGTCCCAACTAAGAAAGACAGTGAAGATCAATCTGGTATAGCAGGCCAGTCTTCTCAGTTAAAATCTGTTAAGAGAAAGAAGAAGATGGCTTCTAAACCAAAGCCAAAGAAGAAGAAGACTGCACCCTCTTCTACACCCAGGATGAGTCAGAATATCTTGAGGTTGTGCAGCTAGAGGATGCTACATCAACTCTAATTGAAACAGCTCCTCTAGCATCAGGAATACCCATCTTGTCCTGGACATACACCACAAATCCAGAAAGATTGCATGTCATTAGAGATCAAGGCACTGAAGACATTTACACATGGCAAGATATGTTTCAGTTGCCTCTGCATGACCTCTTTGATATGAGAAGACACTTTGATAATCTGAAGGATTCTGATCACCTTATGAAGAAAGGATTGGTGATCATCCTAATGAGGACTGTTGACATCTGAAGTCTACTAGTGTTTTGGTAGCATCAGCCTAGGCGGATTTTGTAGAGATTAATGAAGAGGCTGATGCAACCTAAACATCCAATGTCTTTCCTGCATGCTACACAAGTGCATTGAAGAAGAATGCTTAGGAAGTTTTACATATGCAACAGAAAATACTCTAAGTGTAAAATCTTCCTAAGCCAAGACCAATATCTTCCTAAGCCAATATGAAGTCTTCCGAAGCCTTAGAGACAAAGTCTTCCGAAGCTTCAACTCATGATGACAGAATTCTTCCGAAGACTTTTAATACATGCTTTATCTTATGTACTTTTTTATAAAGCTAGACACCTTTCCACTGCACCTCTGTAAGGTCACCAACTTACATGAGTTAGTGAAAAGGTCCGTGCTTATGGTAACTGTACATTGAGGTCTTGAGTCTGTAACTTTCTACTTCATGTACCTTATCCTTTTTGTAATAGATAAGGATGTGAGCTATGGCATGTCATAGTCACAAGTCAAAAGGCAATCTGCCTTTTGACTCTACAATTGATTTTGTTTTGTGTCTAGTCACTTGTATCCAGCTGGCTTTCAAAGTATAGCCGGCTGTAGGATGTAGTATAAGTATATCATGTTCTTGTATCTTTTATATATGCTTTGTAACACTTGTAATAGAACATAGAGAAAGCAATATACTGCATTCTTGAAAACCATATACTTGTGTTTTTTGTGTTCTGTCTCTTACATTACTTGTGTTCTTAGTGTCTTACCTTGGTTAATCCAGTTTACTATTTGATTAAGTTTAGTTAATCTCCTCTTTGTGTTGTTGTGTTGTAACTCTACACCCTTCAATGATCCTGCACTATCCTTCCACCAAGGAATTGGCATCCCCCAGATGTAGACTTTACAGTCATATTACAACCACTATAGTTACTATCTATATAGGCATACAAATTAAAGTTAGAATTCTTTGGATACTAAAGGCCTAATTTGGGAGCACCTTTGAGATATTTAAGAATCCTTTTGACAGCAACCAGGTCTGATATCTTGGGGTTAGCTTGATATCTTGCACATATATATGTAGCAAACATGATATCAAGCCTACTACCTATGAGGTACATAAGAGACCTAATCATAGCTCTATAAGGATGTTCATCTACACACTCCTCCTCAAAACTAGGTCCAAGGGAGTGGTTTCTAGCTATGAGTGTCTTTCAACCTTATAGTCATTCTTGTTGAATCTTGTAAGTATTTATTGCACATACTTTGACTGACTGATGAAGATGCTATTGTCAACCTACTTCACATAATTCCTAGAAAGAAATTAAGTTCTCCCATGGTACTCATTTCAAATCTTTTCATCATCAGCCTTTCAATATCTCTGTAGAGCTTTGCATTAGTTGACCCATTGTCAACCTTTTGCCTTTTGAATTGAAGTATTCCTCCTATATTTCTTCAATCTCACTTCCATCCTTCAAAGCCTCATCAACCTTATTTGGCTCTATCTGGCATAAGAAACAAGAGTATAGACAAACATTTTTGTCATGAGTTTGTTACCTTGTTCTCACCCCTGTGTCAACATTTCTAATGATGTTTGTACTGGGGTTTGACTTGTGGATCTTGAGTTGAGGGATCACATCAAGTTGTTTGGACAGATCTAAATTTGAGAAATCTGGTAATAAAGTGTCACCCACCACATCATCACACTAATCATGAGAAGCTTGATCTAATGAGTGTGTGACATCTTGATGTTGTCTTCCATGGTGTGGTTATCAACATCAAAAATTCTTAATCATTATCACCACCATCATTTCCTCCTAGATTTAAAGCTCCTTCATTTGAGTTTTGTGCCTCTGAGCTAGAATTTGTAGGCACCTCAGATGTATCAGCTAGATTTTCCATGGTTGTGCTGACAGGAACTCTATTTGCAGGGTTAGTTACCCTTGAAGCTGAAGTAGTATTCCTGCTTGGTCTTCTCAGCTCAAATCTTGGGTCAGGATCTCCTATTGATAAATTACTTGTAGATCCTAAAACATTCTCATAAAATTTGTAAAACAACTCGTAACTAAATCAAAATCAAACAATTAATCAAGACCAAAACCTTTAACACTGGGAGTATGCTCATTGAAGGTCACATTGGCTGACTCTTCAACTACTCTAGTTTTAAGATTGTATACTTTATAAGCCTTGGCTTGGGAAGAGTATCCAATAAAGTGTCCATTATCTGATTTCTTATCAAATTTGGCTACTTGATCTTTGGTATTCAAGATGATAAAAGGACATCCAAATGATCTGAGAAAGCCAATGAAAGGTCTCTTTTTGTGCCACAACTTATAAGGAGTCTTACCATAAGTCTTGACTACTAAAACTTTGTTTTGCACATAGTAGGTAGTGTTGACTGCCTCTACCTAGAAGGTGATGGGCAGCTTGGAGTCAGACAACATGGTTCTTGCAGCTTCAGTAAGTGTCATCTTTCTCCTCACAACAACACTATTTTGCTGAGGAGTCCTGGGAGCATTATATTGTCTTGTAATACCCTTTTCATCACAAAATGTGTCAAGGATTTGGTTCTTGAATTCAGTCCCTTGATCAGATCTTATGGTCTTGACCTTGTGATCATTTTGATTCTTAATTTTCAAAATGAAGTTCTTGAAGATCTCAAGAGTGTCATCTTTAGTTCTATGGAAGAAGACCCAAGTAAATCTTATAAAATCATCACCAAACAATATGACATCTGTCCTAGACCCATTACACTATTAGGGCCAAAGATATCCATGTGTAATAAGTGTAGGGGAGTAGTGATGGAGTTCTTTTCCTTTGGCTTGTGAGACACCTTGTAGTGCTTCCTTTTCAAGCATGCAACACAATGATCATCACTTGTAAACTCTTTTTTTGGCAGTCTAGTTATCAGATCATTTTTAATTAGTTCTTTCATCTTTAAGGTTTACATGGCATATTCTTTTATGCCAAAGGAAAGACTCATCACTATTTGCTTTATATAGAAAGCAAGAAACTCCTCCTAAGATAGATGATTCCTGCAATCCATCTTGTACATGTTCTCTCTCCTAAGGGCACCAAGCAGGATATGCTCTTGAGGATTAACCACCCTAGTGTAACACCGGTTATTCTTTTAAAGTTAGTAAAGAAAGAAGAAAGTGAAGAAAAAGAAAGAAAAGCCATTTAACCTAAGTTGAAGGGTTAAAAGTGTCAAAAGGACAAAAAGGTTGAAAGTTGGTGATTAAAGGTGGCATGGCCGCCCGTCACCCTCTCCTCACACATATCTCGGATATTTTTAGAGAGGGAAAGAGCAGAGCTCGGGTTTGAAGAAAAAACAAGAAGAAAAGTTCGAATCAAGGTAAGAATTCATGTATTTATGGTGTTCTTAACTTGTTTTATCCTCGGTTATATGCTTATGTATGTTGTATGTGTTCGGGTGTGTGTTTTGGTGGGTTTCTAGGCGGGTGAACTCTGTTGCAAATGGGTTTTTGAAGAAGTCATAACCAGAGGCTGCAAAGGTGAGTTCTAGAACCCCTTTTTACTTGTTTTAAACTGTTTTGGGGCTGGAAATACATGTATGAACTTTTTATAAAAGTTGGGTTTGCTGGAGCTGTAAAAGATAGTCTATATTATCAATACAGTGAAAGTCAACAAAAGTTAACGTCACGGTCAAAGTCAACAAAAGTGAAACCCAACACGTTGGAGACGAGGAACCGAGACGAGACATTGAAGATTTAAATGACTAGGAGTTTTATTATAATATATATATTTTGTGTGAACAAAATATTTTGTCTTGTTTTTAGTCATTTTGTTGCTTTATATGTAATTTTGTATTAATTAGCCTAAGTCTAGGGCGTTAAGTGCAATTAGGGAATATTAGCTTAGACTATAAATAGGTTAATTGTCATTAGTATTGGTTAATGGTTGAATGACCAATTGATTGGGGTTTCCACTTTGTACAAATCCTATGCAATCAATATAGATCAAATGGGTTTTATTGTGATTATCATTGTTTGATCTTACAAATCTTCTTAATATTTTATTCAAGTGATTATCCTGGAGTTACAATTTGGTATGAGAGCCTTATTAGATCAAATGTATTGAAGAATTGAAGAAATTGTTAGCTGATTTTTGAAGATGTTCATCAATTTTTAGAGAGAAAAACTGATTTTCTAGAGACAGAAAGTAGATTTGAGTTCATATTTCTACAAATTCAACAACAACATCAGATCTATCACTATTTACACATATATTGGATCTACATCATCGTTTATACAAGAAAAATCAAAGAAAATCATCAGATCTGAAATTTTCTCTCACACACACACTAGTGTGTGTGTGTTCTTGGTGTTCTTGGAGCTTCAACATCTTCATCCAGCGAATTTAGTACCATTTAGAACGGAAGTTCAAATTTTCCGGCGAAATTACAGTTTCGTCCGGTGAAACTTTGGCGAAATCACGGCGAAACTGTAATTCTGGCGAAACTGTAATTCTGGCGAAACTGCAACTCCAGCGAAACTGCATATTTTCCAGCGAAACTATAACCTGCGAAATTATAAAAATTAGTGAAATTAAAAAAAAGGCTGCGAAATTACAAATTCTTGCTGCGAAATTATAATTTTTTTTCTTTTTTGTTGAATTTTTCAAACAACAACAATGCAAAACTTATTTCATAGCAAAGTGCATTTAAGTCTCCTGAAGAATCAAAACCACAAGAATCAAAACCTCAAAACCACAAGAATCAAAACCTCAAAACCACAAGAATCAAACCCACAACATAAATCAGTAAAACCCACAACAAAAATCAGTAAAACCCACAACAAAAATCCCCAAAATCATACCTCAAAACCACAAGAATCAAAACCAAAACCCTAATCAATATCCTGAAGCGAGGCACCAGCAGCAGCATCATCAACCAACGACTTCCTATAAAGCACCAACTTTCGATCCTTATCAAGCTTCAGCTTCGTCACCACAACCTTCGACGGATTGATGACCACATTAACAGTCTGCCAATTCACCTTCTCACGAGTAATTCTCTCAATATGAATGACCCATTTGCGGCAGTACACCTGCACCACCTTACCTTCACGGCCCTTGTAGGTGCCACGACCAACCTGCACCTCGTTGTCCTTACGAATGGGGATTGATCGGATGTTGTACTTGTTTGGAGCTCGGTGGATAAGGGTGCGCTCATCAGCACATGGCGGACGCTTGAGGGTGCGGTGAAGGGGCCTTGCGGCACTTCCGGGGAGAGCTGGTGACTCGTGGGTTGTACTTCATTGTGCTACCTCTCGATCGTATGCTTAGGGTTTGGGGGTGAAGAACGGCGACGAGGAAGATGATTCAGTGATGATATAGGGAACAATGGGGGATCTAGGGTTTCGTGAGGCCATAGGATCTGGTTGAAGAGGTTTTGAGAAATTCTTGTGTGTGTGTTTTAGTTTTAGGATTAGGGTTTGAGATTGGTTTAATGGACCTAAAAGTTTTTTTTTAATCAGATTTGGCTAATTTCAAATTTAAAAGTGGGCTAACAATTGGGTTGCATTCATTAAAAAAAATAAAGTCATTGGACTAGCATTATTTTTAACAAAAAATAACAAATAATAATAACAAAGTTGGGCTCATTCAAATAATAACAAAGTCATTGGGCTAGCATTATATTTATCAGATTGGTTTAATGGACCCTAGTTGTTAAGATTGTATAGCGTGATATTTAAAAATAATATTTTTCCAGAGGGAGAATTATTTTAAACTTTTTGGGAAAAATATTTTTGAGGCGTTTAATTGTTTAAATTTTTTAATACAATGTCATCTTCAGAAGACATTAAATCAGATAATCTCACAACGGCACAAAGCCGGTTTGACTCTTTTGTTGGTACAAAGAAAGAAAAATTGTCAGATTTAATTGATCGATTTTTTAAAGTGGCAAATAATCTAAAGAAGCATGTTCTTGATCTCAGTAATCATGAACAAATTCAAAAGCTTCTTAACTCGCTTCTGTCTGCATGGAATCATCAAGTTAAAATGCTGAAGCAAGAGTGGTTATGTCGACACAAAACTTATGGATATGATCAACAGACTAAAATCTCTTGAGCTGGATATCCAAAGAAACGAATTTCAGCAAGCCGTGTTCCCACATCAACCCCACGTGCTTAATACTGATCTTGTTTCTTCTGTAACAAGCATACTTGATTACAACACATAGATGATTGAAAAGTTAAAGTTATTGAGAACTGATCCGGATTTAAACTCTAAATTCAAAGAAACTGTTGAAGAGAATCGTGAAGCTTTAAGAGTCGACAATGATAGTAATCCGGAGTCTGTGAGAACCGATGATGATAAGGATGGAAAAGCTGATAAAAGAGAGAAAGAATCCGAGGCTGGCGAGATGCTGAAGGTCAAAGAAGAGGAACAATAAGAAATCACAAGGGTTTGCAACTGTGAAAAGAGCTTAGCTGCAGAACGAACTATCATGGGTATTCCTTATGAGACTGTTCAGGATATGTGTTCTTCATCATGCAAAATCCAATTATTTGGGATTTATAAGGCTAGCAGATTGTTATTGGAAAATGAAAAAGAATTAAAAATAATCAATAAAGAATTAACGAAAAATGAAATTGATTTTTCAAGAAAATTTAATGAAGCATTGGCTGAAAATGATTTTTTAAGAAGAACAATTTTGGAGCGTAATGTTGAAATTTATATTTTGAGAGAAAGAGTTGTTTTAGCTCAATTTGAAACGATAAAGCTTCAAACAAAGCTTGATAAATGGACCCTGTCACACATGAAAAAGGATGAGCTTATTGCTAAACAACAAAGGGCGTGGGTAAAACATGGGATTGGATATAAATCTGATGGTAAAACTGTATTTAATTTAGTTCCACCCCCTTCTACTTTATGTTATTCACCAATTCCCAGACCTCATCCTAAAAATGATTTTTTGAACAACCTACTAATAATCTGCATGCAGGTTTGAGCGGTGTGAATCTTAATGAGGTGCGAGATGATTATGATTCTACAACTGGTATGGGATACAATAACCAAATTCTGACAGTCAAGCTAACGATTGTTCAGTCCCAGTTGTTTGTAAATCTATATCTACTATTTTTTCTAACTTCTTTGATAAGTTTAAAGCAAATGAAATTCCTACTTTCGAGCCTGTCAAGGTAGTGAAAGATGAGATAAATCAGGAATCATCGAATCATCAAGTTCTAACAACAATAGATCATCCTATTCCTGTCAATCAAGATCCTTTGGAAGCAAATCTATGTATACAAGAGTCGATAAGCTCGGATGATGAATCACACACAGAGGAGGGTGTTGGTTCCTCACAGATCAAGATATCTCCTGACATTGTCAAGTCACAAAAGCTTCCAAAAGCTGAATTAAGATCAATACGGATCTCATCTCCAACTCCAAAACAACCCAGTCAATCAGTGAAGATCTCTTTTGCTGTTCAGCATCGCAAATGCCAGAACAAGCAAGAATCTGCTACAAGATCAAAACAATCCTCATCCCCACCTGCATCACACGGGTTAGTCAAGCATCAAAAGCCTTTCAAGGCTTGTTTTGAGTGTGGAAAAGAAGGGCATGTGGTAAAGAAATGTCCTCAAAGACTTGCTACAAATGGTGAAGGCAAAACAAATTGCTTCTCCACATGTAAGTCTACAAAGAATGTTCCAGATGGTAAAGGCAACACGGGTTGCTTCTCTGGATCAAGAGGTAAAAAGAACACATCTTTGAATGGCTAGATGAAAAACTCTCCATCCAAACCTTTTCATGTGAAGCCGGTTTCACATGATACAAAGATGAAAATGGCCAAAGGTTCAAAACCAAATTCTTTTCCTTCTGGTCTTAAACAGAAAATGATTTCCAAATTTAATTCACTCAAATCCAAATTAATTGAATTGAAACAAAATTGGAAAATTAAAAAGAAGAATACAGATATCTCTAATTGTTTAAAAGGTTGCATGCAGAAGCAGGTTTCATATATTGATGAAAAAGGAACTTCTAGGACTACGATGGTCTGGGTTCCCCTTTCAAACTGATCTATTTATTAGTGCAGGAATAATCCAGGAGGACTGTTAGTAATCTGGTTTACTGACAGGGATTGTTCATAATTCAAATTTGAGGAGGAACAACCAGGTTAAGGTCATGATATTTTATCTATAATCTGGATTTTTATCTACACAATCATAGTTCTCACTTCACAATCACTGTATATTTCTTGAGCATTCATTTCTTATCTTCATATCAGTGTAGTTTGGAAAACCTTCTTTGATAAATTTTTATTTTTTGTACAGTTTTATAAAAAAATTAAAAAAAAGATATAAAATAAAAAGTTTGCAAAAATAAAAATTTAGGAGGAGAGTATAAGTAAATAAAAAGGAAAAGAGAACTGGGAACTTGATTCGAGATGATTGAGAAATGATTGTATATCTTCTTGAAATGTTTGTTTTTGCATGTCTTGTGTTTTTAAAATGAGAAATGATAGTAACTGATGTTGTATCTGATTCACATCTTATTTTTAATTGCAAATAGCCGAAAAACAAACAGATTCTTTAATGATATGCTTGGTAGACGCAACCTGAAGAATAAAGTAGACAGCAACATCATGATTTAAATTAAAATATTTGCTTAAGGACGTCTGGATTTGTGCAATCATTTTGGCTGCACAAAAACTGAGTCCCGACAAAAATCGGATTGAGAATTGATCTTTCACACAACATGATAAAATCATATAAGCCATACCTTTGAGCCATGATTGGTGTATTTATGTGTCTTGTGTTTGTGCTAATCTCCTCTGCTGTATGGTAGTACTGACCTGGAGTGATGATCTCCTTTGTTGTAGGATAGTACTTACCTGGAGCTCTCATCGGCACATGATTAAATGGTCATCTCCTTTGTTATAGTGAGTATAGACCTGGAGATCTTATCATTTTGGTCTAAGTTGTGTCAAATCATCTAAATGATGAATTCATCATAGAATGAAACGTTCTGTTGATAATCACTTGCACACTAATACACAAGCCTTGCTCTATAAAGATCATAACAAAATTCAAGAAATCCTGAGGTTGGGTGAGGGTTTTTGCTAAATGATTGTGGGGTCCTAGGATTCTAAAGCATTTAATCGAACCTTAACGAATAATCTCCTGCTTGTTGAAAAAGATAGGGCATGGGTTTAAGTGGACAAACATATCAACAATCGTTATTGATCTGTTTGAGAATTTCAAAATCATTCAAAGACTGTGATTAGATTCAGTTATCAGTGCGATCTCATTGCTTGTCGATGTATAAATTCATCTTTGTGCTAAAGTATATCTTGAGGATATGATCTCATGATCGATTCAGTTCTCGGTTTAAAAAAAAACAAAAAAAAATAATGATAGATAAAAATGATATAATAAAATAAAAATTATAATATATTTTCATTTCAAAATTTCTTTTAGATCTTCCATATTATGTTGTTACAATTTTATCATTTTTCATGCATTTCATAGAAATTGTGCACAAACGAACATGGGTTCGCTTGTTTATCACACACAGATAAACACGGGTTTATTTTGTTAAAATGAAATGATCTAATTAGAAATGTTGAGATTGTGTTTGTGAATGTATTTCAGATTTTTTGCTTTAAGTGATGGCCGATCATCAGTTGAGCAGTGTACCTGATCAGAGAACCTATTTCTTAAGTTTGCAAAAGATACCAAGCTAGAAATCCTCCTCCTACATCTTCTGAAGCACTCAAGATTAGAGATTTGGGAAAGTTGTTCTAATATCCTTGCAAAGCTTGCACTCGAAAAGGGGGAGCATATAAATAGGGGGAGCTTATGAGATAAAAAATCTTTCTCATCAGATTCAGAAAGATTCAAATTGAAAATCTTTCTATTGTTGATTTCTCGATGCTGATTTCGTTTGAAGACGTTGATAATGATAGACTAAGGGGGAGTATTGTTGGAGCTGTAAAAGATAGTCTATATTATCAACACAGTGAAAGTCAACAAAAGTCAACGTCACGGTCAAAGTCAACAAAAGTCAAACCCGACACGTTCGAGACGAGGAACCAAGACAAGACATTGAAGATTTAAGTGACTAGGAGTTTTATTGTAATAAATATATTTTGTGTGAACAAATATATTTTGTCTTGTTTTTAGTCATTTTTATGCTTTATATGTAATTTTGTATTAATTAGCCTAAGTCTAGGGGGTTAAGTGCAATTAGTGAATATTAGTCTAGACTATAAACAGGTTAATTGTCGTTAGTGTTGGTTAATGGTTGAATGACCAATTGATTGGGGTTTCCACTTTGCACAAATCATATGCAATCAATATAGATCAAACGAGTTTTATTGTGATTATCATTATTTTGATCTAATTCTTTATGATTTGACTCAAGTTTGTTTATCCTGGAGTTACAGGGTTTTATACCTGTATGTGTCTATGTTATGGGTGGGGTTTGATTTTGGGCCATGTATGTATTTGATGATGTTTTGATTATGTTGCTAAGGCTTAGAATGTATGATTTACGCTTAGAACATGATAGGTGTTGTTTGGGGACCGAATTACGATGTTTAAGTGTGATATAGTTTGCCCATGCGCCCAAACAGTAGTTCATGCACCCAACTAAAAATAAGTGCCTAAGTGTCCCAAGCGCCCAAACCCTCATGCGCCCAAATAGTACTGAAGCGCCTAAAAATACGCTTAAATTGACTAAGTGTTCATATGCCCAGATAGCTCATGCGCCTGCGTAGTGCCCATGCGCCTAGAATTGCCCAGAATAGACTAAGTGTTGCTCATGCGCCCCAATAGTCCCAATGGACCTGAAAGTTTCCTATGCGCCTAAGTGTTTCCCATGCGCCTGGAAGGCCATGCGCCTGCATAGTGCTCATGCGCCTAAAGACTTAGTTTATATATTGATTTTTTAAGGAAAAATGTAAATGTAGGCTTTGACTTGGGATGTTCCCAGGGGCATAGTAAGTTGACTTTATGAAGTCAAAAATGATGTGATAGGCGATATATGATGATGTATGATTGATTCTTATGCATGATGGTATGTTTGATGTATGTTATGTGTGTATGATGGTGCTTTGTATGGTGATGTTTGTATGATTGTGTTTATGTTCCTGTTATGTATGTTTATCTTTCCCGTGACTTTATGTGTTATAGTTGTGAAAGAAATGATAAAGTATTATGTAATGTAAAGTGAAAGATAATGAAAAAGGAACATAATGATAAAATGCGTGCATTAATGAAAGAGAAGGTAATGAAAGGCTTGCAAGAGAAATGTATGGAGGTGCACGACTCTAAAATGTTGTAAGCTCAACTGTATGTGGTTTAGCTAACCCTTAAGGATACACGCAGGGGTCCAGTCTTTGTGACTGACTAGTGATATAGTACATGGATTATAGTGGATACACACCTCGCTCCTGGTGCCAGGCTTTGTGCGTTATGGAAGTCATTTATGATCTTCGGCCCAGTACCCGATTTGTGCTTACGTTTGGGGTGTAGTATACAATTGGGATCTTTGTCGCTTGCACCGGTGTTGGTGTCAGGCTATGTGCATTATGGAAGTCATTTATGATCTTCAGCCCAGTACCCGCTTTGTGCATACGTTTGGGTATAGCTGATGACACTGATCCAGAAAGAGTTAAAGAGATAAAGAAAAAAAGTGATGAATGGTAAAGAAGATAATAATGATATTATCAATGTGTACGTACGATGTGTGATCATGTACGAATGTATAGTATGATTTGAAAGAAAGTAAAGAAAAGTTTTGAGTAAAAGTAAAGTGTGTTTTATTTTAAAACTAGAACTCACTCAGCACCACTGACTTTATGTGTTTCCAGTTGGCAGGAAAAGGTTGCTGAGGATGGCACGGGGCGGCTACTTGTCTCTTTTTGGATGGCATCCATTCTTATAATGCTTTTGTGATGTAATGCAACAAGTATTTTGTAATGTTATAACACTGTATTATTTTGAAAAATCTTTTATAATGAAATGAAATGTCTGTTTTAATGATTCCGCTGCAATGTTTTATTTAAGTTAATGAAAATATATGTTTTATGTGCGATGAATGACCAGCTATGAGTGTCTCGGGAACGGGGCCTTACAAGTTGGTATCAGAGCCAAAGTTTAAGTGAAACGAGTAAATTTTCAAAAAAAACCTAACTTAAACCGAAAAATAGGACGGAAAGGGAAGTGATGCCAGTTCGTCTAGCTGCGTGCCATCGGGTATTTTCCTATTGTTAACCGGTATTACATGCGCATGTTATGTGATTTGTTCTGTGTGCCTTTAGTAGATTTAGATACTGATGTAGTTAGGATAGGAAATGTTTGGGGTATGAAGAGTAAAGTAAATGGCTAATCACAATTGGCCACTTTAATTGGGGACTTACTATACTTGACATAAACTGAGTTGTTCCCTTAAATGATCATATTGGTGTTTGAATCTTATAGTGTGTTAGAAGATGGCGAGATCATCGAAGGCTTCACGTGGTGGAGGTCGTGATGGACGTGGTGCTGAACCACGGGCTACAAGAGGAAAGGCCTAGGGCCGAAAAGGTGGTTCATGAAGAACTCGAGACCCCTTATCCAGAGGGTGGAGATGAGAGTGCTAACTTAAGAGCCTTAGTGAAAGAGGCTGTAGTTGAGGAAGTGCTTCAGGTTATGCAGACAATCCTACCGTCTATGGTGACCAAAGTGATAAAGGTTGTATGGGAGAGGAAGAGGAAGGAAAGTAGTAGGCCTATGGGCGAAAGGAGACGGCCCGAGACTAAAATGGTTTTCTCATATGATGAAGAAGAAGAGGAAGAAGAAGGGCCTGCGCTGGAGGCGGCACGAGGCTGCAACTACGGGGCATTTCGAAGATGCAAGCCCCCATCCTTCGATGGTAATGGTAATGGTACTGTTGCTACTTCTCACCGATGGGTGAGCAAGATGAAGGTGGTACTCAACATTAGCGAGTGCCAGGAAGACCAGAAGGTGAAGTTTGCTACCCACTCATTTGTGGACTCGGCTTTGTGCTGGTGGGACAAAATGTCCAAGCCGAGGGTAGTCGGGCAATTGAAAGGATGAAGTAGGCGGAGCTGAAAAAGTTGGTGATCGAGGAGTTCTGTCCTCATAGGGAAATGGATAAGGTGGAAAGGGAATTCCTGCAGCTGGAGGCGGGAACTATGACACATCAGCAGTACACCACCAAGTTCAATGAGATGGCATGGGTGGTGCCGGATCAAGTGACACCCTTGTCACGAAAGATCAAGAGGTATATTCAGGGCTAGCTAGCGGATGTTCGCAGGCACATGATCGCTGCCCGACCGAGCATGTTTAGGTCGGCGGTTGACTTGGCGGGAGGTTGTATGATGAAAGGACTGTGGTGGTGGCTGAAGGTAGCAAGAAAGGTGGTGGTGATCGAATTGGAATGGAAAGCGATTTGGACGTGGCGGAACCGCTCCAAGCAACAAAGGCGCACAGGTGGATGACCAACGTGTGGTCACATCCGATGCGGGGTCGAGGAGTTGTGTTAAATGGGGAGGAGAGCACACCGGGGAATGTAGAGTGGGATCCAATGTCTGTTTTCGTTGTGGGAGGACCGGACATGTGGCAAAGAGCTACGGGGTAAGGAGGTGTTATACTTGTGGCAAGGAGAGCTACATGAGCAGGGACTGCAAGATGCCGATGGCTGAATGTTCTGGTGCAAGGAAGAAGACCACCGGGACTAAAGGGCAGAGGGCGAGTGCCAGAGCGTTCACGATGACGTAGGAGGAGGCTAGGACAGACCCCGATGTTATGTCAGGTATGTTTCTAGTAAACCAAACGTTAGCCTCTGTGTTATTTGATTATGGTGCTTGTAAAAGTTTTATTTTACTCCTTTCTGTGCTAAATTGCCTATTAGTAGTAAGAATATAGATACGCCCTTCGATGTCGAAACTGTCATAGGTAAGTCTACCAGGGTCTCTAAGATGATAGAGGGTTGTGACATGGAGCTAGAAGGTCACAAGTTTCCTGTTAGACCATTTGTGATGACCTTAGGCGGGTTCGATGTAGTCCTAGGAATGGATTGGTTAGCGGACTACAAGGCGAACATTGTGTGTTGCAAGAAGATTATTCGATTGATAGCGCCTGACGAGAGTTTGGTGACGGTTTATGGTGATCGGGTCACTACGATCCCGAAAGTGATCTTGATGGTGGTGGCGGAAAAGTGCAGGAGGCATGGATGTAGCGCCTACTTGGCATATGTAAAGGAAGTGGATACACCAACACCACAACTACCCAATGTACCAGTTGTGTGTGACTTTCCACATGCATTTCCTAAAAACTTACCAGGAGTGCCACCCTGACCGTGAGATCGAGTTCCAGATTGACTTGATATCGGGTGCCCAACTTGTTGCTAAGGCATCGTATTGGTTGGCTTCGACTGAGATGAAGGAGTTGATGGAACAATTGAAAGAGTTGCTGGACCAGAGGTTCATTAGACCGAGTATCTCTCCATGGGGTGCTCTGGTTTTATTCGTGAAGAAGAAGGATTGTAGTATGAGGATGTGTATAGAATACCGTGAGTTGAAGAAGCTGACGGTGAAGAATCGGTACCCCTTACTGAGAATTGATGATTTGTTTGATCAGCTCCAAGGTGCAAGTTGGTTCTCGAGGATAGACCTTCGATCTGGCTACCATCAGTTGAAGGTGAAGGAGCATGATATTCCTAAAACAACTTTTCGCACGCATTATGGACACTACAAGTTTCTCGTTATGTCTTTTGGTTTAACCAACGTGCTAGCTGCTTTTATGACTTGATGAATCGAGTGTGTCATCGATATTAGATAAATCAGTGATTGTGTTTATTGATGATATTTTGATTTATTCAAAGAGTGAGAATGAGCATGCCAGTCACATTCGAGAAGTTTTGGAGACGTTGAGAAGGGAGAAACTGTATGCTAAATTCCCCAAGTGCGCATTCTAGTTGCGCGAGGTTCAGTTCTTGGGTCATGTAGTGAATCCCGAGGGGATTATGGTAGACCAGCAAAGGTGGAGGCGGTGATGCAATGGAAGTCTCCAAAGATGCCATCTGAGATTCATAGTTTCTTGGGTTTGGCGGGCTATTACAGAAGACTCATTCAAGACTTCTCTAAGATAGCTTCTCCGTCGACTAAGTTGACCCGTAAGGATGTAAAGTTTGTATGGGGTCAAGATTAGGAGAAGGCATTTAAGGAGTTAAAGGCGAGGTTGACTCAAGCTCCTATCTTGTCGTTACCCGATGGAAGCGAAGATTTGGTGGTTTATTCAGATGCTTCTATTTGGGGTTGGGATCTGTATGATGCAGAGAAGAAAGGTTATAGCCTATGCATCAAGACAATTGAAAGTTCATGAGGTTAGTTACCCTACTCATGATTTGGAGCTAGCAGCCATGGTCTTTGCATTAAAGATATGGAGGCACTACCTATATGGGACAAAATGCACCATATTCACCGGCCACAAGAGCTTGAAGTACTTCTTCGAGCATAAAGACTTAAACATGAGGCAAAGGAGATGGTTGGAGCTCATAAAAGATTATGATTGCGAGTTCCATTACCATCCGGGCAAGGCCAACATGGTGGCGGATGCCCTTAGCCGAAAGGAGAGACCCGAGCTGATTTGGGTGAAGGCTTATCAATTAGTCATGACCTCTGATGTGATGAATCAGGTCAAAGAGTTTCAAGATGAGGCATTGAAAGAAGATCAACTTAACTCTGAAAGAATGAGAGGTCTGGTCGCGTAATTGGGTGAAAACACACTCGTTGTTAGGACCCGATTCGGGCGGATGTGGATTCCTCGCTATGGGGATCTATGTGGAAGGATTATGGATGAAGCTCATAAAACTTGATAATCTATTCATCCCAGTGCTAAGAAGATGTACCAAGACATGAAGAAAGATTATTGGTGGCCGGGTATGAAGCATGACATAGTGGAGTACGTGAGTAAGTGCCTTACTTGCTTGCAAGTGAAGGTGGAGCATCAGAAGCCATATGGGAAGATCTAACCTTTGGACATACCCGAGTGGAAGTGGGAGCATATCACCATGGACTTTATAACGAAGCTAACACGTACCGCGTGAGGGTATGATGCCATACGGGTGATAGTGGATCATTTGACAAGAGTGCTCACTTCCTACCGATTCGCGAGACATATTCATCTGAGAGGTTGGCGGAGTTGTTCATTAAAGAGATAGTAACTCGTCATGGTGTGCAGGTGTCTATTGTGTTTGATCGTGACACCCAGTTTACATCTAAGTTTTGGAAGAAATTCCACGATGCAATGGGGATGAGGTTAGATATTAGCACAGCTTATCATCCTCAAACGGATGGTCAGTCGGAAAGAACCATTTAGACGCTGGAGGATATGCTCCAGACATGCGTCATTGACTTTGGAGGAAGTTGGTATGACCACTAACCGTTAGCTGAGTTCTCATATAACAACAGTAATCATGCTAGCATTGGTATGCCCCCTTATGAGATGCTATACGGGAGGAGATGTAGAACACCGTGTGTTGGGGTGATAATGGTCATAAAGAGTTAGGGAGCGTGTAAGGGGTCGGGGCTACGATCGAGAAACTAGAAAGGATCAAAGCCTTTATGAATGTAGCTAAAGATAGGCAAAAGTCGTATGCTGATAAGAGACATAGACCAATTGACTTCCAGGTGGGTGATAGAGTCATGTTGAAGGTCTCACCTTGGAAAGGTATCATTCGGTTCGAAAAGTGGGGCAAGTTGAGGCCAAGATACATAGGGCCTTTTTGAATCATTGCTCGAGTAAGAGAGGTGGCCTATAGACTAGAGTTACTAGATGAGTTAAGTGCAATTCACCCCACGTTCCATGTATCTCATGAGAGAAAGTGTTTAGCAGACAAAGATATGGTTGTACCATTGGAGGATATCGAGGTAGATGAACGACTCAGTTATGTGGAGCAACCCATGGCAATCATTGATCGTAAATAGAAGAGGTTAAGGAACAAAATGGTTCCTCTTGTGCGAGTACAATGGAAGCACAGAAAGGGATCTGAGTCTATGTGGGAGACTGATGAAGAGATGAGACAGCATTACCAATGATTGTTTAAGGAATAACAAGTTTCGTGGATGAAACCTATATAAGGGGGGTGGACTTGTAACACCCGGTTATTCTTTTAAAGTTAGTAAAAGAAAGAATAAAGTGAAGAAAAAGAAAGAAAAGCCATTTAACTCAAGTTGAAGAGTTAAAAGTGTCAAAAGGACAAAAAGTTTGGAAGTTGGTGATCAAAGGTGACATGGCCGCCCATCACCCTCTCCTCACACATATCTCGGATATTTTTAGAGAGGGAAACAACAAAGCTCGGGTTTGAAGAAGAACAAGAAGAAAAGTTCGAATTCAAGGTAAGAATTCGTGTGTTTATAGTGTTGTTAACTGGTTTTATCCTTGGTTGTATGCTTATGTATGTTGTATGTGTTTGAGTGTGTGTTTTGGTGGGTTTCTAGGCGGTTGAACTCTGTTGCAAATGGGTTTTTGAAGAATTCATAACCAGAGGCGGCAAAGGTGAGTTCTAAAAACCCCTTTTTACTTGTTTTAAACTGTTTTGTGGCTGGAAATACATGTATGAACTTTTTATAAAAGTTGGGTTTCATACACATATGTGTCTATGTTATGGGTGGGTTTGATTTTGGGCCATGTTTATGTTTGATGATGTTTTGATTGTGTTCCTAAGGCTTAGAATTTATGATTTAAGCTTAGAACATGATAGGTGTTGTTTGGGGACCGAATTATCATGTTTAAGTGCGATATAGTCTGCCTATGTGCCCAAACAGTAGTTCATGCGCCCAACTGAAAATAAGTGCCTAAGTGTCCCATGCGCCCAACTGAAAATAAGTGCCTAAGTGTCCCATGCGCCCAAACCCTCATGCGCCCAAATAGTACTCAAGCGCTTAGAAATAGGCTGAAATTGACGAAGTGTTCATATGCCCAGATAGCTCATGCGCCTGCATTGTGCCCATGCGCCTAGAATTACCTAAAATAGACTAAGTGTTGCTCATGCGTCCCAATAGTGCCAATGCGCCTGAAATTTGCCCATGAGCCTAAGTGTTTCCCATGCACCTGGAATGCCATGCACATGCATAGTGCTCATGCGTCTGCATAGTGCTCATGCGCCTAAAGACTTAGTTTATTTCTGATTTTTGGGGGGAAATGTAAATGTATGCTTCGACTTGGGATGTTTCTGGGGGCATAGTAAGTTGACTTTTTGATGTCAAAGATGATGTGATGGGCGATGTATGATGATGTATGATTGATGCTTATGCATGATGGTGTGTTTGATGTATATTATGCGTGTATGATGGTGCCTTGTATGGTGATGTTTGTATGATTATGTTTATGTTCCTGTTATGTATGTTTATCTTTCCCGTGTCCTTACGTGTTATAGTTGTGATAGAAATAATAAAGTACTATGTAACGTAAAGTGAAAGATAATGAAAATAGGAATATAATGATAGAATGCATGCAATAATGAAAGAGAAGGTAATGAAAGGCTTGCAAGCAAAATACGGAGGTGCACAACTCTAAAATATCGTAAGCTCAACTATGTGTGGTTTCGCTAATCCTTAAGGATATACGTTGGGGTCCAGTCTTTGTGACTGACCAGTGATATAGTACATGGATTATAGTGGATACTCACCTCGGTGCTAGTGTCAGGCTTTGTGCGTTATGGAAGTCATTTATGATCTTCGGCCTAGTACCACTTTGTGCTTACGTTTGGGATGTAGTATATAGTTGGGATCTTTGTCGCTTGCCCCGGTGCTGGTGCCAGGCTATGTGCGTTATGGAAGTCATTTATGATCTTCGGCCTAGTACCCACTTTGTCCATACGTTTGGGGTATAGCTGATGACACTGATCCGAAAAGAGTTAAAGAGATAAAGAAAAGAAAGTGATGAAGAGTAAAGAAGATAATAATGATATTATCTATGTGTACATATGATGTGTGATCATGTATGAAAGTATAGTATGATTTGAAGGAATGTAAAGAATGATTTTGAATGAAAGTAAAGTATGTTTTATTTTAAAACTAGAACTCACTCAGCAACGCTGACTTTTATGTGTTTCTAGTTGGCAGGTAAAGGTTGCTGAGGATGGCACGAGGCGGCTACTTGGCTCTTTTTGGATGGCATCCATTTTTATAATGCTTTTTTTATGTAATGCAACAAGTATTTTGTAATGTGATAAGGATGTATTATTTTTCAAAAGCTTTTATAATGAAATGAAATGTCTGTTTTAATGATTCCACTGTAATGTTTTCTTTAAGTTAATGAAAATATATGTTTTATGTGCGATGAATGACCAGTTGTGAGCGTCTTGGGAACGGGGCCTTACACCTGGCCTTGAGAACAATGCACTCATGCTCAACGAAGAACATGTTGTGTCTCTGGTCACAAAATTGAGATACACATAGTAGATTGTACCAAGCTCCTTACAAAAGTTTACCTTTTTAATGTTGAGCTTACCATTTGTGACCCTCACCCTTCCAGTATTGTAACATCCTGCATCTCCTCCAAAAGCAACTGGCCCTCCATCAATTTTCTTAAAATTTTGAAGCAAAGAGCCATTGTCTGTCATATGCCTTAAACAGCCACTATCTATGATCCATACATTCTTCTTAGTATTTAGTTGTTCCTACACAAAAGAGAAGGTTAGTTACATTTGAAAACCCAAGCCTCATTGGTCTTAGGCTTGTCAAAATCTAACGATAATGTAATAGTGATTGATCCTTGTTGCTGAAAAACTTTTAGTCAGTTGGTCTTCCTTTATCTTCCACATCATCTTTGGAAGATTAGGTTTGACCTTCAACACTTTGAAAGTTTTGACAACTTCAGAAATTTTGGAGACCGAGCCTTCATATGGTCTTGCTTTCACTCCAGTAAACTATAGTGCTTCGAAGGCATTTTTCTTTCTTCCAAGACCAAATTTTCTTTCAAAGGCAAATTTTCACTTGTCTTCATTTCCATTTTGGAGCTTTCGAAAGGAAGAGATTGTAACGCCCCGAATAATGTATAAGCGAGCCAAATAATAATAATGGGCTTAGACGAGATCATTTAATGAAAATAAGATGGATATGGGTTATAGACCGAGTTAACTCTTCAGGATATGTGTTTGGCGAGTTTAAGGTCCCGGGACGCCCGGTATATATAAACAGATTAGCTTGAGCAGCTTTCATTTGCAACTCAACACTCTAGTTCTAGAGAGAGAGAGTAGAGAAGGAAAGTAGATAGAACTAAAGATTCAAGGCTCGGTTGATCTCGGGATTGAAGATCGGTGTTTGTGGGCATCCAAACAACAAGAAAACACCACAAATCTAGGTAAGAAACATCCTTTAATCGTTGCTTTTGATGTAAACCCGGATTCTAGGGTTTGGGTTTTTAAAAGTGGCAAAGATTCGCTCAAAACTCATGTTTTTGTGTAACAAAACATGTAAGAAGCTTAGATAAACCTTATTGGGTGATAAACCAAGGTTTTGGGTGTAAAAGATTGAAGTTTTAGGTCAAAAATGGGGTGGTTCGTAATTTTCAGCCCGTTCTACAAAACTGGGTGATCATCCTGCGAAATTAGATATTCGTCCAGCGAAACTGTGGATCTTCTTGTGAAACTATAGTTTCGCAGGTAGTTTCGCAGACATGGTTGTCCAACGAATGTTGGGCGAAACTCGTAGTGAAACTGGCAGCGAAGATGCCAGCAAAACTGCCAGCGAATATTCTAGCGAAACTAGAAGCGAAACTGCTGGCGAAACTACCAGCGAAACTAGCAGCGAAACTGCTTGCGAAACTAGCAGCGAAACTGCTTGCGAAACTGCTGGCGAAACTGCTTGCGAAACTGCTGGCGAAACTAGCAGCGAAACTGCTGGCGAAACTAGCAGCGAAATTGCTGATCTGGCAACGAAATTAGCAGCAAAATTAGGCAGAAATTAACTCCTTTAAGTGTTAACTTATCTGCAGACTGTGCAGTGCAACCCTTGCTTTAAAGCTTGATTGAGGAGCTATTCACTGAGTCCAGGTGAGTTCTAGATCCCCTATTTTAAAGGTTTTAAACTAGTTGGGGCTTGAAATACATACTAAATAAACACTTTAAATGACCAAGATTTTAAGAGGTTTTAACGGGAAGATCGAATTTTCTGTAAGGAAATGTGCTATATAAAAGTGTTAAAATAAAAAAATTTCGCACTGACCTGGCAGCATGGCCCCAGCCAGAGGCGTTGCCCCTTGGACCCCTCTAGGGGTGCTACCCCTAGGACCCCACTGTCAGGGGCTACCACGCCCGAACCCCTGATGTCCTACGGTGTGTCAATTATGTTTTATGATGACTTACGCTTGTTGACCCGTAAGGATGTAAAGTTTGTATGGGATCAAGCTCAAGAGAAGGCATTCGAGGAGTTAAAGGCAAGGTTGACTCAAGCTCCTGTCTTGTCGTTACTCGATGTAAGCAAAGATTTGGTGGTTTATTCCGATGCTTCCTATTCGGGGTTGGGATGTGTGTTGATACAGAGAGGAAAGGTAATAGCCTATGCATCCCGACAGTTGAAAGTTGTTAGGGATCATGTACTGGATGATGTACTAACTGTTAACGTGTATACCGAACCAAATAGTGCGCAATCCTATTTGATTGGCGATCCAATCAGTGAAAATGCACGTAGAAACAATTATGTATTGAATCTAACGTTACGAATCGATTAGGAATCGACCTACTGCGATCTATGAACTTGGCGTATGATCTTAGAGGTCTCTGGATTGCTAGGGTATATCTAGAGTCGAAGTGTGTATAATCCTTACATTTTTCCATGAATTAGGTGGTATTTATAGGTTAGGGTTACTTATTCGTGCGACTGAACCATTTGCATGGTTCATTCGTGCGATTGAGATATACGGTTGATCCATTCACACGACTGAGTTTTCAGTCGTGCGACTAAGTCAGTCGCATGAAGTTGTTCAGGCGTATGGACTATTTAGGAGCATGGATACTCAGTCGCATGGCCATTCGGACGCATGACCACTGTTGGGCGCGTGGTCCAGTCGGACGCATGAGAACTTCACTTAACCAAGTTTGAATGTATTGATTATTATAACATTATGCATATCAATTCAAACAATCCGAAACCTATATAATCTAGTCAATATGCGTTACACAACTCATTAATGAAATATTAAACATTATAAATCACAACCAAACATTCTCATTTCATTAAGTACCCAAGTACTACATAAGCATAAGACATTCAAAACATATTACATAAAGATCCGAATCTAGGTACATATGTATCAACAAACTCCCCCTTGGACCTAGATTTATCTATCGTCTTACCTTCTTCATAACCTCCTCATACTTCTTGTACTTCTCCTCTCTTGTGACTCCTGCATGTATTTCAAATGCAAAGCAGAGTCGTATCATATTTTGGAATTGGAGGGCTTGTACAATATCCTGCATGTCATAGAACAGTGGCCACTTGTATAGAGTATAGACGTCGTCTGCTGACAAGTTGTTAAGCCACATCGGGTCAAATACCCTGATAGTATCCACTTTGCCCTCTTTGTTCAGAACTATGACAGCTTCCCTTGTTCTCCAATCATAGTACCACCATTTGAAGTGAGGAGTGAAGTCCTATGGCATCTCCCGTAGAGGGATCTTTGACATTGTTCGTGGAGGACTCCACTTCAGCACTATCTTCGGCTTTCTAGTTGTGGGATCAACTTCAGAATGTCTAATATACCTCGTAGGTTGCTGAGTTTGAAGTTGACCCACCTAGTGTGGTACTCTTTCTTCAAAGCAGCCTCAAACCAGCCTGACATCTTTCTCGGTCCAGCGTATAACAGCTTCAGTTTAGCCAACTGGTTGAGCTCAAAACTAGGTAGAGACTTTAGATCATGCGGGAAACTAAAGTACTCAATACCTTTCTCTCTCTTCACCTCATATACATTAAGATCATCAAAATGGACCCACGCGATAATCTTGCCTGGCACCTTGTGATGTTTCTTCACATTGTAGAGCTTGGTGTAGACATTCTGTTTAGCAGCAGCATGTTGGGCTTGGTTCTCCTCAAAACAAGCAGCCCATTCAGCCTTTTTGATATCAACATCAGTGTTTGAGGCTTGGGCTTGTTCTTCAACCTTCTCGGACTCTTGCTCCATCTTATCTAATACCGCAAAGGTATCACCGACCAGGAATCACCCAAATTTGGGACCATATTTCCCTCTTTGTCAGCATACTCGGGATAGTGCTCTGCAGTGACGTCCTTGATCTCTATCTCATCAATGTCGTTTAGCTCGTCGTCACTTGTTTCTACAAAAGTTAGAGCGTCCTTGATAATCTCATCAGGATTAAGCTTGAACATTTCTGCAATTTGCTCGTCAAAGAGATTGTGAATGATCTCTCCTTCTTCAGGAGTGTACATCACCGATCTCCTAACTATACCCTGTAGATCAAGAATCATCGTGAGCTGAGTCTTGATCTGTTGGAGGGGAGCAACATCATGTTCATCCCTATAAAAGTTTGGATCTGCTTGATTTATACATGTAACATAACAATCATTAGTTAATAATCAAAATAGAAATTCCATAATTAAATATAACATTCATTACAATAATGAGATACAAGATTCGAATACATATGATTTAAATAAAGTAATAACTAAATATTACTCTTATCTTGTATCCTCTGCTCTTCTGCTACCGGGGCGGATGTGGAGGCCCCCTGATCTTGAGTCCTTTTAGTCCTCCGTTCGCTTGCAGATGTGGCACCCGCAACAGAAGAATCGTCTTCATCATCATTAACATCTACATCAGTATCACCCTCGTGATCATCACCATCATCATCATCATCACTCTCATCATCATCATCATCATCGTCTCCATCTCCTTCTCCTATCTTCAATGGCTCTTCGTTGGATCCTTTGAGCTTTAGCAAGATAGTCTTGTTTGCAGCCTTCAGCTCCTTAATCTTCTTGGCATGTTACTCTTGGAGCTGAGACATCTACTGAGCCTGCTGATCAATCAATCGAGCTTGCTGAGAAATCTACTGAGATTGTGCAACAGTAAGATCTACTAACTGACGAATCTGTGTAGTTTTCTCGTCATTGGCCACTAATAGACGCATCACCATACGGTTCAACACTGACAGCTGTTCCTCTACCCCAAATGGAGGTAGAGGTGATCTAGATGTATATGGAAAGGAGGATGATGGTGCAGCTGGATGGCTAGTGGTGGTGGTGGTGGCAGTGGTAAAGATTGGGGGTATTATAGATGAAGGTGGTGGTGGTGTAGGTGTGGTAGATATGTGGTAGATGGGGTGGTAGTAGTAGTGATAGGTGGAGTGGTGGTAGTGGACGTAGTAGTGGTGGTAGGTGGAGTGGTGGTAGTGGTGGTAGTAGTGGTGGTGGTTATGAAGGTCAGTCTTCTCTTCTTCTTCCTTAAGCCATGGGGCTGAGCCATCCTTTTCTTCCTCGATCCCTTCGAGGAGGATGCTCCCCCTGGAACAGGGCTTGGCTGATCGGGAGCAAAGGTAGGATCCGTGTCAGTCTTTCCCGACCCGCCAGGGCGTTCACCAACCGCCCGGAGCCCTCGCTCTGTGGCAACCACCTTGTTGCCAACAGTCTGAGTGAGGGACTCCTCATCCGTATCCTCCTCCTCATCAGGTATGAAGTCCTGATGTAATCCTGCAGCCTCCGCTCCATCATGGGTAGATGCCGGAAATGCTATATTGGCAGTGGGGGCCCTTGGTTGAGTGGGCCCTGCATCTCCACCATCACCGCTGTCATCATCGTCGGAGTTATCCTCTGGGAGTTGTAATTGCTCAACCTCTGAATCACTGTCTACATGACGCCATTTACACCTCCTTGGCACCACATAGTCTTCACGGCCAGATGCCCAAACAGTCGCCTCATAGGGGGTTTCACCTGCTTCCCCCTGTAAACTTTCATACGACCCAAGGTGGTATCGTCCATCACCTTGAGTGCTACCGCATCCTCCTTCTCCTTTGGCAACGAAGGGAGCTTTTGGTCTATGATCATATGTATGAATCGAGGGTGCATACAAAAGCCCTCCTTGCCCTTTCCCTCTATGTTCTCCACCAGGTAGGTGAAGATCATCCTGGAGAAGCTGAACGGGTGGTTCAACACCAACGCTGCATAAGCGTTCTGAATCTAATCTGAGAGCTCATCGAACCCTCCCTTCCGAGATTCTATGCACTTCAGCAGCACATGAGCGAGGTACTTGAACTGGGGGCACAGGTTGCTCTTGTTGAGCACCCCTGCGTTGATGTCCCCAGAGTACTTGGCTCGCATAAAACATCCTCGAACAGTAAGGGGGTGTAATCGGGTAGGGCAATCAGCATCATCCCCTAGCTCTAACACTGTCCTGAGATCATCCTCAGTGATCTCCATGGGCTGACCAAAAATAGAACTCCTGATCCGATGGGGCTCTGAAGTCCTGTCAACAACTGCGCCTTCCCAGAAGGCTTGCTGAATCGAGATGGCTCTGAAGATCCTCGATCTCCGTAGGAAAGTAATAATGCCAGAGAAGTCAGCTGTGTTCCTGGATGTCAGATCTAGATGAGCACAGATGTTGTGCTTGGTGCTCATAGTCCAACGACTAGCCATCTATTACACAGTGAATATAAACGTTAGTGTCAATCAATAAGTAATGCACTTAATCATTTGAACATGAAATTCTCTGTTCTGTCATGCGAATGACAATGTGCGACTGAGATCAAGTCGTACGAATGACCTCACACGTATGACTTAATATGCGACCAAGCTCATACGTATGCTATCTCGTGCGGTTACCCCATTCGTGTGACTAAACTCATACGCATGGCTTAGTTGTGTGATTTGGCCATTCGCAACTTTCAGTCGTGCGACTGAAGATCATCAGATTGTCCATTCGCATGACAGGCTGGCTGTTCAATGCAAAATCAATTTTTGAGCAATCTTTAATGTTAAATATCATGGTTTGGCTCATTAGACTCGCAATTCACTGACAAAACACATTATAAATTTAATTGCACAATGGACCTAGTTTAATTAGTTTATTTGTCAATGCAAGTCACATTTTTTTTAGGGTTCATCTCAGTCGATTTTGGGCTTAAATTGATGGATATTTTCATGGATTGCACGACATTATACCTGTATATTCAATAGGAATCGTCAGTACACAACAAAAAATGGTTTTGAAAGCTCAAATAAAAATCAAGCAGAGTAACGGTATGTTCGTGCGATGTAGAGGCGATTTGGGAGTGATGACCAACTGCGACCGACTCACCTTCTATTTATACTAGGGTTTACTTTCAGTCGTGCGACTGAGCCCAGTCGCATAGTTGATTCATGCGACAGAGGATCAGTCGTGCGACTAGCATAGTCGGTCACCTTTAGTCGTGCGACTGGGTCATTCAGTCACCTTCATCCATGCGGTTAGCACATTTTAGTCATCTTGATGGTCCAATCGCACATATGTCCCATACGTGTGGGTTAATCGTACAATTGGGCACATTCGTATCCTCCGATCGTACAACTGGTCCATGCTCATGGTCCAGTCGTGCGAATGAATCATACTCATGGTTTTTGACTTTATGACCATTTTACCTTTTACATCCTTTTAAACTGCTGATTTAACATTATGAACCTTTGATCATCTCAGACATGATCATTTTAACTTGGAAAACTTTTGACCACCTCAGACGTGGTCCTTTTAAATTACTTTGTCACCTCAGACGTGACCCATTTTTATTTGAAAGCACGTGTGGTCACCTCAGACGTGACCATTTAGACGATATGATTCCCTATTAACTTCCATGACATAGTCTGATATTGAACAAACTAAAATTGACAAACTTTATACACAAACAAAAGAAATAAAACTGAAACTTAAAACTAAGACATGTTTTTGTATTTTTGTGAGGGTTAAATCCTAAGATGTAAATATAAGGAATTCTTTTTCTGAAAAGGCAGCTTCAATTCATTTAAACCATACATGAACCAATTCAATTTTTGGAATCATACTGGATATTCAAATCATTCGGGACAAGTTATCCGAAACCTTTGATGCTCTATTCTTGTTTTTCATCTAGAGTCATTTAGCAAATTTAGGAAATCATACTAGTACTATTAGGTCCCCACACTGATTTGAACTTTCAAGAATTGTAGCCACTATGATTGTCAGTATACTTGTCCTCTTAAATCCATACATAGACTTTCAACACAGATTGGTGATGGTTTAAGGTTTGTTTATTTCAATTAGCATTTGTGGATCCCACACTTATATGGTAATCAACATTCCTCAGGAGATTTTTTAGCGGTCTTAGGGTAGTATTCAAGAAGAGACTATTCTTAGAACTTTCAAAGAGAAGCCAAGCCTCAGGTCAGTGCCACCGCACAGCAGAGAGGCGGCAAACAACAATGAATTCTACAATATATAGGTTATGCTTATCCTCAGGTCAGTGCCACCGCACAGCAGAGAGGCACATAACCTATCTTCTTGTTTGAGCAATTTCATTCTTTTTGCACAGATCTCACCAACAACATTGGTTATCAGTTTGATTGTATTTGCATTTTTTATGTGCTTTTGCTCATGCTTTGGTCTTACGCACACATTCGTGGCGTTGATTTTGCTCGTCATCCCTTATTGGAATCTTGTTGATTGTGTTAACCAGTGATAAGGTGTTACCCACAACTAGTCAAGTATTTTAGTTTAATCTTGAGATCACCAAAAGGGTCTAGTCATCTATTGTGTTGAATCTACCGACATATCATCTGTGGTCTAGCAACCTTGGGTCTACTTTCTTTGTGTTACCTTGGTAGTAGCTAGTTTATCTATCATATTTCCTCTTATATTGCTCAGACAACACGGACTTATACTTGAGCTTTGCATCTTTTTCAATTTAAATTTTTAAAGTCCCAAATGGTTTGCTCCTGTGTACTATCATATTCCAAAGACTGAATCGGTATCACACATACAATCTTATTTTTATAAGCTACCTCTCCTCCTCCCTCCTTTTTTTTATATATATTGTCTAAACCTATTCTCCCCCTAAAAATTTAAAACCGTAATGGATTAACGTTTTAGGATTTTAATAGGCAAAACAGTAATACCAATTTTAATTAAACAACTTAAAATTAAGCAAATAAAATAAAAAAGATTGAAAAATAAAAATAAATTTACACAACACATCGGACTACACATGGTTATCTTCAGGAATGACCTCACTTTTCTTTTTAACGCCGTTGACCTCTAACAGATATAGAAAACATGGTTTGTCAAAAGCCTTTATATAGAGATCAACGCGTTGAAAATCTGTGTTGATTTTTACCACATCGATTAAGTTCTTTTCAAAGCAATCACGTATAAAGTGATATTTAATTCCGATGTGTTTGGTCTTAGGATGTTGGACCGGATTTTTAGTGACTGCAATTGTAGCAGAGTTATCAACAAAGATAGGAGTAGAAGAGAATTTCAAATCATAATCCCACATTTGCTGTTGAATCCATATGATTTATGAACAGCAACTTGCAGCAGCAACGTATTTGACTTCACAAGTTGACAATGCAACCGAGGTCTGGTTCTTACACTACCAGGTTACTAATCTTCTCCCAAAGAACTGACACCCTGCTGAGGTAGACTTGTAGTTCATCTTGCAGCCACCGTAATCCGAGTCGCTATACGCCGTAAGCTCAAAGTCATCATCATGAGGATACCACAACCCAAGTGTGGGTGTACCCTTCAGATAATGAAAAACCTTTTGATCCCAATAAGATGGTTCACCTTAGGCTTTGCCTGATATCGTGAACATAAACATGTAGCATACATGATATCAGGTCGTGAGGCAGTGAGATACATGAGAGATCCAATCATCCCTCGGTACATAGTGGCATCTACCAGATCACCATTCTCGTCGGGTGCTACATCATGGTTTTTAGCAAGTGGAGTTCCAGCTGTAGAAGCATTCTCCATGTCAAACCGACTGAGAATATCACCTACATACTTGCTCTGATGTAGGAAAATCCCATTTTGTATCTGATCCACCTGTAACCCGAGAAAGAACTTCATCTCTCCCATTGCACTCATCACAAATTCCGCCTTCAATACTGCTTCGAACTCTTTACATAATTCTTGGTTCTTAGATCCGAAGATTATGTCATCGACATAGATTTGTACCAGTAATAAATCCCCATCTTTTTCATTGATAAAAAATGTACAGTCAATGACAACCCTGCGAAAACCGTGTTTCACAAGATGAGTCGAGAGTTTCTCATACCAGGCCCTCGGAGCTTGATGAAGCCCGTATAGTGCCTTGTCGAGCTTGTAAACTCTATCCCAATGATATGGATCCTCAAATCCCTTGGGTTGACTGACATACACTGTCTCTCGGATCTCACCATGAAGGAACGCACTCTTCACATCTAGTTGATAAACTTTGATCTTCATATAAGATGCATAGGCAAGGAATATGCAGATTGCTTCCATCCTTGCCATGGGTGCAAACACTTCATTGTAGTTGATACACTCAACTTTTCGAAATCCTGAACAACAAGCCGAGCCTTGTTTCTGATGATCACTCCTTGATCATCTTTCTTGAATTTCAAGACCCATTTGGTGCCAATGACCTTAGCACCTTTAGGTCTATCCACTAGAGTCCATACACTCAACTTCTTGAACTGAAGAAGTTCTTCTTGCACGGCACTCACCCATGCCTCATCGTTCAGGGCTTCACTAACATACTTTGGCTCAAACTGAGACACAAAGCAACGATAGGCACCGTCGTGAAGGTATCCCTTTTCCATCACAGAGGCATAATCGGCTGGGTACAACTGATTTCTAGTCTTAACTCCTAATCTCACATCTCCTATGACATTATCCAAAGGATGATAGACGTGTAGACGTGAGCTGGGAGTTGTTGGAACAACCACCTCAGAATCAAGATTGTGAACATTTGGTTCTGATTTGAGGCAATAGGAGTGTGAGGTTCAGAAGGCTCAGAAGCATCACTGTCAGATGCTTGTGGACTTGTGGTTGTCGAAACCTGTTCATCCTAGTTGTTCTAATCATTTTCCACATTTTCTTCATCAGAGGAAGAGTCACTCATAGCAAGTGCTCCCCCTGAGTTGGTAGATGATTGACTTTGTGAACCGGATGGTGTTGAATCTTGAGACGGTGTGTTCAAGACATTGTACATCATCTTGTTTGCCAACTCGTCTTCATTTGTGGAGAGAGGTATGTTGAAGGACTTGAAGAATCCATCATAGTCAAAGAAGTAAGCAGGCCCTTATCCAGCAGGTGGTGTGGTGTATCTCTGAACATCAACATTACACCACACCTCTACTTGACCCGTTGAGTTGTTGTAAACTCTCTTGTTCGGTATGTTGTATCCTAGAAAGATCCCTTCATCAACCTTCTCACTGAATTTTCCTCCTGAGTCTTCTTCAGCAAGGTGCACGGAGCGCCAAACGGCTCGAGATACTCTAAGTTAGGTTTACGTCGTTGTAGTAACTCGTAGCACGTTTTTCCATGGCGTTTAACTACCAGAACTCGATTGAGCGTATAACATGCATTTGCAACTGCCTCATTCCAGAATTGAATTAGCAGTTTCGAGTCTGCTAGCATAGTCCATGCAGTCCCTCTCAAGTTCCGATTCTTCTATTCAGCAACACTGTTCATCTGAGGAGTGTAGGCAGAGGTAAATTGATGCACAATTCCCTTTTCCTTGCAGTAGGCCTCCATCCACTGATTTTTGAACTTGGGTCCGTTATCTGAGCGCACTTGTCATACTGTTAGCTTGTATAGGGATTCCAGTGTAGTTACTAATTCCTTGAAGGATTCAAATGTTTTTGATTTGGACTTCAGAAATATTACCCAAGAGAATCTTGAGTAGTCATCCGTAACTACATAGCAGTACAAGTCGCCTGCGATGCTTCTTATACTGAATGGACCAAACAGATCCATGTGAAGAAGCTCAAGAGGTAGTTCTATTGAATTAATTTTCTTTTCCTTATGAGACTTCTTCATCTGTTTGCCCTTCTTGCATGCAACACAGAAATCCAGGAGTTGGAAGTTTTTGACGTTCACTCCCCTCACTAGATCGTTCTGGATCAAGTGATTCATCTTCCTTGGATTTATGTGTCCCATTCTCCTATGCCAGGAGATGGAATCCTTTTCAGTAGCTTTGGACAAAAAGCACTAAACTTCACGATCTGTTGTGGAGGCCTTTGAAAGATCCAAAACATAAAGATCATTATATCTTGAAGCTGACATTAGAACTTGGTCCTCTGGGATTACGTAGTCCTTCTTCAGAACGTAACACTTCTTGTTGTCAAAGACTAATTTGAATCCTTTATCACATATTGAGAAACAGAAAGTAAGTTATTTTGTAATTGTTGGACATAGTTTACCTTGTCAAACTTAACTTTCTGATTTCCCACTTCCCATTGGGCTGTGATGTACCCGCCTTTGTTTCCAGCAAATGAAACATGCCCTCCTTTGATTTTTCTAACATTTGATATGAGAGCTCCGTTCCCCATCATGTGCCTGGATGCTTTGCTATCTACAATCCACGTGTTAGTCTCAGCACTATAGCGAACACCCTGCACATTTAATGAAAACATTAGTTCAAGTTAGGAACCCAAGCCTTCACTGGCTTGGGTTTCCCTGAGGCATCACATAACATAAACTCAACCCATTGACCATTTGAGGCTGAGAGAGGCTCAGATGTCTGTTTGTTCTCATTTTCAAACGGTGAGGTGGATTTTTCTTTCCATAGACCAGCTTTGTGTAAGGCCTATTTGTGATAAACAGACGACTAGCTAATAGGCTGAACTTTGGATTCACTATCCCTTTTAGGAGGCGTCACTGAGTTTCTCTTAGAAGATCTAATTTTAGATGCAGGAAGTTCAACTTTCCTCCTCGGTGTCTGATAATAAAGACAATTAGACGCAATGTGACCGTACTCTCCACAATTGTAGCAAGATCTGCTTTCAACTTTACGGTTAATTTGTTTTTGTCGAGATGTAGGTGTCACACGGATGACTTAATTTTGTTTAGATTAAGACACTTCTTTGTTAGATGTATAGTCAGGTTTTACAAAGTTAACTGCTTTACCTGGTTTTACATCTTTTATTTCTTGTTTACCTGGACTTTGACATGATACTCGTGATTGATTAGGTTAATAGTCTTTTTGGGTTCTGATTTGACTTTGTTTGAACTTGACTTTAAATTGACCTTTTCAAACTCTTTTTCCAGGTTAACACAAGGCATTGTTCCTTTTGCCTTAGAAGTGGACTCCTTTTGTTTAGTGCCTGATTCAATTGATTTACTTGTGGAATCTGGGTCACTAACAAAAGGAGTGGTCACCACATGATCTTGATGGGGTGGTTATTAATTGGTTTACTTTTGGTGTTCATCAAGGTCTCAGGTAGTGGAGGAACCACTTTGTATCTCAATCCCTCCCTCTTGTTTCTTTCTCTCACTAAATGTTGGACAATATGAGATGAGCTTATCCAACTATGCAGTTTTTGTTTTAAAGAGTTGACTTCTACTTCTAAAACCGCTTTCTGCTTCTTAGTGTCCTCGAGGGAGTTAAGATAGTACCTAATGTCATTAGCCTGATTAAAGGCAACTACTTCTGTTTCCCTAAGTTGTTTGTTCAAAAGGTCTATCTTTTCCTTGTAACTGTGCTCTTTTTTTTAAAACTCTATTAGCTTCAGTGCACAGTTCCAAATCCTTTACTAGACTATCATTATGATCTAATAACCTAGCAAATTTTAAATCTACGCTTTCTCTAAATTTATTACAATCAGAACAATCATGATTATTAAACAATTGGTCAGTAGTACTTACCTGAGATGTTGAAGATGAATCAGCCATGTGTGCAGAATTTGTTGTCTCTTGTTCTGGTGATTCTGACATTGATGTAGATTTTTCTTCTTCAGGCAGGTGGTTGACCACAAGTGCAGTGTCTTTAGAATTGGACATTGCAAGCTCTACTGCTATATCTCCCTCACTGGCGGAATCGTCATCTATGTCCTCGACACTAGCTATGTTGGACTCTCCCGGTGAGACGAACCGAAAGCTCCAGTCCTGTCCTTCATCATTGTTAGCAGTCAAGGCTTTAGGTTCCTTGCTTGGTGAAGTAGAACTACTAGATGTGGCTTTGTCCTGACGATTAAAGGACGAGAAAGGATTGCAATTACCAGTCTTCTTTGGCTTCACACATTCCCGTTTGAAGTGCCCTTTCTCACCACAGTTGAAACAGGTTACCTTTGACTTGTCGAAGCCAAAAGCCGTGTCCTTGGTTGCAACCAAGTTCTATCCGGTCTTCTTGACAAACTTTTTAGCTCGTCGGACAGCACTTGCCAAGGCCTACATTATATCCATGCGTTCTAACTCCATCTCATCCACCTGTTCATAATCCTCATCTGCCAGGTGACAATTTCCTATCATTCCAGCAATTAGTCCATCATAGGAGTGGACTACAGCAGCTAAGAGGTCCATGTGTTCTCTTGCCACCTCAACAGTCATGTTACCGAAGTTATCGGTCTTCAATTTTGCTGCATTGGCTTCAGGTATAGTATACTGGGTACCAGACGACCCTGACGTTTTGGGCCCTGAAGTAGATGCTTGTGCTACACTTCTGAGCTTGAGATGAAGGCAGTCTGCAATGGTGCTCTAGATGTCTTGGCCTGAGTAGTCGCGTTGTAAAGTGCCGGATTCTGATCATTGTTGGCCTTTTGGGCTCGATACTTCATCCTAAGCTCCCCCTCTCTCAGTTTCCGAATGAAGTCATTTATATCTAACTTCGAGAGCATCCCATTCTGTCTGAGATTTGAAACGAAAGAAGCCCATTTCTCTGGTAATCCATCTGCAAAGTTGGATACCTTAACCTCCATTGACGTAGTTATTCCATGAGTGTGCATCTCACTCATCAAGTGGTAGAATCTATCGATCACGTCATCCAGGCCTTCCTTTCCCATTAAAGAGAAGTTGTCAAACTCCTTCTTCAAAGCTTTGGCCTTAATGGCCTTGAGTGAGGCATTTCCATCATACCTCTTCTCCAACGCATCCCATAATTTCTTTGCTTGAGTATACTCCGAGTACTGATGGAAGATATCCTTCGGAATAGACTGGGTAAGCAAAGCGTAGACTTTCTTCTCAGCGTTGTGTTTCACCTTTTGTGCATCAGACATGCCACTTAACGTAAGTTTGACACCGTCAGCTCCTACTGGCATGTTGTACCCCGACTCTATAGCCTCCCACAAATTTGTATCTACTCCATTTAATTAGATTTTGAAACGTTGTTTCCATTGTGGGTAGTCGTCTAATGTAATAAGCTTTGGGGGTTTATTGTGAATTCCCACTTCGTTCTCCAATAGCAGTAGATTCTGAATACGAGTGTCTCTACTTGCTGTGTATGCTGAAAACTGGTCCTCCATTTCACTTAACTTTACTATTAAACAAACTGTTTATGTGTGCGAATGAAGGTATGCGATTGGGCTTATTCAGGCGATTGAACTAGGCGAATGGTTCAATCGCGCGACTGAAGTAATGCGGATGAGTCAGTCGGCCGAATGAACTAATGCGGTTGAACAGTCTGAATAGGGTTCTCAGTCGTACGAATGAGGGTACGAATGAGTCCAATCGTGCGTTAGGGGAATGCGAATGACCTCGGTCGTGCGATTGAGCCAATCGTGCGACTGAACCTGCTGAAGTTTGAAAATTCGTAGGTTAAACGTGTTTTGGCCGCAAAAACTCGAATTTTCACAAACCCTAATTGCCGTATGCCGAAAAAACTAAAATTTATGGTCAGGAGACGTCTAAGACACTGTTTGACACAAAAGGATTGCGTTTTTAGTGGAAAAACACAATTTTTGTATCAAAAACGATTGAACTTGCTGAAGTTTGATCCAATCGTGCGACTGAACTCAATCGTGCGATTGATCCAATCGTGCGACTGAACTTGCTGAAGTTTGATAATTCGTAGGTTAAACTTGTTTTGGCCGTAAAAACTCGAATTTTACCAAACCCTAATAGCCATATGCCGAAAAAAACTAAACTTTATGGTCGGGAAACGTATAAAACTCCGTTTGACACAAAAAGATTGCGTTTTGAGTGAAAAAACACAACTTTTGTAACAAAAACAATTGAATCAACACGTTATCAAGAGCCAAGCTCTGATACCACTTGTTAAGTCGGTTTGGATTGGTATACATCCGAGCATGTTCTTGACGGAAGGATAAACAACAACACAAACCAAAAAGTCAAACAGTAATACAAACTATAATTGAATAGTTTCATTGATAAAACCTAACGATTACAAGCTCGTTACAACATAAGAATCAAGACTCTTGGCAAGGGGAAGATCGAGCATGATCTCCCCTCTCATCCGGCAGCCCTAGGCTCCGGGCAGACTTCCTCTCAAAACCCTTAATCTCTCTACACATTGAAACTGGTATATATAGGCCTCGACCCATATTAGATGCGACTGGGCCCATTCGTGCGATTGGACCATGCGTATGGTTCAATCGTGGGACTGGACCATGCGTATGGTTCAATCGTGCCACTGGACCATGCGTATGGTTCAATCGTACAACTGGACCATACTTATGGTTCAGTCTTACGAATGTCCCAATCGCATCTCTCAGTCGCACGGCTGGTCCATTAGCATGGCTCAGTCGTACGACTGAGTCTCATTCGCATATGCTCCTGTGAATGATCCAGTTTCATGTGTTTACAACATATCAGGTGTAATACATTAAGCCTAGACTATTCGACAAGCGACGAACACACTATATATGACTATATATGCTCCAACAAAAACTACCCTTCATCACCACCATGACAACTAACCATCACCACTTTCCAACCCTCATCACCACCACCGCAGCTCCATCACTACGACCGGAGCCCCATCAGCACCACCACAGCCCCATCAGTACCACTGCAGCCCCCATCACCACCACCGCAACCCCCATCACCACCACCGCAACCCCCATCAGCACCACCGCAGCTCCATCACCACCACCGCAGCCCCATCACCACCACCGCAGCCCTATCACCACCACCGCAACCCCCATCACCACCACCACAACCCCCCATCACCACCACTGCATCCCCATCAACACCACTACAACCCGCATCACCACCACTTCAGCCCCTATAAAAAACAAGTTCTATGTAACTACACAAATTCATCAAGAAACTACTCAATCACACAAAATCAACACCCCAAATCCCCCAAATTAAACAACGAACATAAACCCCATCAAGAATCCACAAGAAAAAACAAAAAAAATTAAACCTTTTAGCTTTTTGGGGTCAATTAGAGCAAGTTCCGCTAACTTATCAGGAGGAAGAACTTTTTTCGAATCACCCACCATCATCACCATCGAATCCCCATCAAACGACGACCTATCAATCGAACCACAATGTCGATGCCTATACCCACCACCATCGCCTCCGCCGCTAAAGCTCAACCCCAACGCATTAAAGAAATTAGCATCCACCAACAAACTCCTAGCGTGACTTAGCAACCCCACCGGCCAACTCGTCGTCGATCTAACGGCGTTGACGTCAAACGACTCGCCCTCCGGCTTGGAGGAGGAGTCGCCGGTAGTGGTGGGGACGTTGGCGTCAGAGGAGAAAGAGGGCAAGTCGATGGAGGCAAAATTAAAGTCCGCAATGACATTGTCTAGGAGGATGTCTTCGTCAGGAATATGAAAAGGGTGGAGTGGGGTGGGGATAAGGGGTATTAAATGGGGGTATTTTTGTCATTTCATTAAAATTATCTGAGAAATTTAACGCCGTTAGTGTGTTGGACTCAAATAGAAATAAAAATGAAACGTTAGGGGCCAGATGACAATTTGAAACCGTAGGGATGCAAGTGGTTAAAATGAATAAATGTCAGGGATGCAAATGGTAATTTAATCAAAGAATTTCCTAGAAAAGTAAATAGTTCACCCGTTTGGAAACTTTATAGGGATTTTGTTGTCATAACATAATCTGAATCGTGACACATTAAAAAACAATTAAAAAAAAGCATCATTTGTTAGTCAACCCAAATGACCCTAACAAAGATTACATGCTTTTCATCTGAACGAGTCTTCACACCAACCCCAGTTTGACTCGTCTCAAAGATAATTTTTTTTTGTTGGAGTTTAATGGTGCAGGACTGCAGGATAGAATATGTCAAAGAAAGAAGACTGATTAATATTTTATTGTGTTTTTGCAATCACATTTTGATTTTGATAACTGGAAGATACAAGTATCTAATATTCCAAAAGCTAGAAAACAAACACAAACCCACAACTTTCACTCCTTCATACTGCCAACTAGCTTCTGCTTCTGCCATTTGTATCCTTAATTCACTTGTCATCTGTTTAAGGAATGAACATGATGAAGACAAGAATGATAAACAAAAACCCTAAAGAATCCATCAAACTTAGCAAGAATCTTATATATATTACAAATTCATTAGTGAGCTGACAACAGTTCGGAAAATGGTCACTCGGGTGATATTAGTTTGCATCGAGGTGGGTAGAGAGATCACGGATTATGCACTCGAATGGGCGGTTCAAAATGTGATCAAGCCTATGGATTCACTGATCATACTTGCCATCATCCCTTCGCATGAATACAATCTGGTTCCCGCCAAGAACACCCAACCTCGTCACAATTCCAAGGGATTCTTTTCGCGTACGTAAGACTAATTCACCACAACAATATGGCTAACATGCATGATTTTGTGAACATTGTCACACATCTAAAAAGCTAAAAGAATAAGACTGTCACATCCACACTTAATGTGTACGTGTTTAATTTATATATAAAAACTGCAATCGTGTTTTTCTTTAGTTACAAGCATGAAAGCTTTTATGATGTGTATATTTTTTCGCTCTAATGAATGTGAACATCTGTTACATCTTTATACGAAAATTGTGAAAAAATGTATTTAAATTGAATCGTTTTTGTGCTGCAGGTTGTCTAATAGATTGTTGTTTAGTGTCTAATGAGTGTGTTTATTCTTTGCTTTGAAACTTTATGTGTGTTTCAATAGGCTTGTTGAAGAAACGGAGTGCTGGGAAAAACAATGTGTCTGATAATGTCGGATTTGTAGACAATGGACGTGATATACCACAACGAGTTTATAATGTGTGTTCGCAAATGATACACCATATGTTCTCTCTTCACAAAGTTGTCAAGGTATGCATTCTCTTTGGGGCTTACTTTACACACATAGGGCAAATGTATGCCTTTAGAATGATATTTTCACCTAAGAATATGGTATGTGACAGTAACAAGTTTCTTCATTGTTCCACAATAACCTTTTTACCAGTTAGTTTTAATATTGTTCCATTGTCGTGAAAAGCATACTTTTCTGAAAACAATGTATTTGAGAATCCAGGTTCATACCGAAATAAAAGTTGTAGCATACGCGCCAGTGGGGTCAGTCGCGATGGTAGCAACCGAGTTACACGCAAAATGGGTGGTTCTTGATCAGTATGTACACTTATATGTCTATATTATTACATAAACTACTACAAATTCCATGACTTCTAATAGATTTTAAGTTATTATTTAAATGTGGCAGACGGTTGAAAAACGAAGCAGATTGTTGCATAGAGCAATACTTAAATTGCAATGTTGTAATGGTAGATGGACCACTTCACAAGATCCTTAGATCAGTGAACATACCATTTAACATGAAGGTTGATCAAGAGCATGTCCCGACTATGGCTGATATGCTCGGTGCTTTGCCAGCCTACAATCAAGTTCATGACAAGAGTCTTGCAACATCAGATCTCACTCAAAGCTCATCTAACACACAAAACACTTCATCATCTTATTCGAGTTCATCATCTGACTATGGCCTCCAAAAGAGTCCCTCTCCGGTTGCAATGTACACGCGCCCTCCTCGTGCAAAGCAGTATTCAAAGTCGCAACAATTGAATCAGCCTCCAGAGCTTGGGATTAAGTTACATCGCAGATCGATGTCACGCCTTACAGAAGAAAGAACAGATGCAAATGGCAATCTCTTCAGAGTTAAAGATGGTGAGAGAACTTATAACCTTTTGATTGATGCATCTTGATATTAGATAGATTCTAGCAAATATTACTAAAAAAACATACCTTATAGTGAATTTTTTTGTTATCTCAAGGTGAATTTCTGTGCATAGAGCAAGTCCTTCAGGGCATCTTTTATTTTGACAGTAAGATTAAAACTAATATTATGTATTTTTTATAAAAAATAACTATGGTGCAAACATACAAATCTTGAACGCCTACAGAAAGTTAAAATCAGAGCTCCTAACCATGGCTAGGTGGGGCCTTTCATAATATCGGTCATCGTAGCATCATAACTCCTATACGTAGGACTTTCACCCAATGACCTTAGCCTTTTTTAATTAGTCAGTCGATGGTTATTTCGTCAGTGAAAATGTTTTTCATAGTAGCGTCCTAGAATAAAAGTTATAAATATTTTCCCACATCTTTATCATATTTCCTATGGTCTATGAATATCTACTAATTATGTCAATATCTTTTGAATTCAATATGTTTCATGGTTAATTTTTCATCATGATATGATCCTTTTTTTGTATCTAAAACAGATATGACAAGAAATGCAGACATGAAGAGAGAAACCGAAACATTACCACTCCCCACAAGATTACATCAAATAGAAAGGAATAACAAAGAATTTAGACAACAAACTACAAGAAGGGTGTCTTTTAGTCAAACAAATACTCCAATTATAGACAGAACCTCAAGCATAAGAAGGGATATATCTCTCTCCCTAAAAGAGCCACCTACACCACCCCCCTTTGTTCCATCTGCAGGCATAGTGTTCCGGTGTTCGGTAGATCACCACGAAGGTTCAGCCATGAAGAGATCGAGAAGGCAACCGATGGATTTTCAACAAGCAATTTCTTGGCGGAAGGCGGATATGGTAAAGTGTATAGAGGCGTTTTGAGTGATGGACAGATTGTGGCGGTCAAAAAGCGCAAGATGGTTAGTGCACAAGGTGCAGCTGAGTTTTGTTCTGAAGTTGAAGTGTTAAAATGTGCACAACACAAGAATCTAGTCATGTTGATTGGTTACTGCATTGAGAAGGAGTGGCTACTTGTATATGAGTTTGCTTGTTATGGGTCTTTAGACAAACACTTATTCGGTAAAACTATCTCCCTAAATCTCTCTCCATCCCTGTATTTCTGCAAGAGTCAGTTTCTAATATTTATAAACTTTGTTTATGTTATGTTAATACGCTAACAGATATGAACTCTTGCTATTTCTGAACACTAAACTTGAAGTATATTTAAGCACCACTGTAACAAAAGAAGTAATGAAACTATTTAATCTGTACAGGAACAAAGGAAGGTAAGGTGGTGACTTGGGAGAATAGAATGAAGGTTGCATGTGGTGCAGCAAGAGCCTTAAGATATCTTCATGAAGACTGTCGTGTCGGTTGCATAATACATAGAGATCTCAGGCCTAACAATATACTCTTAACGCATGATTTTGAACCAATGGTCAGTGGTCGAAAGTTTCTTAGCTCTTCTTGTTGGTTTTCTGGTTCTTATTTTCTTTATGGAAAAATGGTGTACATTATCAACATAGGTAGGAGATTTCGGACTGGCTAGATGTCAACCAGATGGACAACTAGAGGAGGAAACACGAGTTGTTGGTGCATTCGGGTATGATTTACCTAATCATTCAATATATATTAACTGTTACAATAATATGGAAATCTCATTAGATGATCTAATGAAGCATTGTTTCAATCTTTTACAGTTACTTGGCCCCAGAGTATACACAGACTGGTTTAATAACTGAGAAAGCCGATGTATATGCATTTGGGGTCGTCCTTTTGGAGATTTTAACAGGAATCAAGGCTATTGAATTTTCGAGAACCTCTAGGGAGAAGTATTTTTCTGAACAGGTAAGAATCTTCACTAATGTGCATTGCGAGTGTATTTACAACAATAATGTAGAAAACACATGTTTACAACAGCATAATGATTCACCGAGTTAGATTATTGCACTTTTCAGGGTCGACATTTACTTGTTGAAGGAAAGGCATGCGCAGAAATGATTGACCCTCGACTAGCAAACAAGTATAATGTGAAAGAAGTGGAGTACATGATGTATGCTGCCAGTTTATGTATATCACCTAATCCTGAACAAAGGCCAAGGATGTCAAAGGTGAATCCTTCATTCATAAACAGATTTGAACTATATACATGAGTTTGGATATTAGTTTTGGTTTTGTTAACCATAATCACAAAAGTTTAATGGTATATCTTTTTAATGTACAATTAAGTCAATAATTACCTATACTTATTGAAACTTGAGTTTAACATAACTATGGTGTTTGCAGGTATTGAGAATATTGGAAGGGAATTTTCAAGTTGAAATGGTAAATCAAAATCAAGAATCCATCTTTCTAAAACCTAGTTTAGAAAGCTATAATTCAGGCAAGGATGCATTATCAAAGAAGCAAGAAAGAAGTCAACATCAGAAACAGATGCGAGCTATTACAAAACTAAGTTCAATATCACTCAAATTGGAGAACCATCAAGATACAATTCTTAAAAATAAAGCATCAACACATGAGCATAAGATAAGTGATGAATATCATGAATACTTACAAGGGTCACTCCAAAAACACATCCAAAGCTTCAACATGAAGTAGTAAATTGTAAAATGTTATTTGTCTGATTTTCAACATTTTGAACGTCATTCATTCTTTTTTATATCCATAATAAAATCATTCATTCCTACAAAAGTGTAAGTTCAGTTTATTTGTTTCCATTCTCTCCCATTTCTTGTTCTTTTAACTAAAATATTAACAAAGATTAGAGACTCGATTTACATCATGTAAATTAATCTTGATAGGTTTAAATTTCGGTCAAGTTACAGGTCACGAGTCTGGTATTTGACTCATGTGTTTTGTTTAAATCATGATATAAGTTTAATTTTGAAAAAGTCTTAGTAGTATAGTAGTGGATGTTAAATAGTGGTTCTATTTTGTAGCAGCACTAACCCATGGTTACATGTCTTGTTTTTGGCCTATTTTTTTATATATTTAAAGTATGTGGTTACATGCCTTGTTTTTGGCCTATTTATTTATATCTTTAAAGTATGAATGAAAGTATGAGTAAATTTCAAGTAGTGAATTCTCCCCACTTGTTTTTGGCCTATTTATTTAACTCTTCACTTGTCTAAACCATGTTAATCTCCCGTCTTTACTCTTATCCATTATACAAGCTACTCCTAACCAGTGTCTAAAGCCGTATTTCTTATCCGGTCTAACCTTGTGTTCCAACACATCCATCTCAACATTCTCATCTCCATTGCTTTCATCTTTCGCAATTGGTTCTCCTTTATTGCCCAACACTTTTTTCCATAGAGCATAGAACTACAACTCTATGAAATTTCCCCTTTAAATTGGTTGGCAAGTTCTTGTCACACAAAACCATTGACGCTACCATCCACCTACACCAGCCCGCCTTTTTACAATGTGCAACATCTGCATCTATCACAGTATCACCCTACACATACAATCCTAGATACTTGAACTTAATTGTCTATAGCATCGCTTGTCATTTAATGATGATCTAAAACTGATCATGATCACCAACTCCACTAAAATTGAAGTAAAGATACTCGTCTTTGAGCAATTGATCTTTAGTCCTTTGCTTTTTTAAACTGCTCTTCATTCTACCAACATTTGCTAATCTACACCTCTTGTTGTGCTGCAAAACTAGCAAGAGCTTTCAATTATCATTTCCATCTTTAAAAACAAAATTTGCCATTAGCAACTCATATGTTATATTGTTTCTTGTTTCTAAAATTATGGACCACCAATCTAGAAGAAGAAAGACACTGTGATACTCTATAATATGAATGTTATCAAGTGTTTTTATGGCAATGGCCTCATTGTAGGGCATGATAGTTGCAATAGTAGCATTTAGATTTAAGGAAACAACATATGCGATGGTAAGGAATACTAAAAAAGAATTGACTAGGTTTTAGAGTTGATTCATGTTTAGAGTTATAAATATCGCTACACACTAGTCGGACAATGAGTTACCGACTATGGATTAATCGGATTGTAGCTTTTATATATATATTTCACTTTTACATATAAAAATAAACATTTTTACATGTAATTTTAATAAAATTGTTCATGCAGGACCGATGAAGGGGGTCAAATACAACACAACAACACAAAGAGAAGATTAACCAAACTTAATCAAACAGTAAGACTAAATTAACCACAATAAGACACTAAGAACACAAGTAATATAAGACAGAACAAGAGAACACAAGTGTATGGTTTTCAAGAATGCAATATATTGTTTTTTCTTTGTTCTATTACAAGTGTTACAAAGCATAATAGAACGGTAGAAGAACATGAGATACTTATACTACATCCTATAGCCGGTTATACATTGAAAGCCAGCCGGATACAATTGACTAGACACAAACAAAATCAATTGTAGAGTCAAAAGGCAGATTGCCTTTTGACTAGTGACTATGACATGCCATAGCTCACATCCTTATCTATTACAAAATGGATAAAGTACATGAAGTAGAAAGTTACAGACTCAAGACCTCAATGTACAGTTACCAAAAGCATGGACCTTTTCACCAACTCATGTAAGTTGGTGACCTTACAGATATGCAGCGGAATGGTGTACAGCTTTATGGAAAAGTACATCAGATAAAGCATGTGTCAAAAGTCTTCGGAAGAAATCTATCTTCATAAGTTGAAGCTTCGGAAGACTTTGTCTTTGAGGCTTTGGAAGACTTCATATTTGGCTTCAGAAGATATTGGTTTTGGCTTTGGAAGATTTCACACTTAGTATATTTCTATTGCATGTGTGAACTTCCTAAGCATTCTTCTTTATTATACTTGGGCAGCATGCAGGACAGACTTTGGATGTTTAGGTTGCATCAGCCTGTTCATTAATCTCTATATTCAGATTTATATATGCACACATATTTGGCCTGAAATCCCCTTTTTTCTGGAATTTTTAAGATTTCACCGGAAATTTTGAATCTCGTCGGAATCTTATCGTAGAGTTGCCGGAAACTCGCAAAAACCAAAGATTTTTGGCTAATTAAGAGCACCTAGGTCTGATTTCGACCGGGGGGTAGAAAAAAACACTGTTGAACGACTTTGACCGCCGGAAAAAGTTGATTCGATTACTACTGATTAGTTCCGATTAGTGACGCCTAGGACTGCCAACCGATTTTTGGTACCGATTAGCTAAACTCAACAAGCTAATATGCCAATTACCGATTAATCCCAGATTAATTGGCCACCTAGGCTGATTTTTACAACACTGTTGATGTTTAACCATGTCATAAGAGTACTAAGGGCACAACTTGAACTACCAAAACTGACCAAATTAAATCAACCAACGATTGACCAACACCTTATTTTTACTGAAATTTACCCAAAACTATCAAGAATCCCAAAACCATTTTCCAAATTTATGCGGCTTCATCGACTTGTACCACCAGAACTATAGTACCCGAGGGTAGGAGGCGGTGTTACCATCCAACCCAAGCTAACCAAATGGGGCACGCACCGGTGCTTCGAATACCCTAATGGTTCTTGAAGAAAGACTTGACTAAGGTTTGGAATCATGCCCATGTTGACCTATTAACCACCAACTCATCTCATCTAGCCAATCAAATTTACCATTTCTAAACACTTACAAGAAAATGAAAATTTTAGGGAATATTTGGTTTAAATTCATCAAGTAAAATTAGATATGTTTGGATAGGTAATACTAGAAATTGATATTGGAAATAATTCAACAAAATTCTTCATCTAATGAAATTCATAAATCCCTTAAAAAATCCAATGGAAAGTTTCACTATGAGTTTAATTTGATGAAATCCAAAATGGCTCATGAACTGCATGGTGAGTGAAAGGGATCTTCAGGGAGATTAGTGAGGGGTGTCATAGATGAATTAAGGGTGGATATTAAAGGCAGTTTTGAATTATTTTCCTTTTTTTATTGTTTTAGATTCCATTTCCATTCATAAATTTACAAACCAACAATAGAATTTCATCAATTTCTAATTTTCCTTTTAAAATGTTTTGCGACCCCTTTAAGCACCGGAGACCAAATGTTCACAACTTTTTGAGGTTTCTAACACAAGTATCATTTCGTAGTATTTAGACACTAAACTAGAGAAAAACAGTAATAAAGTGTTGGATCAAGAAGAAGGCTGGTGTAACCAAAACCAAATCACTTAGACTATTTTGGTACAACTAATAAAGGACTTCCGAAGCTAAGTGTGGAACTTCCAAAGGAAAAGGAGTTCTTACGAAAAGAAAGTGTAAGATGAACTTCCAAAGGTAAACTCCAACTTTCGAAGACAAAGTATTCTCTTCGAAGCTTAAGACTTAGAAGAAAAGATACAAAGTCAACTTCCGAAGTATGAAGAAAAGAAAAAGTCCTCAGCCTCGGAAGAAGTAGCCTCTTCTAAAGTATAAGTGGCTTTGGAAAAACTTGTTCTTCTGAAGCCAACTAACCTTCGAAAGACACTACTATGAACCAGTGGACATAAGTATGGTCTCTCTGACACTCCGCTGCAGACCTATAAGGTACTACATGGCGTTTTCTCAAAAGCCATGTAATTGACCATACTTTATTCCACTATTCACCTTTATTAGTTAGTATAGTTGCCAACTTTAGTTGGTGACAAAAGGTAAGTCATGGACATGTCATGACTACCATATCTTAGATAATACTTTATTTAAGATACTTTAACTTTAGCATTGTAGTATATGCTTTAGTCATAGGTTTCTAGCTGGTATCAAAGTATATCCGGCTGTAGGTAGTAGTATATATAGTTTTTCATTGTAACTCATGTAATATGCTTGTAAGAGTCTTGTAATACTTTGAGTTGAGAAGTAATATATACAAGTACCTTGAAAATTATTCCTTTGTGTTCTTTGCTACTTATTATATTATTATCAACTCTTAGAAGATATTCTGCTTCATTTGATCGAGTGTAGTATAAGTGAATTTGAGAGAAATCCAAGTGTTAAGTGACACAACAAAATCCTTCAATTGGTATTAGAGCTTCTTAGGCTTTTGATTATGAGATCTTACCATCCTAATCAACCTATTTTTCACTTATCCTTACACCACACTCAAAATGGACCTCAATAAGTCTTAAGTAGAAATAGGGAAGATAACTAAAGCACCCATCATCACCCCTGAAAACTTCAGGTCATGGAGCAGACGCATGGAAGGCTTCATCAGGTATCAAGATAGGAAGATGTGGCAATCTATTGTTAATGGCCCGTATAAACCTAAGGTGGCAGCACCAGGTGGAAACGGTGCCATGATAGAGAAAGTCGTTGAAGACTACTCTGATGAGGACCGGAAAAAGCTAGACATTGACAGCAATGCAATAACTATTCTCATGACTGCAATACCCAACTCCATCATGGTGGGGTTTGAGCATTGCAAGTCAGCTAAAAATTGTTTGATGCACTTGCTAATATGTACTCCAGCTCCAATGACTTCAAGAAGGACTCACTGAAGCAGCAGTCCGAGAACTTCACCTACATTGCTGGAGAGACCCTCAGTGAGCAATACTTCAAGTACATAGACCTCATTTCTTCCCTTCAGTCTGTGGGAATTACCCATGAACTTAGAGACCTCACAGGAAAGTTCATGAGTTTACTCCCTAATAATTGGACATTCTACTGTGTCTCTATCAAGAAGATAGAAAATCTGAACACCCTCACCATGATTAAACTCTATGGCATCCTTGATGGATACCGTTTGGAGATAGAAAACAAGAGAGGCAATCAGACAAGCAAACCCTTGATTCTTCCTACTAGCAATGCTTTAATGGTTGCTGAAGGCTCAGGACCCGCCCAACCTCAACAATACCTTACATACATCCAGCAACCATCCTGTTCTTCTGGATCATACATTACATTTCATGAGACTCCAATGTCTCAACTGGTTCAGCGTAGTTCATTTCAGGACAGTTGTGCCTTTCTCTCAGGAAGCGGGCACTCTAGTGACTATCATTATTGCTTTGATGATCTAGAGTGCTTCAGCCAAGATGATGTGGAATATGTGGACATAGTTCAAAAAATGGCTCTCTTAACCTACAGAGCAAAGAAGTTCTTCAAGAGAACTGGAAGGCAATTTCCGTAGAACCCAACCAACAGCAAATTCGGGTTTGACAAAACTAAGGCCAAATGTTACATCTGTAACCAACTTGGTCATTTTGCAAGGGAATGCGAGGCTCCCAAGTCAAATCTGGGAACCCCACATGCCTCCACCATCCCTCTACACCAAAACCTACTGGAAAGTCAACAGAGACAGCTATAATGGCTCAAGAAGTTCACTGGAGCTTTATGGTACAAGATGTGACTCTTGCTCAAGCACTCATGGCTGGAACAGATGAAAATAAGGTATATGAACATCTCTGTACTCCTGCATGTATTGCTAAGGTTAAATTGTATCAGGACTACAATATGGAGACTAAATCTGATATTGAGTCTTTAAATGTTTTAAAATCCGATTTTAAAAGGACTAAATATGACTATCAAAGAAAAATTAAGGAGTTTGAGAAAACTCTGTCCTTATTAAAACATGAACACATAAACTATAAGACTCAAATAAAGGATTTAATATCCAAATTATCTGAGGCTCAAGCCCATCTTGTCACAGTTGAGGCTCAAGCCATGAAGTATGCTATTTTAAGCAAAACTTCCAAGCCATTCTTGCATCATCCTCTCACTCAAAACTTTGTTACCAAAATAAGGAGGGTTAGGAACCAATAAAATTCCTCCACCACACTCTTATGAGTCTATAAGACAATCAAGGTGTGGTACCAAAGAGCAAGAGGTTCCATCTACTGACCCCCCTCCTTATGAGTCAAAGAGTGATGCAACCATGGAGACTATCACAGGGAAGAACCAGGTAATTTTACCCACTCCTATTGGTGATGATCAAATCCTAACCACCAAAGCTAGAAGAAGCAAAGCTAAAGCAGCAAGGAAAACTACCAAGAAAGTGGATGAGTCTATGCTGAAGATAGACCTAAAACAAAAGGGTATATTCATCTCAGCTGGATTCTAGGTGGTAGGTAACTCTGATTCAGGAAAGGGGTGTAGTCCCAGCACTTTTGTCCTACCAAAGGAACAAAAGTTAAAGGGAAAGGTTGCTGATGAAGAGAAAAAGAAAAACAACAATCCTCAAGTTCCCAGAAGATTAACGTTGCATGCATAATGTGTGGTCTGCAAAACCACATGGCCAAAGATTATTATTACAATCCTGCTAGCACACATTATGCAAATAATGTTAAAGAGAAGGAGTCAGGGAAGGTTTCTTATTTGGACCTTATCAAATGGTTCAAGTGATGAATAACGGAAAGCTTGTTTCCGGAGCATGGTTGCTTTCGGAAAAAAGTCCTTCTTCTGAAGGGAAAATGGCTTCTGAAGATAAAGCTGTCAAGACTCAAAAGAACTAAAGAGTCCCCTTGAAACCATCCTAGAAGAAGACTACTTCGGAAGAAAGGGTGGTGAAGGCCTCTTCCGAATAGAAAGAAACTTCGGAAGAATGCCATGCTGCAAAAGCTTCAACAAGCTCATCCTCCATAATCAACCAAAAGATGGATTGGAAGATTAAGGAAGATGTTACAACCCAAACCTCTTCTTTAATGACATCCATTAAACCCCCATGCTTAAATTTTGGTTCAACAATGTTGGATACTCTTCTAACTCTAAAGCTTCTAGAGCTTATAACATCAAAAATCAACAATTTGAGGAATCATCCAACATTGTTGTTAATAAGTACACTCCTTGTGTTAGGGGGAATGGCCCTGATCATATTTTTGACTTATAATTGTTTCCAAACTATTCTAAACCATCTTTTGAGAATGTTTCAGCTAGAATAGGTGCTCAAAATAATTTTGATAATGACCAATTATTTGAGCTACCCAGACCTATTCCAAGTTCTCCAAGAGCTATGACAAATCAAGCTCCCACTATTTGCAGATCTAACAGTATGACTATCTCATGGGATAGTGGAGCGTCAACCAGTGATTCACCTGTTGACCCTCAAATTTCATTAGGTGACACTGTACAACACCAAGCCGATGGAAGTAGCATCTTGAAGGAACATGCAACTATTAATGCTGCTTCACAGCCAACAAATGATGATGTTTCTCATTCATTCAATCAATCCTCATTGAATGAGTTTGAAACATCAACTGGACAAAGCTTTCAAGCTCCTGAGCAAAATATGTCCAATTTGGATCTATCTTTGCAACTGGAGATAATTCCTCAACTTAGGATTCACAACACTCATCCAGCTGAGAACATCATAGGGGAAGTCTCTGAAGGTGTGAGAACAAGAGGACAAACTCATCTTGGGAATGTCTGCATGTACTCATGCTTCTTGTCTCAGATAGAACCCAAGAAGATAGAAGATGCCTTGAAAGATAATAGTGTTGAATTCTTTATGCCCAAGACACATAGAACATTGATGTGGTTAGTACGTTATGATCCAAGTCGGGTCATACCCAATAACAAGCTTAGCAAACACCAATTAATATTTAATTGATGATATGATCATGCAATTAAGTAAATACACCAATTTAGAAAATGGGTTTTCTAAATAACTTGCATATGAGATTGAACAACTTATAGGGATATTTTGTTCATGGGTATTATTTGTAATGTTGTTTAAGTTGGTTAAATAACATCAAATAATAAAAATGTGTATGAGTTATATAATTAAAAGGTTAATTATATAACTAATAAAACAACTAGTTCATAAAATTGAACAATAAATTTGGGGGGGGGGGAAACCCCTCCTTATGACCTATTTCAGCCGCCCCTTTATAGGGAGTGTTCTTTTGGATTTTCAAAGTACCATACTCCAAGAACTAGACACACACTCCATCTTCTTCTCTCTCTCACATGCAAAGGACCAAGAACAACATATTTTCTCTATCTTATTGAAGAAGTTCAAGGCTGAAAATCGGATTTTTAGCTCTTCTTGGTTCGATTTTGGTGTTCAAATCCTAGCAAAAGTGTCTTTGCTTGATGCTTGTGGGTATGGATTCTTGAGGACACCTCTCCTTGGTGATTTGGTCATTCAAGAACCTCATTTTCTTCCACCTATCATATGTTTTTTAGAAGCTCTACAAAGGTAGCATTATGGGTAATGTTTGGTTTTTATTTCTTCTTGATAGCTAGTCCATTCACATATATTTGATCCTATGTTCTTGGGTTTGTTGTTGTTATGTTATTAGCCTTAATTTTCACATTACAAATCACAATATTAGGTTTTATTCCGCTGAGTTTTCATGTTTAAATGGTTAAACAACTTTGATAATGGTCCAACAAACCCAACAAATAGTTGGGTTGAATTGATGTAAGAGGAGCTGATTTAATTCAAGAGAAAAAATGTTTGGAACCTATGTCCGCTAGCATCTGGTCAAGTACCTATAGGCATAAAATGGGTTTTTAGAAACAAGAGAGATGATAGAGGCTTGATCATCAAGAACAAGGCAAGACTGGTGGTTCAAGGATACACTCAAGAGGAGGGAATCGATTATACTGATGTCTTTGCACCTATTGCAAGACTTGAGGCAGTTAGGATCTTCTTTGCCTATGCTGTATCCAAGAATTTCACTGTCTAACAGCTTGATGTCAAGTGTGCCTTTCTATATGGGATATAGACAGGGAGGTCTATGTGTGCTAGCCTCCAGGATTTGAAGACCCACAACCCCCCCAACTATGTGTGCAAATTGGATAAAGCTCTATATGGGCTACACCAAGCACCTAGGCTGTTGTATGAGATATTGTCTCAGTTTCTCCTAAAGAATGGTTACACTAGAGGTACCATTTATAAGACTCTTTCATAAGGAGGTCTGAAAAGGACATCTTGCTCATTCAAGTCTATGTTGATGACATCATATTTGGTTCCTCAAATTACCAAATGTGTAAAGACGTTTAAAGCATCATGAAAAAAAAGTTGAGATGAGTTCCATGGGAAAAATGGACTTTTTCCTTGGAATTCAAGTGAGGCAAATGAAGGAAGGGTTTTTCATCGATCAATCTAAGTATGTCAATGACATGTTAGAAAGGTTTGACATGAAATATTGTAAGTCAGCAAAAACACCTATACTTAGATGCCCAAAGGCTGATCAAGGTGAGTGTTTAGAACCCCTCTTTATTGATTTTTCAATGCTTTTGGGGCTATTATGCATACTAAGTAAACGTTTTGAAAGTAACCGTGGGTCTACAGCCTTATGTTCGAAATGATGTATGTATGTATGTATGTTTTAGCGTTGATTATGGGTTAATGATGATGTGTAGCATGCTTAGATGCCCTTAGTATGTTAGATCTGTGCTTGGGTATCATTAGAATGATAATCGGGTGATGTTGATAGCATAGAAAATATTACAGAATGTTCTGATGAACATGAACAGTGGTCCATGCGCCCAGAGGTGGCTCATGCGCCTAAATAGTGGCCCATGCGCCTAAGTGTTGGCCATGCGCCTAAGTGTTGGCCATGCAACCAAGTGTTGGCCATGCGCCTAAATAGTGCCCGTGCACCCAAGTGCCAAAATGGCTACGTGTTGGTGATGCGCCTGAACAGGTGCCATGCGCCTGCATAGTAGCAAAGCGCCTGAACATGGCAGAAGCGCCCAAATAGTGCCCATGCGCCCAGACTGTTTTACACTTAGAATTTTTATGCTCATGCGCCTGGAAGGTCCCATGCGCCCAATTTGGACTTAAGGTTTTCTAAGTGGTTTTAAGGGGTAATATGGGGAGATGGGCCTGGTTATGATGTGATGGCTTATGTTAGATGTGTGTTATATATGTATGATGTTGCCTGTATGGTGATGGTGTATGTTTATGATTATGTGTATGTTCCTTATTATGTATGTATGTCTTCCTTTGGCTTTGTGTTGAACGTTAATGAATGTAATGAAGTATTATGTAAGGTAAAGTGGAAGATAATAAAAAGAGGAGCGTAATGAATGAATGCATGCTTTAATGAATGAACAAGAACGTGAGAAGCTTGCAAGCAAAGTATAGTGAAGTGCATGACTCTAAATGCCTTAAGCTCAACCGCGTAAGGTTCAGCTAATCCTAAAGTGTGCAGGCAAGGGTTCTAGTCTTTGTGGCTGACCTTCGGTGTAGTTACCCATTTTGATGGGGGTGTAGTTACCCATAATGTTGGGGGTGAAATATATGATGGTTACCTATTTAGATGGGGGTGTAGTTACCCATTTCGATGGGGGGTGTGGTTACCCGAGTTACGTATAACTTCGGGGGTGTGGCATAAAGACAAGCATATGTAGGAGGTGAGCGACTTTGTGTTGCAACAGACTTGGATAGAGTTCGATCCCTGTGATTGACTCGTATGGGATCTTTGTCGCGTATCCTAGTGTTGTGTCAGTCTTTGGACGTGAGTCGGGGGTTTGTGTACAGGCCTCGGCACATCATTAGCTGTCGAGCATGAGTCGGGGATATTGCATGAGACAAGATTCGAGTTTTGATGAGTAATGAACGAGAGATAATGATGGAAAGAACAAACGTATGAAATGAATGTTAATGAATTATCATAATAATGTACGATATAGACCCTTGTCATTCGACCTCAGTAATCGTGGCTGAGTGCCATGAAGAGGGTAAAGTCTAACCGGATCTAGAGAGAGCAGTGAAAGATAACATAATACGTTGAACGAACGGAAGTTAACAAACGTAATGACAAAGATAATAATGATATTATCTGTATGTATGTATGTTCTATCCAAAAAGACTAGAGTGGAAACATGGGCTCCCACTCAGTCTGAGGTCTCTCCATCCTTCTCTTTTGACCTTAATATGGGTTTTGAGTCTCCTCGGTCTCAAACTTAGGAGCCCGACACCCAAACCAACAGCCTTCAGAATAAGTATCTACACTCTTCTGAACAGCCAACAAGGGACAGCCCCACCAAAGGCTCAATGCCTGTAGACATTGATCAAGGTCCGGTTCAGTAGGCTTAACCTCCCTATGTTTTACTGACCTTCTCTTCAAAACTGATGAAGAGATAACATCTCTCCATGGCAATGAAGTTGATCTACAACACCCTCTTCAAGATCAACAGAGCCCAGAGAAATACCTTATCTCTAGCCCCCATCAGCAACCAATTATTGAGGTAAGTCCCACTGATGTGGAGGGGACTCATGCAGATTCAGCTGCCACTACAGAAGGTGCCTCAATGGACCATATGGATAGTGGTAACATATCTCAGACTGAATCTGCGGAAACCGAGCACCTTGATGACTCTGAAAGAGACATCATTGAGCACGGGAAACCAGGGTGCCAAGAAACCACATCTGGTGGTGAGGCTAAACATACCAGGTATGTTACCTCATCTCCCCGTGATTCTTCAAAAGAAGATGAGGGAAGCATGAAACTCCTTATTCACGACCTTCTATCTAAAGTCTCAAAACTTGAATCTTTGGTTAGGACTTTAGAAGCAAGGTCCGCCACTCAGCAACTTGAGATTGACAATCTCAAGGCCAAACTAGCTGAGAAACAGACAGAGAGGTCTGTCAGGCATGTACCTATTTAGGTGTCATTGACTTCTTCCTCTAGCTCATCTAGCTCTCAAGATGATGCTACCAAAAAGGGGGAGAATGTTCAGAGACAAACACTTGAGGACCCCGAACAGAGCCACACTTCAACTCCAACTTCAACTTCATCTACTCCTATCATCACTGTGTCTGAGCCATCTCAAGTCATTCTGTAGATTGACTCAAAGATGCTCAGTGATCTCTACAGACTCTTCACCAAGTTTCTGTTGAGATCCTCCACAGATCAGCCAAGTCTAGATGCTGTAATGCTCTACTTTGGAGCTAAAGAGCTTCAGAGGCTGACTGCACCTTCTACCACTATGGAAGAAGTTGGTCAACCTAAGGTCCACATGCTAAGATTCATTTTGAAGGGGAAATGGGGACTGATGGCCTAGCAACTAAAACAATTGGGACAGAATTTGCATCTCCTCTAACTTTCGAAGCTGAAGTTAAAGCCTCGGAAGAACAAGCTGAATCTTCCGAAGCTAAAATGGAAGCTGCGGAAGGACTGTTTAAGATGTCCGAGGAACTGATCATCACAGATGCAATCCTTGAAATGGCATCTGAGGTGAACAAGGAGGACTTTCTAAAACTTCCTCCATCACAGACACCATCTCTACCTCTCTCACAGTTAGAACCCTCTCTCCAAGAACCACCACAGTCAAGCACTTCAAAAGAGAAAGGCAACAGAAAATTGACTAGAAAATTGACTGCGAAAGAGCTTCAGGAAGAGGAGAAGATTGAGAAATTTAAGAAGAAAGGACGACTTCCAACTGAGAAGTTGCTAGCTGCCAGTACAAAAACAGCTGCAACCAATCAGGAGGCTGTCAACAACAAAAGAAGAGAAAAGATCATTGATCAGTTTATCCAAATGGGAGCTGCCAATGATGAGACACTCCTTCAACCACTAGAGGAGTTGGTGGATCTGGAGAAGGCAACCCGAATGAAACTTGAAGAAGAAGCCAGGTTGGCCTTGGAGAAAGAAGAAGAAAAACAGAAAGAAGCTGAGCTGCAGCTGAGGAGAAACAGGATAAAATTCCTACTCTCCAGAGGCTTTAATCTTCAAGAACTTTCTCCACATAATGATGATACGATCCTCTGGCTCTACAACCAAGGGCAGGATCAAATGGAGAAAGAAAGGAAGAAGGCTTCAAGAGAAAAAAGCAAAGGAGAAGAAGAAGAAGGAAGAAAAGGCTAGGGACACTGCAACCTAGAAGCTCACTAAGAAGGCCTGGATGAAAGACTATCTTCGGTCCCATGGCTTCTCTGGCAGGCAAATGGGTCCCATGTCTAAAAAGACACTTCAACGGATTGTTAGTGAAATCAAGGCTGACATCCGGATGGGGAAGAGAAAAGAGATGAACAGAAGGGTAAAGGGGATGACCTTCACTGCAACCACTCCACCTCAACCTGAACCCTCACCCTCACCCTTCACCATTAAAACCGAACCTTTCACCCCTGAACCCACACCATTACCCACAGCTTCTCCCTCACCACAACCACCCAATCTTCCAATCCTTCAACCCAAAACACTAGCCAGAACCTCTGAACCTCAACCTACCTAACTACCATCCAAACCATCCCCTCAGCCTTCTCAACATCTCTCTCTCGAGGAGTTCAAGGTAATCAAGACCAAGCTCATCAACTGCACTACTCAGAGCGAAGTCTCATGTGATAAAGATTCTATCAACATTACCTATGTTGATGGATCCTCTTGTTCCCTCACAAGAGATCAATTTCTTGATTTACCTAGAGGAACACTGGACCAGGCAGCTAGACTTCTAGGCCTCAACTCAAATTCATTAAATGATGAAGAGAAGAAACTTAGAAGGAAACTAGTGACTCTGTTGGAAACTAAGAAAGAGGACAAGATTCCCAGTCAGTCTCTTGTACCTAGAAAGAAAATAGTCCTGTGGAGGTTCAATGAAGCTTCTCACAACTTGTTGTGGAAAGGGAGAATGGCGAAGTCAATAGACTTAATGCAACCTCTCTGCTACACCCCAGCAGGTTTGATATTGCAGGATCGATGTTTGTCACTAAACACTTATGTTTTTCTCTCAAACTCACCTAGAACAACACTCGGGTTAAGATAGAATCAGTAAGATTTGATCACAATATAGAAAGTAATAAAGAACACAGGAAGGTATTTTTAAGGTACTTTTATATATTGCTTCTCAACTCAAAATACAAGACTCTTATAAACAGTAGTTGTTGTTTTTACAATGAGTTACAAAGAGAACTTATATATAATACTACCTACAGCCGGATATACTTTGATACCAGTTGGGATCCTATAGCTAAAGTCTATACTACAAGACTAAATTTTAAGGTATCTCGGATAAAGTCTTATCTGAGATTTGGTAGTCAGGACATGTCCCTGACTTACCTTTTGTCACCAACTAAAGTTGGTAACATGTACTATCATGAAAAGGTGAACAGTGGAATAAAGTATGGTCAACTGCATGGCTCTTTAGGAAGAAGCCAAACAGTATCAGAGGTCTGCAGCGGAGTGTCCGAGGCCATACTTGTGTCCACCGGTCATAGTAGTGTCTTCCGAAGGTTAAATGGCTTCGGAAGAGTAAGTACTTCCAAAGCCACTTATACTTCGGAAGAGGCTGCTTCTTCCAAGGCTTGGAGACTTCTTCTTTTCATCATACTTCGAAAGTGGTCTTCAGTTCATTCTTCTAAGGCTTGACCTTCAGAAGTATACACTTGACTTTCGAACTAGAGATCTGTCTTCGAAACTTGATCTTTCACTTTGTCTTTGGAAGAACTCTACAACCTTTGGAAGTTTCATGCTAAGCTTTGGAAGCCTTTGCATTCAGTACCAAAATTATCTAAGTGACTTAGTTTTTGTTGCATTAGCCTTCTTCTTGATCCAACAAACTCCCCCTAGGCTGATGCTACCAAAACTTCACTTGTTTCTGCTTCTCAAAACTTTCAGCACCAAGGAGAGTAAATATTTGTCTGTCTCCTTGTTCTTCCCTGATGTGGTGCTGAGAAGTTTGTATAGATCCTTGATGGACAGGAAATCCAGTCTGTCACCTTGGATAACATGTACCCTCTATTGTTGCCCTCTGAAAAGAGTTAGTTGATGGGAACTGTAATCAGATTCCCATCTGACTATAGGTTCCAATTCTGGACCCTCCACCATCTGTAGAAAGGCAGTGCCTTTGGTGGGAGGTCTTTCCTTGTCTTCCTGTCTTCTCAATCTCAACTCTTCTTCAATCTTGGCCTTTGCAGTTAACTCGGCTAGGTGAAGGCTACTAAGATTATTTCTGATGAGGGCAGCAACTTCAGAGTTGGAGGGGTTGGAGAATGGCTTCTCTGCTAACTCAGCAAGTATATTTTATTATAAAACTAGAACTCACTCAGCGTCACTGACTTTTGTAGGCATGATAGTTGGCAGGTATTTGTTGATGCTCAGAAGTTGCAGGCATGGATGCAAAAGCTACTAGGAGTATTTTGAGGCTGGCATTCGTATTTTGACATGTCTTTGTATTTTGAGATGAAAACAGATGTTGTAAATGAATGAAATGACATGTTTTTAGTTATTAATGAAAGTTTTAAATTCCGCTGCAAAATAAATATACGTTTTAAAATGTTTTATGTGCAATGAATGACCAACTGTGAGGTGCCCGGGAACGGGGCCTTACAAGTTGGTATCAGAGCCAAAGTTTAAGTGAATGGGTAAATTTTCAAAATAAACCTTAACTTAAACTGAGAATGGGATTAAAAGGAAAGGGATGCCAGTCCTAGTAGCTACATGCCTGGAGGTAAAGGTTTTATGTGAACGTTTAAAGTAAGTTAACTGGTATTACGTGCGCCTGTTATGTGGCTAGTGTGCTTTTGTGTAGATTTAGATACTGATGTAGTCAGGATAGGAAATGCTTGGGGTATGAAGAGTAAAGTAAGTGGCTAATCATAACTGGCCACTGTAATTAGGGACTAACTATACTTGACATAAACTGAGCTATTACCTTGAATGACCATGTTGGTGTCTGAATCTTATATTGTGCTAGCGGATGGCTGGGCAGAAATCTTCCAAGGCTCCTAGAAGTAGAGGCCATTCACATGTGACTAGGAGTAGTGCTAAGGCTCCTGAGACGACCCATGAGAACCCTGAGGTTCATGGCCGGAGCGAAGAATATGAGAATGCTAGTTTGAATGCCTCAGCTAGGGAGGCGATTGCTGATGAAGTACACCAAGTCATGCAGATAGTCTTACCGTCTGTAGTGACCGAAGTGATTAAAGCTGTTAGAGAACGTGAAAAGAAGGAGAGGAATAGGTCCTCGGGAAGGAGAAAGCAACCGGAGGCCGAGATGGCTATCCCTACTGATGAGGAAGAGGAGGAAGAAGAGCCTGTGCCTGAGGCAGCACGAGGCTATAATTATGGGGCATTCCAAAGGTGCAAGCCCCCTACCTTCGATGGTAATGGTACTGCTGCTGCTGCTCACCGATGGGTGAGGGAGATGGAGGCTGTCCTTGAGATTAGCGAGTGTCGAGAGGACCAGAAAGTAAAGTTTGCTGCCCACTCCTTTGTGGACTCAGCTTTTTGTTGGTGGGACAATATTGTCCAGGTTGAGGGAAGCAGGGCTATCAAAAGGATGAGATGGTCAGAGTTAAAAAGACTGGTGATTAAGGAGTTCTGTACTCACCATGAGATGGATAAAGTTGAGAGGGAGTTTCTGCAGCTGGAGGCGGGAACGATGACACATCAGCACTATACCACTAAACTCAACGAGATGGCACGTCTGGTACCGGATCAGGTGACACCTCTTTCGCGAAAGATCAAGAGGTATATTCAGGGCTTGCCGCCGGACATCCGTAGGCACATGATCGCTGCCCGACCGAGCACGTTTAGGTCGGCGGTTGAGTTGGCGGGGAGATTGTATGATGAAAGATCTGTGATGGTGACTAAAGGTAGCAAGAAAGGAGAAGGTGATCAAGAATGGAACGGGAAGCGATTGGGGCGTGGCGAAGCCGCTCCAGGTGACAAAGGTGCACGAGTGGATGATCAGCGTGTGGTCATAACTGATGCGGGGTCGAAAAGGTGTGACAAGTGTGGACACAGGCACCCCGGGGAATGTAGATTGGGGGCAATGTATGTTTCCGTTGTGGAAGGACCGACATGTAGCGAAGAACTGTGGTATGGGGAGTTGCTATTCTTGAGGTGAGGAAGGTCACATGAGTAGAGACTGTAAGAAGTTGAGGGCAGGAACCTCCGGTACGAGGAAGGAGAACAGAGGGTGAAGGCTAGAGCCTTTGCTATGACCAGGAGGAGGCTAGATCAGACTCTAAGGTAACATCAGGTACATTTTTAGTAATTTAGATTTATGCATCTATACTTTAAATATGGTGCTAGTAGTAGTTTTTTTGTTGCTATCTTCTGTGATGTTGCCCGTTAGGAGTAGGAAGATTGATGAACCATTCGATGTAAGCATTGCTATTAGTAAGTCCACGAGGTTACCTAATGCCCTAGAGGATTGCGCGATAGGATTGAGAAAAAGAGCGCCTATTCCTGCTAGACTGTTCAAGACAGGCGTAGGTGGATAGATGTACATCTCTGGGTGAGTTGATTAGTAATTTACGACTTAAACCCCAAGTGTTGCAAGAAGATGGATTGATCAACCGTGCACGACCATATTTCGGTACCGACCTACGACAATGAATTATTATGAAGGCTTCGACTAGGAAAGCGGATTGTTTGATTTGGAAATTGAGTAAAGCTAATATTAAAATGTAAAAGGTCATTCCCAGTTGTTGCTCAGGTAGGAGAAGTGACACATCGACTGGAGCTACCTGATGAGTTAAGTGGAATTCATCTGATGTTCCATGCATCTCGTATAAGAAAGGGCTCAACCGATGAGGATATCATCATGCTACTAGAGAACACTAAGATGGACAAAGTATCCAACCACCAGAAGCAACTGGTGGCCATTATTAATAAGAAGAAGAGAATAGGCTAAGGGGGATGATGGTTTCACGTGTGCGGGTGCAGTGAAGGCTAAAGGGATCTAAGTTTAAGTGCAAGATCAAAGAAGAGGTGAGACAGTGTTACCCATAACTGTTCGAGAAGCGACAGCTTTCAGGGACGAAACTCTTTAAGGGGGGTAGACTTGTAACACCCCGAATTTCTATTTAAACGAAAGGAAAAGAAAAGTAAATAGAAAGAATATAATGAGCACAAGTGGAGGGGGATAAAGTGTACAAGTACAAAACCTTTTTACTTTGAGGTTTAAAGGGCATGGTCACCTATTTCTTCTTCATCTTCTTCATTCGGCTGAAAGGAAGAAGGAAGAGAGAGAAAGCTCTCGGTTCTAGAGAGAGAAAGAGGAAGAAGCAGCTGCAAAGGTAAGCCTTCTCTTATATGCGCTCAGTTTCAGCTGGGTTTCGAGTTCTTGACCAAAGTTCTTGGTGTTTAGTGTTTGTTTTCGGGATTCAAGAGCTGAATCGAAGGTGGGTCTCGAACTGGAAGTGTGTTGCTCAAAGGCTGCTCAAGGTGAGTTTCTAGAACCTCTCTTTACTGATTTTTCAATGCTTTTAGGGCTATTATGCATACTATGTAAACGTTTTGAAAGTAACCATGGGTCTATAGCCTTATGTTCGAAATGATGTATGTATGTATGTATGTTTTAATGTTGATTATGGGATAGTGATGATGTATAGCATGCTTAGATGCCCTTAGTATGTTAGATCTGTGCTTGGGTATAATTAGAATAATAATCGGGTGATGTTGGTAACATAAAAAATATTTTAGAATGTTATGATGAACATGAACAGTGGTCCATGCGCCCAGAGGTGGCTCATGCGCCTAAATAGTGGCCATGCGCCCAAGTGTTGGCCATGCGCCTAAATAGTGCCCGTGCGCCCAAGTGCCAAAATGGCTAAGTGTTGGTGATGCACCCGAACATGTGCCATGCGCCTGCATAGTGGCAAAGCGCCCAAATAATGCCCATGCGCCCAGACTGGTTTTGCACTTCGAATTGTTATGCTCATGCACCTGGAAGGTCCCATGCACCCAATTTGGACTTAAGGTTTTTTAAGTGGTTTTAAGGGGTAATATAGGAGATAGGCCTGGTTATGATGTGATGGCTTATGTCAGATGTGTGTTATGTATGTATGATGTTGCCTGTATGGTGATGGTTTATGTTATGATTATGTGTATGTTCCCTATTATGTATGTATGTCTTCCTTAGCTTTGCATTGAACTTTAATGAATGCAATGAAGTATTATGTAACGTAAATTGGAAGATAATGAAAAGAGGAGCGTAATGAATGAATGTATGCGTTAATGAATGAACGAGAACGTGAGAGGCTTGCAAGCGAAGTATAGCGAAGTGCATGGCTCTAAATGCCTTAAGCTCAACCGCGTAAGGTTCAGCTAATCCTAAAGTGTGCACGCAAGGGTTCCAGTCTTTCTGGCTGACCTTCGGTGTAGTTACCCATTTCGATGGGGGTGTAGTTACCCATAATGTTGGGGGTGAAATATATGATGGTTACCCATTTCGATGGGGGTGTAGTTACCCATTTCGACAGGGGTTTGGTTACCCATTTTGATGGGGGTGTAGTTACCTATTTTAGTGGGGGTGTGGTTACCCGAGTTACGTATAACTTCGGGGGGTGTGGCATAAAGCCAAGCATATGTAGGAGGTGAGAGACTTTGTGTTGCGACAGACTAGGATAGAGTTTGATCCCTGTGATTGACTCGTATGGGATCTTTGTTGCGTATCCCGGTGCTGTGTCAGTCTTCGGACGTGAGTCGGGGGTTTGTGTACAGGCCCCGGCATAGCATCAGCTTTCAAGCATGAGTCGGGGATATTGCATGACACAAGATTCGAGTTATGATGAGTAATGAACGAGAGATAATGATGGAAAGAACGAACGTATGAAATGAATGTTAACGAATTATCATAATAATGTACGACATAGACCCTTATCATTCGACCTCAGTAATCGTGGCTGAGTGCCACAAAAAGGGTAAAGTCTAACCGGATCTAGAGAGAGTAGTGAAAGATAACGTAGTAGTTGAATGAATGGAAATTAACAAACGTAATGACGAAGATAATAATGATATTATATGTATGTACGTATGATGCATGATCACAAACGATTGTAAAGTATAGTATGATTTTGAAAGAAAGTAAAGAACGGTTTTAACGAAAGAAAAGTATTGTTGGATCAAGAAGAAGGCTAATGCAACGAAAACTAAGTCACTTAGATAATTTTGGTACTGAATGCAAGGCTTCCGAAGCTTAGCATGGAACTTCCAAAGGTTGTAGAGTTCTTCCAAAGACAAAGTGAAAGATCAAGTTCCGAAGACAGATCTCTAGTTCGAAAGTCAAGTATACTTCCGAAGGTCAAGCCTTAGAAGAATGAACTGAAGACCACTTCCGAAGTATGATGAAAAAGAAGATGTCTCCAAGCCTTGGAAGAAGCAGCCTCTTCCGAAGTATAAGTGGCTTTGGAAGTACTTACTCTTTCGAAGCCATTTAACCTTCGGAAGACACTGCTATGACCAGTGGACACAAGTATGGTCTCCGACACTCCGCTGCAGACCTCTGATACTGTTTGGCTTCTTCCTAAAGAGCCATGCAGTTGACCATACTTTATTCCACTGTTCACCTTTCCATGATAGTACATGTTACCAACTTTAGTTGGTGACAAAAGGTAAGTCAGGGACATGTCCTGACTACCAAATCTCAGATAAGACTTTATCCGAGATACCTTAAACTTGAGTCTTGTAGTATAGACTTTAGCTAGAGGATCCCAACTGGTATCGAAGTAAATCCGGCTGTAGGTAGTATTATATATAGGTTCTCTTTGTAACTCATTGTAAAAACAACAACTACTGCTTGTAAGAGTCTTGTATTTTGAGTTGAGAAGCAATATATAAAAGTACCTTGAAAATTACTTCCTGCAATTGGTATCAAAGCTTCTCAGGCTCTTGATTGCGTGATCTAACCATCCAAATCAACCGGTTTTCCACTCCTCCCTACAACCCATTCACTCTAATGGCCCTTAACAAGTCCGAGGTAGAGATGGGAACCATGACAAAGGCTCCCATCATTACTCTTGAAAATTTTAGGTCTTGGAGCAGGAGAATGGGAGGCTTCATCAGATATCAAGACAGCAGGATGTGGAACTCCATTGTCAATGGGCCGTATAAGCCTAAGGTGGCATCACCTGGTGAAAACGGTGCCATTACAGAAAAGGCTGTAAAGGATTACTCTGATGAAGACAGAAAGAAGATGGATATCGACAGCAATGCTATGACCATTCTCATGACTGCAATACCGAACTCCATTACGGTGGGATTCGAGCATTGCACGACTGCTAAAGAATTGTTTGATGCACTTGCTCAGATGTACTCAAGCTCCAATGACTCAAAGAAGGACTCACTGAAGCAGCAGTTCGAGAACTTCACTCATATTGCTGGAGAGACCCTCAGCCAGCAGTACTTCAGGTACATGGATTTTATCTCTTCTCTTCAGTCTGTGAAGATCACTCCGAACTTAGAGATCTTACTAGAAAGTTCATGAGTGCTCTTCTAAACGAGTGGACATTTTACTGTGTCTCTATCAAGAGGACAGAGAACTTGAACACTCTCACCATGACTGAACTCTATGGCATCCTTGATGGATATCGCCTAGAGATGGAGAGTAAGAAGGGCCACCAAACAAGCAGACCCATGAGTCTTCCTACTAGCAATGCTTTAATGGTTGCTGAAGGCTCATTACCCCCTCAACCTCAGCATTTCCTTACTTATCAGCAGCCATCCTGCTCTTCTGGACCTTACATCACTTTTCCTAAGACTCCAAGGTCTCAACAGGCTCAACACAACTCCTTTCAGGAAAGTTGTGCCTTTGTCTCAAGAAATGGACACTCTGGTGATTTTCAATACTGCTTTAATGATCTTGAGTGTTTCATTCTGGATGATGTAGAGTACGTGGACATTGTCCAACAGATGGCTCTTTTAACTTATAGAGCAAAGAAGTTCTTTAAGAGAACTGGAAGGCACTTCCCTCAAAACCCAACTACCAGCAAGTTCGGGTTTGACAAGACCAAGGCAAAGTGTTACAACTGTAACCAACTGGGTCACTTTGCAAGGAATGCAAGGCTCCCAAGACCAATCCAAGAACCCCATAGGCCTCCACACACCCCTCAACCTCAATGCCTGCTGACAAGTCAACTGAAACAGCTACAATGGCTCAAGAAGTTGACTGGAGCTTCATGGTACAGGATGTGACTCCTGCTCAAGCTCTCATGGCTAGAACAGATGATGCCTAGGTATATGAACATCTCTGCACTCCAGCCTGTATAGCAAAAGTTAAACTCTATCAGATTACAATATGGAAAGCAGATCTGATATTGAGTCTTTAAATATCTTAAAATCTAATTTTAAAAGAGCGGAATCTGACTATCAAAAGAAAATTAAGGAGTTGGAGAAAACTGTGTCTCTTTTAAAACATGAACACACCAACTACAAGACTCAAATCAAAAGATCTGATATCCAAATTGTTTCAGGCTCAAGCCCAGCTTGTCACTGCTGCGGCTTAGGCCAGGAAGCATGTTATTTCTGAGCAAAACTTCCAAGCTATTCTTGCATCATCCTCCCACTCTAATCTCTATTATCAGAACAAAGGAGGGTTGGGAACCAATGAAATTGCTCCACCACACTCCTATGAGTCTATTAGACAACTAGATGTGGTATTGAATAGTAAGAGGTTCCAACTGCTGACCCTTCCTCACCAGATTTAAAGGATGAAGCAACAATAGTGGTCACCACAGGGAAGGAACAGGTAGATGTGCCCATCTCTTCCTGTGAAGAATAAATCCTAACCACTAAGGCCAGAAGAAGCAGAGCTGAAGCTGCTAGGAGAACTGCCAAGAAGGTGGTTGAGTCCAAGCTAAAGATTGACCCCAAGTAGAAGGGTGTCTTTATCTCAGCTGGATTCGAAGTGGTAGGTACTTCTGATTCAGAAAAAGAGTGTAATACCAGCATTTCTGTCCTGCCAAAGGATCAAAAGTTGAAGGGAAAAGTTGCTGATGAAGAAAAGAAGCCCAAGAAACAACAACCCTCACATTCCAAAAGAGCTAACATTGCATGCATAATGTGTGGTCTGCAAAACCACATGGCAAAAGATTGTTACTACAATCCTGCAAGCACACATTATGCAAATAATGTTAGGAAAGAAGGAGTCAAGGAAGGTTTCACATTTGGACCTTTTTCAAACGGTTCAAGTGATGAAAAAGGGAAAGCTAGTTTCGGAAGCCAGGTTGCTTTCGGAAGAAGCTCTTTCTTCCGAAGGGAAAATGGCTTCGGAAGCAAAAGCTACTAAGGTTCGGAAGAACAAGAAAGTTCCCTTGAAACCTCCCCAGAAGCAGACTGCTTTGGAAGAAAAGGTGGTGAAGACTTCTTCCGAAAAGAAAGATGTTTCGGAAGATAGTCATGCTGCTAAAGCTTCAACAAGCTCATCCTCCAAGATCAACCAAAGGATGGACTGGAAGATCAAGGGAGATGCTGCAGCCCAAACCTCTTCTTCAAAGACCTCTATTGAACCCCCATGCATAACATTTGGTTCAATTATGTCATTATCTATGGAAGAGCCCAAGACCAACAAGGCTTGGGCTTCCAAACAAAACTAACATTCTTATCTTATGTGCAGGGACATCCATATGACAAGAACAACAATATCTGGATTATAGATAGTGGATGCTCAGGCACATGACAGGGAACAGATCTCTCCTTTAACAGTTTCAGAACAATGATAGAGGTCCTGTCCAATTTGGAGGTGAGGCCAGAGGATATATTTCTGGCAGAGGGAGTATATCCAATGGTAAATTAAAGGTTGACAAAGTTCACTTTGTCAAACAGCTTGAATACAATCTGTTAAGTGTTTCTCAATTCTGTGATCAAAAGCACCAAATGCTTTTCACAGAACATGAGTGCATTATCCTCAAACCTAGGATGACAATTCCTCTAGAATTGGTGCTTCTTAGATCTCCTAGAAAAGGGGATATGTACAAGCTTGATATGAACAATGCTTCCTCAATGGGTGAAGTATCGTTCTTTCTTTCCAGCTGATAGTGATGAGTCAACATTGTGGCATAAACGTATGTGTCATGTAAATTTTAAGACAATAAATAAATTGGATAAATATACTTGGTACATGGTTTGCCTAAAAAGGAGTTTTTCTGCAAAGATAACTGTGTTGCATGCTTGAAAGGGAAACAACACAGGACATCTCATAAATCCAAATGTGTTAACTCTTTCACTACTCCATTACACTTATTGCACATGGATCTCTTTAGTCCCACAAGTATAAGGAGCATTGGAAGGAAATCATATTGCCTTGTGATAGTTGATGATTTTACAAGATTCACATGGGTATTCTTTTTAAGAACTAAAGATGAAACTACTGAAACACTAAAATCTTTTATTCTTAAAATAGAAAATCAAATTGATCACAAGGTTAAAATCATTAGAAGTGATCAAGGGACTGAGTTTAAGAACTTCATTCTTGACTTATTTTGTAACTCAAAAGGGATTGCCAGACAATATAGTGCTCCCAGAACTCCTCAACAAAATGGTGTTGCTGAGAGGAGGAATAGGACACTTATTGAGGCTGCTCGAACTATGTTAGCTGATTCAAAACTACCTCTAACATTCTAGGCAGAGGCAATCAGCACTGCATGCTATGTGCAGAACAGAGTTCTTGTAGTTAAGCCCCATGGAAAAACCCCTTTTGAGCTGTGGAACAAGAGGCCACCGTTCATTGGCTTTCTAAGGTCCTTTGGCAGTAGGTGTACCATACTTAACACAAAAGACAATTTAGCAAAGTTTGCTGAAAATTCGGATGATGCTATCTTTGTTGGATACTCTTCTAGCTCCAAAGCTTACAGAGTATACAACAATAAGAATCAACAATTTGAGGAGTCATCCAATATAGTTGTTAATGAGCACACTCCTTGTGTTAGGGGGAATGGCCCTGATCATATCTTTGATTTAGAATTGTTTCCAAACTATTCATAACACTCATCCTACTGAGAACATCATAGGGGATGTCACTGAGGGTGTGAGAACAAGAGGACAGACTCATCATTAGAATGTCTGCTTGTACTCATGCTTTCTATCCCAGATGGAACCCAAGAAGGTAGAAGATGCCTTAAAAGATAGTACCTCGCTTGAATCGATGCAAGAGGAGCTGCTTCAATTCAAGAGACAGAAGGTATGGAACCTATGTCCTCTACCATCCGGTCAAGTACCAATAGGCACTAAATGGGTTTTTAGAAACAAGAGAGATGATAAAGGCTTGATCATCAAGAACAAAGCAAGACTTGTAGTTCAAGGATACACATAAGAGGAAGGAATTGATTATACTGATGTCTTTGCACTAGTTGCAAGACTTGAGGCAGTTAGGATCTTCCTTGCTTATGTTGCACCCAAGGACTTCACTGTCTATCAACTTGATGTCAAGTGTGCATTTCTATATGAGGATATAGATAGGAAAGTCTATGTATGCCAACCTCTAGGATTTGAAGACCCACAGCACCCTAACTATGTGTGCAAATTGGATAAAGCCCTATATGGGCTGCACCAAGCACCTAGGCTGTGGTATGAGACATTGCCTCAGTTTCTTCTGAAGAACGGCTACACTAGAGGTACCATTGACAAGACTCTCTTCATCAAAAATTCTGGAAAGGACATCTTGCTCATTCAAGTCTATGTTGATGACATCATATTTGGTTCTTCAAATGACTAGATGTGTAAGGACTTTGAGAGCATTATGAAGAAGAAGTTTGAGATGAGTTCCATGGGAAAAATGGACTTTTTCCTTGGAATTCAGGTAAAGAAAATGAAGGAATGGTTCTTCATTAATCAATCTAAGTATGTGTCTGACATCTTAGAAAGATTTGAAATGAAGGATTGCAAGCTTGCCAAGACACCCATACCTAGAAATCATAATCTTTGTCTTGACCTTGAAGGGGAGGATACTGATCAACATCATTATAGGGAAATTATTGGTTCTCTGATGTATCTTACTGCTAGTAGACCTGATATCATGTTTGCTACTTGCATTTGTGCAAGATATCAAGCTGCTCCGAAGGTGTCTGACTTAGCTTCTATTAAGAGAATCCTCAAATACCTCAAAGGAGCACCTAAACTAGGTCTCAGGTATCCCAGAAACAAGGATTTTAATCTCTATGGATACTCTGACAGTGACTATGGTGGCTGCAATATTGATAAGAAATCAACATCAGGGGATGTCAATTTCTTGGTGGAAGGATCATCTCATGACAATGCAAGAAACAATCCTATGTATCTATATCAACTGCTGAAGCAGAATACATTGCTGCTGCTAGCTGCTGTGCTCAACTGCTATGGATTCAGAATCAGATGTTGGACTACGGATTCAACTTAATGAGTACTCCTATCCATATTGACAACAACAGTGCTATCTCCATTACTGAAAATCCGGTGAAGCACTCCAAGACAAAGCACATTGACATTAGGTATCATTTCATTAGAGATATTCATGAGAAAAATCTGATTAAATTAATCAAAGTTGGTTCAAATGAACAATATGTTGATTTGTTCACCAAAGGTTTTGATGAGCAAAGATTTAAATATCTCATAACAGCTATTAGGATGATAAACATTGATTAGTTCACCTCTTTTGAAACCTTTTAATGTGTAATGTCTTCTGTCAATACAATTTAAGCCCTGTTACAAAAGATCTTTTTGAAAATTTTCTAAGTGTAAATTTCTTCCAAAGAGAAATTAACCCTCGGAAGTTATTTTTACATCTTCCGAAGCATAATTTCTCAAAGGATAATTTTTCTTCTCGGAAGAACTTTTGGTCTCGGAAGAAGCGATTGATTACATATCAGATCTACTTCCGAGGATTACAAATTCTCCATTCGGAAGCAAAGTTTTTGCTTCGGAAGTAAGAATTGCCTTCGGAAGACAAATTACCCTCGAAAATGTTTTACATTCGGAAGAAAGATTCTACTGTGTAACGTAAATCTCTTGGGCCCCACATTGTAAAAAGCAAAGATTTTGTTAATGATGTCGGATTATTTAACTGATTTTAACCTTACCGCCACTGTCATTTCATCCACTAAACCATCACACCACCTTATCAATTCATCTTCTTACTCGCAATCTTTACTGCCCTAGAAAATTTTTTTCTCCTCTATAACTTTACCCAAGCTCAAAATCATCCACATTCACCTTTCTCCAAATGGCACTTAACCCTCAGCACAACCAGGTCGCACTCCTTGATTCTTCAAAGGATGCCAACTTCTCTAAAATCATCTCCTTTCTCACCCAATCACCTTACTACACTGCCTTTACCGTTAACCCCACTGTTTACTCCAATCACATGGCCAAATTTTGGGGAAATGGTCGAGCCAAAACCCTAAATGGGATTCGAGTATTGAGGTCCAGCATTTGTGGACAGGAGTTGATTATTACTGAACAGCACATCAGGGAGCATCTAGAGCTTCATGATGAAGGAGCTCCTACTGAGTTCCCGAAAGCAGATTTGGACAGCACCTACATCCTTATGGGATATGGCGGTGACATCAGCAGGTCAACGGTATACAAATTCAACTTCTCTTACAATTGGAAGTTTCTCCTGCTTGTTGTTCTCCATTGCTTGTCCAACAAGTCCGACGGATGGGATCAAATCCCATATGAACTAGGATGCTTAGTTCATGGATTGGTGAGAGGCCTACGCTTCAACTACTCATGATTTGTGTTTACCAATTTGATTGGGAATCTACAAAGGGAGACATTCTATATGTATCCTAGATTCATACAACACATCATCAACTGTGAGTTGGACCAGAGCATGCTTGTCTGTGCAGCTGCTCGGACTGTCCCCCACATGCGGCCTACCATCTTCAAGACATTGAAGAAGGTATCCACCAACTTCACTGGAAGGTACACCACTCTGCTTCCAGGTATGATTTAGCGCAAGCTCCTGGGGACATCCCTGTTCACCCCACAGGTGATGAACCCACACCAGCAACCACCACCACAATGCCAACACTGCCTTCTACACCCATCACCATCACATATCAAAGACGCCCCAAGCGAACCCTTGTTCAATCTACTCTGTTTGAACAAGCCCATCCTGTTCTATCCAAAGAGACTAGAGTGGAAACATGGGCTCCCACTCAGTTCGAGGTCTCTCCATCCTTCTCTTTTGATCTCAATATGGGTTTTGTGTCTCCTCAGTCTCAAACTTAGGAGCCCGACACCCAAACCAACAGCCTTCAGAATAAGTATCTACACTCTTCTGAACAGCCAACAAGGGACAGCCCCACCAAAGGCTCAATGCCTGTAGACATTGATCAAGGTCCCGGTTCAGTAGGCTTAACCTCCCTATGTTTTACTGACCTTCTCTTCAAAACTGATGAAGAGATAACATCTCTCCATGGCAATGAAGTTGATCTACAACACCCTCTTCAAGATCAACAGAGCCCAGAGAAATACCTTATCTCTAGCCCCCATCAGCAACCAATTACTGAGGTAAGTCCCACTGATATGGAGGGGACTCATGCAGATTCAGCTGCCACTACAGAAGGTGCCTCAATGGACCTTGTGGATAGTGGTAACAAATCTCAGACTGAATCTGCGGAAACTGAGCACTTTGATGACTCTAAAAGAGACATCACTGAGCATGGTAAACCAGGGTGCCAAGAAACCACATCTGGTGGTGAGGCTGAACATACCAGGTATGTTACCTCATCTCCCCGTGATTCTTCAAAAGAAGATGAGGGAAGCATGAAACTCCTCATTCCCGACCTTATATCTAAAGTCTCAAAACTTGAATCTTTGTTTAGGACTTTAGAAGCAAGGCCTGCCACTCAGCAACTTGAGATTGACAATCTCAAGGCCAAACTAGCTGAGAAACAGACAGAGAGGTCTGTCAGGCATGTATCTATTCAGGTCTCATTGACTTCTTCCTCTAGCTCATCTAGCTCTCAAGATGATGCTACCAAAAAGGGGGAGAATGTTCAGAGACAAACACTTGAGGACCCCCAACAGAGCCACACTTCAACTCCAACTTCAACTTCATCTACTCCTATCATCACTGTGTCTGAGCCATCCCAAGTCATTCTGCAGATTGAATCAAAGATGCTCAGTGATCTCTACAGACTCTTCACCAAGTTTCTGTTGAGATCCTCCACCGATCAGCTAAGTCCAGATGCTGCAATGCTCTAAGTTGGAGCAAAAGAGCTTCAGAGGCTGACTGCACCTTCTACCACTATGGAAGAAGTTGGTCAACCTAAGGTCCACATGGAACCTAAGATTCATTTCAAAGGGGACATGGGGACTGATGGCCTAGCAACTGAAACAATTAGGATAGAATTTGCATCTCCTCTAACTTCCGAAGCTAAAGTTAAAGCCTAAGAAGAACAAGCTGAATCTTTCGAAGCTGAAATGGATGCTGCGGAAGGACTGTTTAAGATGTCCGAGGAACTGATCATCACAGATGCAATCCTTGAAATGGCATCTGAGGTGAAAACGAGGACTTTCTGAAACTTCCTCCATCACAGACACCATCTCTACCTCTCTCACAGTTAGAACCCTCTCTCCAAGAACCACGACAGTCAAGCACTTCAAAAGACAAAGGCAAAAGAAAATTGACTGCGGAAGAGCTTCAGGAAGAGGAGAAGATTGAGAAATTTAAGAAGAAAGGACGACTTCCAATTGAGAAGTTGCTAGTTGCCAGCACAAAAGCAGTTGCAACCAATCAGGAGGCTGTCAACAACAAAAGAAGAGAAAAGATCATTGATCAGTTTATCCAAATGGGAGCTGCCAATGAAGAGACACTCCTGCTACCACTAAAGGAGTTGGTGGATCTGGAGAAGGCAACCCGTCTGAAACTTAAAGAAGAAGCCAGGTTGGCCTTGGAGAAAGAAGAAGAAAAACAGAAGGAGGATGAGCTGCAGCTGAGGAGAAATAGGATAAACTTCCTACTCTCTAGAGGCTTTAATCTTCAAAAACTTTCTCCACACAATGATGATACGATCCTCTGGCTCTACAACAAAGGGCAGGATCAAATGGAGAAAGAAAGGAAGAAGGCTTCAAGAGAAAAAGCAAAGGAGAAGAAGAAGAAGGAAGAAAAGGCTAGGGACACTACAACCAAGAAGCTCACTGAGAAGGCTTGGATGAAAGACTATCTTCGGGCCCATGGCTACTCTGGCAGGCAAGTGGGTCCCATGTCTGAAAAGACACTTCAACAGATTGTCAATGAAATCAAGGCTGACATCCGGATGGGGAAGAGAAAAGAGATGTACAGAAGGGTAAAGGGGTGACCTTCACTGCAACCACTCCACCTAAACCTGAACCCTCACCCTCACCCTTCACCATTAAAACCGAACCTTTCACCCCTGAACCCACACCATTACCCATAACTTCTCCCTCACCACAACCACCCAATCTTCCAATCCTTCAACCAAAACACTAGCCAGAACATCTGAACCTCAACCTACCCAACTACCATCCAAACCATCCCCTCAGCCTTCTCAACATCTATCTCTTGAGAAGTTTAAGGTAATCAAGACCAAGCTCATCAACTGCACTACTCTGAGCGAAATCTCATGTGATGAAGATTCTGTCAACATTACCTATGTTGATGGATCTCTTGTTCCCTCACAAGAGATCAATTTCTTGATTTACCTAGAGGAACACTGGACCAGGCAGCTAGACTTCTAGGCCTCAACTCAAATTCATTAAATGATGAAGAGAAGAAACTTAGAAGGAAACTGGTGACTCTGTTGGACACTAAGAAAGAGGAAAAGATTCCCAGTCAGTCTCTTGTGCCTAGAAAGAAAATAGTCCAGTGGAGGTTCGATGAAGCTTCTCACAACTTTGTTGTGGAAAGGGAGAATGACCAAGTCAATAGACTTAATGCAACCTCTCTGCTACACTCCAGCAGGTTTGATATTGCAGGATCGATGTTTGTCACTAAACACTTATTTTTTCTCTCAAACTCACCTAGAACAACACTCGGCTTAAGATAGAATCAGTAAGAGTTGATAATAATATAGAAAGTAATAAAGAACACAGGAAGTAATTTTCAAGGTGCTTTTATATATTGCTTCTCAACTCAAAATACAAGACTCATACAACCAGTAGTTGTTTTTACAATGAGTTACAAAGAGAACCTATATATAATACTACCTACAGCCGGATATACTTTGATACCAGCTGGGATCCTATAGCTAAAGTCTATACTACAAGACTAAATTTTAAGGTATCTCGGATAAAGTCTTATCTGAGATTTGGTAGTTAGGACATGTCCCTGACTTACCTTTTGTCACCAACTAAAGTTGGTAACATGTACAATCATGAAAAGGTGAATAGTGGAATAAAGTATGGTCAACTGCATGGCTCTTTAGGAAGAAGCCAAACAGTATCAGAGGTCTGCAGCAGAGTGTCAGAGACCATACTTGTGTCCAATGGTCATAGCAGTGTCTTCCGAAGGTTAAATGGCTTCGAAAGAGTAATTACTTTCGAAGCCACTTAAACTTCGGAAGAGGCTGCTTCTTCCAAGGCTTGGAGACTTATTCTTTTCATCATACTTCGGAAGTGGTCTTCAGTTCATTCTTCTAAGGCTTGAACTTCGGAAGTATACACTTGACTTCGGAAGTAGAGTTCTATCTTCGGAAGTTGATCTTTCACTTTGTCTTCGGAAGAACTCTACAACCTTTGGAAGTTCCATGCTACGCTTCGGAAGCCGTTGCATTCAGTACCAAAATTATCTAAGTGACTTAGTTTTGGTTGTATTAGCCTTCTTCTTGATCCAACAAACTGCCCCTAGGCTGATGCTACCAAAACTTCACTTGTTTCTGCTTCTCAAAACTTTCAGCACCAAGGAGAGTAAATATTTGTCTGTCTCCTTGTTCTTCCCTGATGTGGTGCTGAGAAGTTTGTACAGATCCTTGGTGGATAGGAAATCCAGTCTGTCACCTTGGATAACATGTACCTTCTATTGTTGCCATCTGAAAAGAGTTAGTTGATGGGAACTGTAATCAGATTCCCATCTGACTATAGGTTCCAATTCTGGACCCTCCACCATCTGTAGAAAAGCAGTGCCTTTGGTGGGAGGTCTTTCCTTGTCTTCCTGTCTTCTTAATATCAACTCTTCTTCAATCTTGGCCTTTGCAGTTAACTCGGCTAGGTGAAGGTTACTAAGATTATTTCTTATGAGAGCAGCAACTTCAGAGTTGGAGGGGTTGGAGAATGGCTTCTCTGCTAACTCAGCAAGTATGTTTTATTATAAAACTAGAGCTCACTCAGCATCGTTGACTTTTGTATGCATGATAGTTGGCAAGTATTTGTTGATGCTGAGGAGTTGCAGGCATGGATGCATAAGCTACTAGGAGTATTTTGAGGTTGGCATTCGCATTTTGACATGTCTTTGTATTTTGAGATGAATACAGATGTTGTAAATGAATGAAATGACATGTTTTTAGTTATTAATGAAAGTTTTAAATTCTGATGCAAAATAAATGTATGTTTTAAAATGTTTTATGTGCAATGAATGACCAACTGTGAGGTGCCCGGGAACGGGGCCTTACACCTTTGGGCATGTGAAGGAAAAGGATTCAACTGAGAAGGATAAATAAGGAACATTGTTGGGTGTCGAATCCAACAAATAAAATATTATAATATGAACCTACCGTTACACACACTAAGAATAGTACGAGCGGAAGTAGGGTTTGTGTCCTTAGGGATACGTATCAATTATTTTATACCAAAAACATTTTACATAGTTACTTTGCTTGATTATTGACTAAGGAAGGTGGGGGTTTTAATTAAAAGCTAAAAGTAAAAGTAAATTGCAAAAAGTAGAAAATTTTTGATGAGCTGACACGGCCAACTATAAACGAAATTTCACGATGTCGTGTTAAGGTTCTTCCAGAAAAACATGAATTGACATTTTTTATATTTTTTTAAGTATTAAAAAGGGATTATTAAAGATGCTAATTAAATTATGAAATTAATTCAAATATGGAAACTAGTTCCAACACTAAGGTAAATTCTTGATTCAATTTGGCTTATGCTCATTAACAATTACGGTGCAATGAGAATTTTCAATTAATGATTTGTATCGATACTATACATCACGCCGTTCGGATATCCACTCTGTCTAATGTCCAATCAATCGCAGTTCGTTGATTGGAGCCAACCCGCTACTCTAAGCTCACTTCATTTGGATCTTAGTGTGCGGGTTGCAGCGATAGAAGTGTCAATATAATTAAACACACATGTCGTTTGTTATGTTTAACTAGATTGTGTGATTCTATAACAAGAATGAATTCACAGACAAACTCAAATCGTTAATTGTTCCTAATATCAAAAATCAAAACTTCATTAGGCTTTTAAATCTTGAAGAACTTTACTAGAGAAATTAATAAAGTGGCCAATTTTATTAACAATCTAGTATATACCGGATTAGATCCAGGTTTAAGATCAAGAATCAAACAAACAAACCTTAAAACAAAAACATCTCGTAAACGTTTCATTTAAGTTCAAACCAAAATCACTGAAATTAACCCTTAATATTGAAATTCTAGCCGGATATGACGACTATATCAACCAAAAAAAATTAAAACTTACGAATAAAAGAAACAATATTCAATTGTGTATAATTCACATCACTATAATAATTACTCCTTTCCTTGCTCTAATCATCGCCCAAGATGTCATGCTCCAATAATTGATTCTTCAATCTTTGTTTCCTTGATCGGTCAATCCCCCTTCAATTCCTTCTTGGTGCCCTTTTTATAATCCACTCTTGATTCTTGAGATCCCCCTTTTTGGTGTTTCTATTATATCTTTTCTTGAAAAACATTATGATGACACACATTAATCAAACTAAGATTCCTAAAAATTAGAAAATTTCCTACACTTTTTTAAATTCAAGATTTCTTCAATAATATTTTCTCTAATTAAGACTTTTTCTTCACCAATTGAATAAACCTACAAAACCAACTAAAACACACCAAAGTAAATTCCATCCCACAAAAACTACTGATATTTGAAATAAATGAAAAATGCATGCAACTAATGTAAAATATATGCTGAAATATATTCTAAAACTAGTATAGTTTATGACTAAAAATATGACTAACAAACATCTGGTACTCAAAACCAAACTTCTTGGTTAAAATACCAAAAGAGGAAAAGCATAGCCATAAAAAGGAACAACAAGAAGAAGAAGAAGAAGTCCAAGACATCCATATCTATACCTTTGGATGGGTCAGAACATCTTGAGGGTGAATAAGAAGAGGCTGCTCAACCAACTCCACTTCAGATAGAGCCTCTTACTAGTGAGAGACTCATCATGTCCTTGTCTTTCTCTACAAATCCAGATATATGGTATGTTATTAGAGATCAAGAAGAACAAGACATATACTTCTGGAAACATATGCTTGACCTTCATCTACATGATCTACATGAGGAGGAACTTTGAGAGTCTGAGGAATTCTTATGAGAACTGTTGATAAATAAAGATCAAGACTCAAAGTCATCCTTAAGTTTTGGTAGCATCAGCCTAGGGGAAGTTTGTAAGAATAAACTTAGAGGCTGATGCAAACCAAAGTTCTCTCACCATGCATTATGAAGTAGAAGGAAGTTACTTCGAAAGCTTTGACAAAAGCACTAAGAAATTCTCTAAGTGTCAAATCTTTCGAAGCCAAAGTCCATTTCTTCTAAAGCCAAAGATGAAGTCTTCCAAAGCTTCAAGACAAAGTCTTTAGAAGCCAAGAGACTGATTTCTTTTAAAGACAGAGAAGACATCCTTTCTTCGACATGCTTTTGAAAAAATCTGAACCACTTTCTGCTACCATCTCTTAAGACTCAAGTTGGTGATATCTTCATACTTTTGTCAACTATAGGTTAAGGTCTTAGAGTTTGTAACTTTCTACTTTGTACTTTTATCCTTTTTGTAATAGATAAGGATGCGAGCTATGGCATGTCATAGTCATTAGTCAAACGGCAATCTGCCTTTTGACTTTACATTGATTTTGTTGTCTAGATTAGTGTTTCAGCCGGCATTCAAACTATGACCGGCTATAAGACGTAATATAAAGTATATCAAATACCAGTCCTAAAGACTAAGCCTAATAACAATTGTAAAACACTTGAGAGCAATGATGATGATGATGATGATGACGATGATGATAATGATGATCATGATGATAATGATGATGATGATGATTATGATTGATGACGACGATGATGATGATGATTGATGACGACGATGATGACAATGATAATTGATGATGATGAAGATGATGATGACGACGATGATGACAATGATGATGACGACGATGATGACAATGATGATGACGATGATGATGATGCCGACGACGACGACGACGATGATGATGATAACGATGATGACGATGACGATGATGATAACGATGGTGGTGGTGGTGATGATGATGCTGATGACGATGATGATGATGACAACGAAGATGATGATGATGATGACGATGATGATGATGATGATGATGACGATGATGATGATGATGATGATTACGATGATGACGATGATGACGATGATGATGATGATGATGATGATGATGATGACGACGACGACGATGATGACAATGATGACAATGATGATGATGATGACGATGATGATGATGATGATAATGATGATGACGATGATGATGATGATAAAGATGATGATGATGATGACGATGATGATGATGATGATGACGACGACGACGACGAGGATGACGACGAAGACGAAGACGACGATGATGATGACGAAGAAGAAGACAACGACGCCAAGGACGACGAAGACGACGACAACAAGGACGACGAGGACGACAACGACGACGAGGAGGACGACGACAATGATGACGACGACGACGATGATGATGATGACAACGACGACAATGATGACGACGACGACGATGATGATGATGACAACGACGACGATAATGATGATAAAAATAACGATAATGATAATTACGATAATAATAATAGCGATAATATAACAATTATAATAACAATAATAATAATAATAATAATAATGGTAATAATAATAATAATGATAATAATAATAATGATAACAATAATAATGATAGTGATAATAATAATGATGATGATGATGATGATGATGATGATGATGATGATGATGATAATACTAATAATAATAATAATAATAATAATAATAATAATAATAATAATAATATAGAAGCCACGCAACCCTGTGAAGTTGAGCAAAAGCATACGGGAAGGGCAAGGAAAGAGGAGACGAGGTTGATTCACCCAATGGTGTGATGTGAAGGTGTCGCAAGTCACCCTCTTGGTCCTCTCGGCCACTTTCTTTCTCTCTCTCGCTCTCTCTCAACATTGAATCTCTACTTATATAAAGTGGTGCATGCCATGTATACACACGTGTACTCCGTAGATTAGTACACGTACCCTCACGCATTTGACAGTGGTTTAAGACGTATTAACAATGATAAAACACTATTTATTAACTTATCTTTTAATAGTATGGTAATGGTAATGTCTTGACTATAACTTTTGAGACATACAATTTTTCATCATTTCTATATGTAACTACGCAAGCCTCGGAGTACACAAACCTAATTAGGCTAAGCCAAATTAAATGAAAAATGTTGAGCTGCAGCAATGTGCTACATTACTAAAGAAATTTATTTCCTTTACATTACAAGCATACAAGGCATGTTTAATATGTTTCCATACATTCATACAACCATATAACTCTTATTATTGGTTTTATCTTGAAGACAATTGATTCATGAACATAGAGATAAATAAAAGCAACCATTTGTCATCAACTTGTAATTGGCTTGATAAAAAGCTCGAATCGCACCTGGTATGAGCCTATAAATATTCTCATCTATTTAGTTTGCTTGAGCTTGAGTTTCATACATAACATGTGTAACATACTAACATCCTAAAGATTGCGTAAAACCTAGTCGAAGGTAACAAGAGTGGTGATTAAGGTTTAAAAAGAAAACGGGAAATAAAGGTGGACAAATGAAAACTTGGATGCCTTAAAACCCTTTATAAATAAAAGATGACTGACATGCACCATTTTTCTTTCTTTCTATGATTACCAATGATAGCTAGAAAGAGAAAATGATAGCTCTAGAGAAGAAAGTCAAGATCCAAGTAAAGGTGAAGATTTTTACATGTTATTTGATAGATCTAAGCTAGATCTATGTTTGTTGGGTAATTATACAACAACTGAAAAAAATAAAATTAACATATTTATGTGTGATTATGTAGATCTTGGTTGTCTCTTCTCAGGTTAGGGTTTCCATCAAGTTCTATGTGAAAAATATGAATTTTAGATCCTTATTTCCACCTGTTTTAAATACATTAGGGCTAGTATGCATACTATAATTGATTTGTCAAAGTTTAAAGGATCTATGATGATAACGTTAGTATTTTTATATGTTTCTTGTAAAGCTGAGATGACAAAAATTAGTATATGTAAGAAACCTAGAATGGGGGTATTTGATCGTATGCATGCATAACGGAAACTTCTTAAGTGTGGGTTGTCATGAGTGAACCATCCCTCACTCGTATTGACATTGATAATCTGCAATGACTACTTAATTATTCTAAGTGCAACATAGATGAGTAATAGTGTACCCACACATTGACATAGTTCACTTGTATTAACTACTTAGAATATTACAAGTCTTCTTCAATGCAAGTGAGTAAAGGACTATATGTATTGGCTTTGGTTATCCATATTGATTATTTGGTTTTGACTAAGTATGCTCTAATGCGGATAAGTAAATAGTTCACTTGCATTGCCTTACTATTACCCTCCTTGCCTTGTTGTTACTCCTATTGATGTCCATCCTCATCGACATAGTTCACCCGCAAAACTGATGTTAGTGTTATCAGCATTACCTATTTGCATCGCCTATAGATAATCAATACACATATGTTGTTTGTTTGTATTGGCCTACAACCCGCATTGATGTGATTCATTCATATTGCCTTATACATAGAGTATTTTAATAATAGTTGCTAATATGATATAGGACCATTGTGAATGGTGTGACTTACAGAAGTGAGTCACGATGTGTAGTCTATGATAGTAATATAAAGTGTTATAGTATGGATAAGGTGCTAAAGTATAATCATTGTGATGATAAAGTGTTAGAAAATATAAAGAAAGATAACAATAATTAAAGAATGTAAATGCAGGATCGGGTTTTGTCACTCAACAGAAATATTATCTCTCAAACTCACTAAGTCACACTTAGTTTGATGATGTAGAATCCCTTAAAAGTTGATAATAATATATTAAGTAAACAAACACAGATAAGTTTTTCAAGATACTTGTATATATTACTTCTCAACACAAAGTGTTACAAGACTCTTACAAGCATGTTAACAGACTTACAATGAGAAACTATATATACTATTATTTACATGCAGTTATACTTTGATACCAGCTAGAAACCTACGACTAAAGAAAATACTACATTGCTGAAGGTAAGGTATCTTAGATAAAATACTATCTAAGATTTGGTAGTCATGACATGTTCATGACTTACCTTTTCTCACCAACTAAAGTTGTAACTATACTAACGAATAAGGAACGAACAATGGAATAAAGTCTGGTCAACTACATGGGCGTGGGAAAAGGTCATGCAGTATCTTAGAGGTTACAGTGGATCTGTCAGACAGACCATACTTATGTCCACTGGTTCATCATAGGTTCTTTCGAATGTTCACTGCCTTCGGAAGATGGAAAAGTGTACCTTCTGAGGTTTGATGATTTTCAGGACTTTATGCTTCGAAAGTCATTGTCTTGAAATCTTCTAAATGTTGAACTTCAGAAGAAGAAAGACTTTGTCTTTGGAAGTAAGAGTTCCTATTCAGAAGCTCTTTCAACCTTTACCTTTGGAAGCTTAGCTTTTACCTTTGGAAGCTCAACTTTTAACTTTAGAAGCTCTCCATTGGTTGCACCATAAGTTCTGAGTGTTTGTTTTGGTTGCACAGCCTTACATGATCCAACAGTATAGGTGCCCAGAAGAATAAAATTCACAAGTGAAAACTAAAGTTAAAAGTATTGCAAGCCATCCTAGAGGTTGTATTTCTTGCATTCTCGCCATGAAAGGATACTTGCCTAGTGTAGTTTCACCTTCTTAAGAATTTGTCACACCCTCAAATTCCACCTGTGGAGTTTACCGTGATGCGCGTGTCAATCCAACATCTCGAACACAATCATATCAAACGGCACTAAATGCATTTAAAATAAATGTTTGAAATGTAATGAGTAAAGCATCATTTTAATGATAAGCAATTTGGAAGTGTATAAGAAAAATCCAAAGCCAATAATGGTAACCATACAAAAAACAACATCCGATAAAATAGTTATTGCAAAATAAGTTTGCAATGCATGCCATGTACAAAACCTTAGGCATGCGACCTAATCTTAAGCGTTCCTACGATCTGAGAAACATGTAAAAGTGTGTCAATATAAGGTTAGTTAGTAAGTTCACAGGTTCAAACAATAGATAATATTTTTGAAAATATTTGTATGGTAAAATAATTAAAGAATATTGATAGGTAGCTAGTTTATAATCAAGTTACTTAGCATTTCAAATCGAAGTTGATTGTTTATAAGTTGTTTGTCTTTCCACCACGTCTATTACACATATTGGTAAATGTTAGGTCAATTAAGTAATCATTCAACCTCCAATTAGTTAGCGTGACTAGCGCGGGTTGAGTTTGTCAAACTCATTAGTATTACTCAGTATTACCTCGCTAGCTCATTATAAAAGGTTCAAGAATGTAAGGACTTTTATGTATTTGCGCTAACATAACAGGTGATAATGCAATAATACTAAAGCCACTAAATTTATAGTTTGCATGTTTTCTCTAAAAGAAAAAAAGTAAAAAACAGGCCATGAAAACTCACCTTAGAGTGTGTAGTTAAATGTTAAAGCAAATGTCGAAAGCTAACGATGACCTAACAAATATAGATTTGTAAGTGTTTGTACCTGATGGTCTGTATGAACCCCGTTGTATCCTAACAACATTAAGTGTTAGTGTGTTTGAGAAAAGTAAATCATGTTTGACAAGTTTTATTTTCTAACCAATGTTGACTTTTGTGGACCAAAGTTGATTAGAGTGACCAAAGTTGACCGGTTTGACCAAAGTTGCCTGTTTTGACCCTACGAACCGTTGATGACTCAATTTAGTGAAAATATGTTTATTTATACTTAAATAGTTGCAATAAAGTTGCACATCAGCTAATAACCAAGAATAAAAAACTTGTCTTATTAAAAAAGTTCCCAAATAAGAAACCTAATATCAAAGGTTTAAAACCTAAATGTTTATTCTTTAATATCAACTAGCAACTAGAACCATTATATCCATTGAATTCTATGGAAATCATGCTAGCAATACAATCCCCAATAAAAAAAGTTTACTCTATTGAAAAGTCTAGGTTTTGATCTAAATCAATTATCCTTACAAATCAAATCCATACAATCATCACAACAATGCATGCTAACACAAAATCAATGATCAATTTCAGTAAAGTTCAAGTCTTAATATGTCTTTGGATCATCTAGGGTTTTGATAATTTTAAGAACAAAAATAAGTGAACATTAATATTGTACGTACTTGTATGAGAAGTAGATACTAGATAACAAGTGTTCAATGCACACAACGATGAATTCCAAGACCAATTGCTTGAAACCACTCCAAATTCAATATGTGTAAGTGGGAGGGTTTTAAAAAAGGTGAGAGTGATGGGGAGGGAAATACTACAATCAATGAGGTGGGGTGGAGTATGGTTAAGGTTGGGTTTTATTATTATTATTTTTTTACAAAAGTTACCTTTCTAGTTTGTAAATTAGGTTAAATGCTCGTAATTTATTTTTTATTAACCTAACCACCAAATAAGCATATAATGATTATACAAACACTAAAAACATGCCATGAGATTTATTTTATTAATTAATCCCTTTTTATAATAATTAGGCTTTATAGAAGCTAAAAATGCATGAAAATGCTTAAATGTTAGAAAATTCCTAATTTTCACAACTAAACTAATCACATAATATATAATATCACACTAATTTTGATTGTTGGAAAGTATTATGTTGAATGGCCAACGTTTGAGGACAAACTTGTGTGCGATTCGGCAATTTTCTGATTAATCGCCCGACTAATCCGATTTTTACAACATTGATTATAATATATATATATACACACACACACACACGTAAACAAAGAAAAAAAAGAAATGTTGTACAAAAACAATAGTATTATACGAAAATAGAGAAAACCATAGAAATCATTAACATAATTTATAACTTTTTATGTTATTTTAAATGTTAAAATGGTATTTATTTTAAGTATATATGACCATAAGTACGAGAATGAATAGTGTTATGTATATGTAACACTATGTCAATGAAAAATTATCACGTATACATAACCTATGTCACGTATATGTATAACTATGTAAAAGTTTTCATATGATCTCTACCCCCATCTATATACAACACAACATATATAAAGGGTAGAGAAAAAAAAATTACAACTTATATAGTCATTTTCATTGGTTTTCTCTGATTTCACATAACCGTGTTGTGTTTTTTACAACCCTCCACTAGGATAATAATACTAAACAATATATTAATATATTTATGTTATATATATGAAATTATAATTATAGTTGTAATATATGTGTATAAATAATTAATAAATAACAAATAAATGAGCTTTAGCTTGAGATTAGAGTTTTTTTCTCAAAATGGTATAGTTCGAAAATTCATTTATCAAAATGAAGTAGTTGGTAAAATATTTATTAAAATATATAGTTTTGAATTTTTTTCTAACTCCCATTGTTATTGGTTACTTATCTAATGTTATTTAATACTTATTGGATAATACCTGTTGCACCAAAAGAACCAATGAGCCTGATCAGAAAAACCTCTAAGTCCCACAGACATTACAACTGCTGAAGAAGATGACAACAGCTGAAGACATCAGCTGATTACAAGGTCTGAAGACAAAGTCTGAAGACAAGATCTGAAGACTTCTACCGAAGACAAAGTCTGAAAGTAAAGTACCGAAGACAAAGTCTGAAGCTATCAGCTGAAGACAAAGTCTGAAAGTAAAAGTCTGAAGAACAAAGACTAAAGACAAAGACTGAAGACCAAAGTAATCAGTAGTTGTCACAACAGCTGAAGTTATCAACTTTAGTAGTTGTCACAACAGCTGAAGTTATCAACTTCAGTAGTTGTCACAACAGTTGAAGTTATCAACTTCAGTAGTTGTGATGGTTTCCTTTCAGTACTTGTAATTTACTTTTCAGTAGTTATAGTTTCAGTAGTTGTAGTTCAGTAGTTTTATGTTTTTGTACTTAGCATTCTCTGAGATGTAATCAGTAGTTGAGAACATCCTCAGTAGTTTGCATAGTTTCAGTAGTTTGAAGAATTCTGTTAGATGTCACTATCAAGTGACATCAGCAGACGTCACATCTCCTATATAAGATATGTTGACCTAGTTGTAACGTGTGACATTCAGCCATCACAAAAGCATATGAATGAAATATTCCTTTGCAGAATTCTCTCTCTATAACCGTTTACTTTTCATTGAATATCAATTGTGTTATTGCGAATTGTCTAATTCATTGTTCAAATTCCGCTGCAATCAACTCAAATTTAATCAAACTTAGATCACTGATCCTAACAAATGGTATCAGAGCTGGTTAATCATTGATCGATCTAACAATTGATCATTGAAACTGCTATTTCAATATCTAAGTTTGATTGAATTAGCATATTTGCAAGAATCGGTTATAGATCATTGAATTTCTGCTGCTTTCGGTTATTTGCTTTGAGTTTTCTCTTGGTTCATATGAGTTTGTTGTGTTTTGCACTAAATCAGTTAAAACTTAATTGAATTTGGTTGAATCTGAGAATGACTACTCCTTCTAATGACCCTCACAATACAGGTTCCTCAACCAAGCCTCCGATGCTGGTTAGGACTGAGTATAACATATGGCAACGAAGAATGCTTCATCACCTGTCTGTTAACAGTTCAGGTTGTTAGACATCTGCGGTACATGGTCCACACAAGCCTATGGTGAACCAACCAAATGGTTCCGAAGAAGAAGGAACAATACTTAAATGAGGATCGAAAACTGTTTGAGATTGATGCTAAAGCGCATGGTATTTGGCCATGGCTCTGCCTAATGAAATCTATTCTGGCCTTATGCATCATGAAACTGCTCATGACCTCTGGAATGCATTAAAGGAACAATTTGGTGGAACAGATGAGGTCTTAGCAAACTACAGAGAAATCCTTGCCCAACAATATGAGACATTCTCTCATAGGAAGGGTGAGTCACTGACTCAACAGTTTGAGCGTTTTTCCTGTTTAATCTCTAAGCTGAAAATGGTCAACATGAATACACTAATAGCCAGATGAATAACAGATTCCTCAGATCACTGCCTGAGAGATGGGACACATACACCATTGTCCTACGCTCTAGTGCAAATCAAGATAGCCTATCTCTCACCCAACTCCATGGGAAACTGCTTACATTTGAAAGAGAGATAGAGCAGAAAAGGAAACTAGCATCATCAGGAAAGCTCACTGATGACTTTGTACCAGGGAACACTGCCTCGGTTGGTCATGAGTTAGAATATGCTGCATCAGAAAGCAATTATGATGAGCATATAGATTTCTCTTCAAACAGTTTAGATCATGCATTTGTTAGTGTTGACAGTCAGTCAGGCTGTAATAGTGACAATTTGTGTTTCATTATGGATGATTTGAAGGGTATTGCTGATGATGACTTAGAAGAGATGGATATTCTAAGCCAAATGGCCTTGATTAATATCAGATCTCAAAAGTTCTACAAGAGAACTGGTAGGAAATTTCCAGGACTCTCTGGCAAAACCAAAGTTGGTTTTGACAAGAGTAAGTTGAGTTGTCATAAATGCCACAGGCTTAGACACTTTGCAAGAGAGTGTAGATCAACTAGATCTAACTCCTCTGCACCCTTTGTGACTTTTCCAAGCAATAGTCCACAAAACAGGGGCAACATCCTGCTAGTTCTGGTCATCATGCACAACCTATATCTCCTGCATATTTTGTCCTTCAGGGTCCAATGTCATATCCATATCCCTGCTATTACATGCCACAGCCAAATCCAGTTCAAGTTCCTATTGCACAACAACCTCAAGCCTTACCTGAGCCTCTACCATCTCAATCATCTCAATCACAACCTCATCACAGCTTCTTCACCCCTGGTGTTGTTGACTGGAGCAGTTTACCAGATGATCTCTCTGGTAATGAGCATTTATTTGCTGGTGATGGTCAACATGGTGGTGAACATCCTTTTGGGAATCTTGCTCTCATGGCTCTGGAGTCTACTGAGAGTTCATGCTCCAATGCATCTTCATCACAGATAACCCAGGTATCCTCTGAGGCTAAGGCCAAGCTATGTTCTGAATCTTGCATAGCTGCATTTATCTCTATTAGAGAGGCAAATGTAGCTTTAATAAATCAAAATCTTGAGCTTGAGCAAACCCTTTCCAAAAGAAAAGCTGAGTATGAGTCTGTTCTTAATGATAAAGATGATGAGATTTATAAGCTTAAATGCCAATTAAATGATGAAAAGGCTAAGCTAGAGGTCATTCTTGAGAACCACAGAGAACTCAAAGAAACACTTGCAGCTACCCAAGTTGAGTGTGACCGCTGGGTATCATCCTGCAAGGGATTTGAAATACTGCTCAGCAAGCAATCTGCTTCGAATGTGAAGTTTGGAATAGGTTACAATCACATTGCACCACCTACAGATTTTACTCCAAAATCAATGGTAAAACCTGATGGTGAAAGTAATTCAAACCACATCATCATGTGCATCATCCTCAAGTGATCACCCAAAATCACAAGATAAAATCAGTGTTGAAACCTCAGCAAATCAATTACCTGATGGGTTAACTACTGATAAGCACATGAAGCTGAGTACTTCAGATGTTGTCCCTCAAAGTACCTCAAGTACTGAAGGGCAAGTAACAACATCTGAAAAGCATTTCAAATCAGTTGAAATAAAAGGATTAACAACTGCTGATGAATCTATCATACGGTCTTTCAGGACGGATAGAGAACAGCTGAAGAACAAGTCTTCAGTTGATACAGATCCTTCAATACTTAACACAAGTACTGAAAGGAGGAAAGTACTGAAGATCACACCTTCAGTAGTCTCCACATTAGCAGTTGATCAATCCATGATGAAGAATAAGCCATGTGAAATATGTGGTAAATTCAATCATCTTTCTGATGAATGTTGGTACATAAAAGGGGGGGTTCCAAACTCAACAGAGATAAGCTCATTAAAATCCAGATGGATGAAATGAAAAATGAGTTTGAGACCAAGTTTGTACCACAGTCATCCCAATGTGATAAACCCAAGCCTTCATCCAAATCCAAAAAGAAGGATAGGGTTTATCATGGAACAGCTGATAGTGCTCCTCATGACAAACATCAGACTAAGTCTGTGAATTTGAAGGAGGAAATGGTGGGTCACAGGAACTCATCAAAAACAAGTACTGATATGTCCCAAGAGCTTAAAGCTTTAGCTACAAATCAGACACAACTTGTTATGATGGTTCAGCAGTTGTTGGGGAGAGTTAACTAACTAGATGCACCTATGATCAAACCACTGAAAAGGCATTCCAAGCCCAAATCCAAGGAATCCATTTCAGCACCATCTCCATCTTCATCAGCTGTTAATCATGAGAAACAAGTTATGGTTAAATCTGTTGATGAAAACAGACCCAAAACCAAAAAGGTTTGGGTCTCAAAACCTAACTAGTTCTTGTGATAAATGCAGAGTTCTTCAGCATGCCAAAGGAGCATCTGGTGTGTAGAGAGTGGAGGATCTATGCATATGACTAGGAGCAGTTCTCTTCTTATGACTACTCTCAAGGAAAGAAGGGATTTGTTTCATTTGGAAATGATGCCAAGGGTTACATCATTGGGAAAGGATATGTGTCTAATGGAGATATCAGATTTGATGATGTTAACCATGTGGAGAATCTTAAGTATAATCTACTGAGTGTCAGTCAGATGTGTGATAAAGGGCATGTTGCACTTTTCACAAGCCAGAACTGCAGGATTCTGTCTTCCCAAGTTCTGAGGCTGATTGACAAGGTATTGGATGAACATACTCTCCTGAAGGCCAACAGGATTGGAAGAGTATATGCCCTGGATTTGTCAAAGAAGATTGATTTGAAGGGTCATCCTTGCCTGTTCTCCAAAGCCTCTCCTCAGGAATCTAAACTGTGGCATAGAAGGCTGGGTCATGTAAATCTCAAAAACATAAATCAGCTGATCCACAATAGTTTAGTGAGAGGTCTACCAATAAAGGAGTTCCACTGTGATGAAACCTGCACTGCTTGTTTGAAAGGAAAACATCACAAAGTCTCATTCCCTCCTATTGAAGAACCTAAGTCCACTACCTGGTTACAGTTACTGCACATGGATCTATTTGGTCTTGTGAGAGTGATGAGCATGGCAAAGAAGAAATACTATCTGGTAATTGTGGATAATTACTCCAGATTTGTATGGACTTTCTTCTTGCATTGAAAGGATGAGGTTGCTTAGACGATTATAAACTTGGTTTGTATGTTGAGAAGCAGTATTCCCTATCAGTCAAGTGTATAAGGAGTGATAATGGAACTGAATTCAGAAACCATACACTTGATGATTTTTATCTATCAAAGGGAATCAAGAGGCAGTTTAGCATTCCAAGGACTCCAGAACAAAATGGAGTAGTGGAGAGAAAGAATAGGACCCTAATTGAAGCTGCAAGGTCTATGTGGCTGACTCTGGTTTGCCATTGACCTTTTGGGCTGAAGCTGTCAACATAGCTTGCTATGTGCAGAATAGAGTATTAGTAAATCAGAGGTTGATGAAGACTCCATATGAAGTTCTACATCATTTGGCTCCTAATTTCATTTTTCAAAGCCTTGGGTGTCCTTGTTTCATTCTCAACACAAAGGATCAACTCCACAAATTTGATCCTAAGGTGGATGTAGGGTATTGTAGGTTATTCATCCACATGCAAGGCTTACAGAGTCTTTAACTGCAGAACAAAGATAGTTGAAGAAACCTTGCATGTGAAATTCAATGAATCTCCTAAGGATAAAATTCCACAAACCCTGGAGCTGTTTGATCTGGACATACTGCAATATGTTCCTTATCAACCTCCAGCTGTTGCAGATCATGTGGATAAATCACCTTCTGCAGCAAGTCTTCCACCTGGTGGTACTGAAGATGATGATGATATCAGTACTCACCTTTTCAAGTTTAGTGATCAACTGCCTGAGTTTGCTAAACTGATGTTCCTATAGCTTCTGCAGCTCCATCCACAACAAATGCTAATGAGATTTCTGACTCCTCTACATCATTTGACTTGCCATCTCATACTTGGTTTCAAGAGTTTGGATCAACATCTGTTGCTGCTGAACCTGCTACGAACACTTGCATTGATCTTATAGTGTACAAGAGCTGAAGAATCACCCCATGTCTCAAATCATTGGTGATATTGACAGGATCAGCGATCACAAGTTTGATGTATTAGAGTTCAAGGCAGCGGAATAAGAATAGGAATTAGACAAATTGTAGCAAGAAGTCGATGCTTGTATACATTAAGAGCACATACGGTTATAGCGAGAGAATATATTTCTGATTCAAGGAATGTTTATAGATATGGAATGTTTCTAATCAAATCATTCATTCATTCACGTCAGTCATTCCCTTATTACAATAGGTTGTCACTCCTTATATAGAGTGCAACAATCACTGTTGTTATCACGGAAAGTGACAACTGGCAGATCTAATACAAAAATAACTAACTCTTAACAAACTACTGAAATGTTCACAACTACTGAGAACATATCAGAGTGTTAAGTACAAAATATAAAACTACTGAAACTACAACGACTGAAGAACAAGCTCTTCAGTCGTTTTACAAAACTACTGAAACATAAAACTACTGAAACTAGAAATATAAAACTACTGATATCACAACTACTGAAGAGTACTCTTCAGCAGTTGTGACAAACTACTGAGGCTTCAGTACTTGATCTTCAGACTTGACCTTCAGATGTTTCATCAGCTGATGACTTCAGTAGATATCATCAGCTGATGTCTTCAGTCTTTGTCTTCTGACTTTGTACATCAGTTGTTGATCTTCAGCACTTGTAAACTCTTCAGCTGTTGTACTTCAGTACTTTGGTCTTTGTTCGCTTCAGTACTTGTGTTCTTCAGCTATTGTACTTCAGCACTTTAGTTCTTCAGCTGATGCAGTCTTCAGCACTGATCTTCAGCTGTTGAAGTCTTCAGCACTTGCAAACTGCTGATGAGGCTTTCAGCAGTTGTTGTGATACCATGTGGGACTTAGAGGTTTTCTGATCTTGGCTCATTGGTTCTTTTGGTCCAACAAACTCCCCTGAACCAATGCAGCCAAACCTCTAAATTATTTATTATCCCACTTATTGTTGGCAAAATGTTGGTCTCTTTCCTTCTTGATCAGTAGAGAAGATGACCCATGTAAGCTCCGGCTGGGAAGAAATCTCAGATATTTGTTTGGCAGGGTATGAATGGGAACTCTGTTTTGGGGACTGGACACAGAGTTGTTATCCCATTCATGAGATTTACTTTCCTATAATGAGTCTGTATGACTCTCGAACATAGGCCTCAAGGAGAACAACTGTTCTCCTGAGAGAGTTCTTCTACTCCTCCTTCGAAGAAGAACTCTGGACCATAGTACTCTGATAAGTACTTCATGGTCCTGCCATTTTTCAGCTCCACCGTAGTTACTCCCTATATACAAATTCATCAGGATGGTTGCCTTCAAGGAGTAACTGGAGCTCATTCTTCTGGATGTCTTCAAGCTTCTTATATAACAAACCCTTCTTAATAATCTTGTTTTCTAGTAAAGCTGAGGGGTCTTCTTTGCTTGGTGAGCTTTCTTGAATTCATCATGATTTCCAAGGTGAGACTACAATGGCCAACATGATGGTAGAATCTATTGTTTTTCGTACCTGGCCATGTATCTGTGCGGAATAGTTCTTTTATGGATTCTAGAACTCACCCTGGGGTCTGGCCATACTCTCACTCTCTCCTTCTGATACTGAAAAGTGTGCCTGAGAGTGTACAGCCTTTGAGCATGCCCTTTCTGGCTTGAATAGATGATGACTGAGGAAATTCCTTGTCAACCATCTTCAAACGTTGCTCATCATGCGTGCATGTTCTTCTTCTGCTGTCTTCTATCTTGACTCTGACCATTTCCCTTTGAGAGTCAGGTGTGATCATGAGTTGACTTCGGGGTTTTGGTAGCTTTAGAACAGCAGAGAGTGGCAGACTATCATCTTCATCCTCCTCTTCTTCTTCTCTCCATCCTCAGCACCCTTCTCCTCCTTCTGGGTGCATCACTGGATGATGGTTGGGTTGGTGAAGGAATTGGTTTTGAAGAATGAGGATGTTTGGATTTTGGCTTAGAGATTGGTTGGGAGATTTGAGGGATAGGCTCTGTTTGAGTGGGTGGAAGGGAAGGTTGATCAGCATCTTTGTAGTTAGCTTCGCCTTTGTGAGTTTAGCCATCTCTAACCTTTTACCAGCCCCAGCCTCATCAAGGGCTTCCACAATAATCCCTTTGTTGAATTGCTCAGACAGACAGATTCTGGTGGCTATAGCCAGAATGCTGTCCCTGGTCCACGCGCGAATCTCCATTAACGATCTTCCTAAGTATTTTGCATAAAGCGGATCATTATTTCCAATCTCTCTTTTCAAGCGCATCATACCCTGCCCATCGGGTTTGTATCTCTTGCACTTCCAACCTTCTGATCTCACTATCCAGTGTGGCTGTGTCAAAACCCTGCCTGAAGAGTTGTTCAATTATCTTATCCATGGATCGGCTGTGTGTAGTGTCAGCTTCTTTTACCAGCTCCTCCAAGGATTTGTCATCAGCAGTATGATCATCAGCACTTTTCTTTCGCTTGTAAGTGAGCAGAGGTTGCTTTTCTTTTCCTCCTCTTGGCTTGCTTCTCTTCCTTCTTTCCTCTGTTCTTTTCCTCTTCTTTTCTTTCACTGCAGTACTCTCCCCCTTTTGGATGCATTGGAGGAGGGGTTTGTACCGCAGAAAGAGTCTTTTGTATAGCAGCATCAATCAAGGGCTGTAAAGTTGAGGAAAGCCTCTCATCAATGGCTTTAGTCACAATATCAGTGATTATGGGTGTGATGAGAGGGAGGGAATTTTGAAGTACAGCACCTATTTGCTCAGGAGGGTTCTGTTCCTGAGAAATAGGGCCTGAAGCAGAGGCAGGTGGTTGAGTTGGAGTGGCTCAGTGTTTGGGGAACCTTCAAGTGAAGGTGCCATGTGGGTGGGTAGAGGCAGATGGTCTTTCTCCTTGGAGAGGTGATCAAGTAGGTTTTGCAGCCTACTGACTTTCTCTTCAAGGATTGTGTTCTGGGCAAAAACATCGTAGAAAAGCCCAGGTCATCATCAGCCGAAACTGAATCATCTGACCTCCTTCTTAGAGCAGGATGTACATGCACTGGGTGTAGACCAGTTGGTGCATGTGCCCCTTGTGCTTGGTACTGGGGACTTCGAGCCTCAGACAGGTCATCATCAGTTGTTGCCTCTAGTGAGGTCTTAGCAATGTTACCAGCCTCATTCTGATCATGTGCTGAGTCAGAGGAGGTGGCAGCCTCACTAGATATTCTAAGCTCCTTGTCTACACCAGGAGATAGAAGTGGTAAACCCTGGCTGTGGGTTCTCAAGTGCACTGTGTTCCTCCCCCTAATTGTAGAGGTATTCCCAGTAGTGAGTGTTTCTAGGGAGGGGGGTGAGGAGTGCATTGAGTCAGCACTTGTGCAACTATTAAAGTTGGGCTGTGAGGGGCGGTTGTTTGGGGTGAAGGGATAGAAGCAGTGTGCACCTGGGGAGGTGGGTGCTCTTCAATGGCAATCCCTCAAGTGAGGAAGATCCCAGATATGTAGGTACCCCTTGTGTGGTTGCTGCAGGCTCCTGTTGAGAGGAAGCCTGAGCGGTTATGGCTGGAAGAGTCATTGTATCCACTAGGGGGTTTGGACTAGTGGATATATCCTGCGTTTGTGTTGAGGGGGCATCCTCAGGGGACTCAATCCCTGAGTAGCCATTTTGGGTTTCTTTTTGGTGGGTTGGTGGGGACTTTGATTGGGGGGGTGGTGGAGTGTGGTTCAGTCCAGCGCGTGGGTTTTCGCAACTTGGCAGCCATTTTAGTGTCTGGTCAGAGTTGTGCGGGAGTATACTTCGGCAGAACAGCCGTAGCAGGGACTCCCAAGCCAACAAGTCCCTCAGCATTAAGCTGGTTTGTAATGATGGCCATTATGAACCGTGGATATAGGCCAACGGTAGCAGTTAGTTTTTGAGCCATGCCTTGAGCTCCGAAAATATTATTTCTGAAAAGTTTAGTGGTGTTGCTCACGAATAGAAACATTACTGCTGCCATTTTGTCGACATTTGATCCCAAGACGACGTCTTAGGGGCCAAACTACATTCACCATGTGAAAACTTAGGCGCTCAACGTCATAAAGTGTTTCTTCATGATAGCGGAGGCACTGAGATCGCCTGATATCCATGTTGAGCAAAGGATAGATCTGTGGGCCCTTCGGATATCAGCAGGAGAACTAGCATCATTCAGATGAAGATTTGGCGGATTATTGCAGGAGTGATGACTACTTCTTTGTTGTTGACGCACCGACTGGAGAGATGGTGTGTTGTTCTCCCTAGTGGTAATAGTAACGTTCATCCAAAATTGTTGAAGGGATTCGGCATGTAGTATGGGATTCAGAAGAAATGCCGTATTGTATTGGGACTGAACCATAGATCGATAGCAGTATCGAACTTAGTCCAGATAGGCGATTTAGTGAGGTAGGCAACACAGTTGTGTCGCGGTTTATTTGCATGGACGCCATTGAGAGGAGGGAAGTTTTGGAGAGGAACGTTAGGGTTGAAGAAGATGAAGCATTGAAGGATTATGTCAGGGGTATATAGGGTGCGGGTAATAAAACGACTGAAGGATGTGGTGTTAGTCATCAGTAGTTTAAAACGACCGTTGACATGGTATTATCCTTTCAGACGTGAAACAGCTGAAGTCGTGGTGTTAGGCATCAGAGTTAATAAACTACTGAAGACCGTGGTTTTGACTTCAGATGAATGAAACAACTGAGGACTTGGTGTTTGTCATAGTAGTTATGAAAAACTGAGGACAGTGGTTTTGTCATCAGCTGTGTAAACAACTGAAGACTTGGTATTAGTCATCAGTAGTTATAAAACTACTGAAGACATGGTATTGCTTCAGTGTTTAGAATGAAACAGCAGTTGTACAAACGACTAGAGGAAAGTTTCTTCAGCTGTTTTCGTCAATTCTTAGCTTTTCAGCTGTTTCATACTGTCCTCAACACATTCATCAGCCTTTTTGGTTGATTTCAGTTGTTTCATAGGACATCAGTACTTATCTGTTTTTACTGATTGCAGTAGTTGTAACTGCATCAGCAGTTGTAACTCCATCAGTAGTTTAGAACAGATGAAGTACTTCAGTACTTGTGAGACAATAGCCTTCAGTAGTTATAAAAACTGCTGAGGGTAAAAGAGCTCATCAGTACTTATGTGACATAGTTACTAATGATCATCAGTACTTATTACTAAGATCATCAGTAGTTGTCACTTATTCTAGCTGCAGCATACCAAGCCTTAACACCAGGTTTTGGAAAGTTGAACTATCCAAAGGCTTAGTAAAAATGTCTGCAAGTCATCAGCACTAGGCACAAACTTAGGATCAATCAGACCTTTTTCAAAACAATCCCTTATAAAATGATGTCTGATATCTATATGTTTGGTCCTAGAGTGCTGGACTGGATTTTTGACAATGCAAAGAGTGGAAGCACTATCCATTAACAATGGAGTCTTAGTCTCTGTAATGCCATAATCCAAAAGTTGGTTTTGAAGCCAGAGTACCTGAGATGTACAACTTGCAGCTGCAATGTACTCTGCTTCAGCAGTTGATGTAGCAACTGAAGTCTGTTTCTTGCTCTGCCAAGAAATCAAGCAGTTGCCTAGGAATTGACATCCACCAGAAGTTGATTTCCTGGTCAACTTACACCCTGCATAGTCACTGTCAGAAAAAGCAACTAATTTACCAGAATGTCCGGTAGAATACCATAAACCTAGAGATGGAGTGCCTTGCAGATATCTAAAGATCCTCTTGACTGCAATCAGATGAGACTCTTTAGGTGCAGCCTGAAATCTAGCACAAACACATGTAGCAAACATAATATCTGGTCTAGAAGCTGTTAAAACATCAAGGACCCAATCATACATCTGTAAAGTGTTCATCAACCACTTTACCTTTCTGATCTGTATCCAATTGTGTGGTGCTGCACATGGGGGTAGAACAGGGCTTACAGTTTGTAAATCAAACTTTTGCAAAAGATCTTTTGTGATTTGGACTGATGAATGAAAATTCCATCAGCCTTTTGTTTGATTTGCAACCCCAGAAAGAACTGTAATTCTCCCATGGCACTCATTTCAAATTCTGTGCATCAACTTTGTAAAGGCATCACACAACTTTGGATCAGAGGATGCAAAAATGATATCATCTACATAAATTTGAACAAGTAGATTATGTGCCCAGCTTCTTAATGAATAAAGTCTTATCTATGGAGCCTCTAGTGAAATTATTTTCCAGAAGAAAGTTTGATAATGTTCATACCAGGCTCTAGGAGCTTGTTTTAACCCATAAAGAGCCTTATCAAGCTATACACCAAATTAGGATGTTTATTGTCCTCAAAGCCTGGAGGTTGACATACATAAACCTCTTCTTTATTTTTCCATACAAAAATGCACTTTTGACATCCATTTGAAAAACTTTAAGGGTTGATAAGTAGCATAAGCTAAAAACAATCGAATTGCTTCCAGTCTGGCTACAGGGGCAAAGGTTTCATCATAATCAATACCTTCTCTTGTGCAAACCCCTGAACAACCAGTCTGGCCTTGTTCTTAACAATAAGCCCATTTTCATCAGTTTTGTTCCTAAACACCCATTTAGTGCCTATTGCACACTTACCTGGAGGTAGAGGAACCAGTTCCCACACTTGCTGTTTCTTGAACTGAAGAAGCAAGCTGCATGGCATCAACCATCCATTGTCCTTTAAAGCAATGTGATAATTCTTTGGCTCTTGCTGACTGATGAAGAGAGCATAGAAGCATAAATTTGACAATTGACTTCTTGTTGATACTCCAGCAGTGATATCACCAATGATTTGAGACATAGGGTGATTCTTAGATCTTGATACACAATGAGATCTGTGCAAGTGTTGTGAGCAGGCTCAGCAGTAACAGATGGTGATGGTGAATCATTTCCTTGAAACCAATCAGTGGATGGTAGTTCAAAGGAAGTTGAATTCAAAGAGATCTCATCAGCATTTGTTGTGGATGGTGCTACTGGAGCTACAGGAACATCAGGTCTAGCTGAATCAGGCAGCTGATCACTAAACCTGAAGAGGTGAGTACTGCAATCATCATCATCATCAGCAGTACCACCAGGTGGTGAACTGTTGACAGGAGCAACAGCAGGAGTTTGATAGGGAACATATTGCAGTACGTCCAAATCAAATAATCCACAGGGCTTTGTGGAATCTTGTCCTTTGGAGATTCATTGAACTTAACATGTAGAGTTTCTTCAACATCTTTGTTCTGCAGTGAAGACTCTGTATGCCTTGCAAGTAGATGAATAACCAACAAAGTACCCTGCATCCACCTTAGGATCAAACTTATGGAGTTGATCCTTTGTGTTGAGAATAAAACAGGGACACAAATGCTTTGAAAAATGAAATCAGAGGAGCCAAATGATGGAGAACTTCATATGGAGTCTTCATCAACCTCTGATTTACTAAAACTCTATTTTGCACATAGCAAGCTGTGTTGACAGCTTCAGCCCAAAAGGTCAGTGGCAAACCTGAGTCAGCCAGCATTGACCTTGCAGCTTCAATGAGAGTCCTGTTCTTTCTCTCCACTACTCCATTTTGTTCTGGAGTCCTGGGATGCTAAACTGCCTTTTGATCCCCTTTGAAAGATAGAAGTCATCAAGTGTATGATTTCTGAACTCAGTTCCATTGTCACTCCTAATACACTTGACTGGAAGGGAATACTGCTTCTCAATATACAACACAAAGTGAATAATCTTCTGAGCAGCCTCATCCTTTGAATGTAGAAAGAAAGTCCATACAAATCTGGAGTAATCATCCACAATTACCAGACAGTATTTCTTCTTTGCCATGCTCATTACTCTCACAGGACCAAATAGATCCATATGCAGTAATTGCAAGCAGGCAGTGGACTTAGGCACATTAATGGGAGGGAATGAGACTTTGTGTTGTTTCCTTTTAAACAAGCAGTGCAGGTTTCATCACAGTGGAACTCCTTTATTGGTAAGCCTCTGAATAAACTATTGTGGGTAAGCTGATTCATGTTTTTGAGATTAACATGACCAAGCCTTCTGTGCCACAGTTTAGATTCTTGAGAAGAGGCTTTGGAAAATAGGCAAGGATTGCCTTTGAGATCTATTTTCTTGGAAAGATCTAAGGCATATACTCTTCCTGTCCTGTTGGCTCTCAGGAGAGTGTGATCATCCAACACCTTGTCAATCAAGTGCAAAACTTTGGATGACAGAATCCTACAGTTTTGACTGGTGAAAAGAGCAACATGGCCTTTATCACACATTTGACTGACACTCAAGAGATTGTACTTGAGATTTTCCACATGATTAACATCATCAAATTTGATTTCTCCATTGGAGACAAAGCCCTTACCAATGATGTAACCCCTAGCATCATTGCCAAAAGAAACAAATCCCTTCTTTCCTTGAGAGTAGTCATGAAGAAAGAGGCTGTTCCCAGTCATGTGCATAGATCCCCCACTGTCTACATACCAGATGCTACTTTGGCATGTTAAAGAACCCTGCAATAATAAACAATCAGTTAGTTTTAGAGACCCAAACCTTTTTGGTTTTGGGCCTGGTCTCATCAATAGATGGTTAACTAACAGGTTTATCTGAAACAACAGCCTGAGAGGAAGAAGATGGTGTAGAAGAGGAGTCCTTTGGCTTAGATCTCCTTTTCTGTGGTTTCAACATAGGAGCATCTAGTTGGTTAACTCTACCCAACAGATGTTGAACCATCATAACCAGCTGTGTCTGATTTTGTGACAAAGCTTTCAGCTCATCAGACACATTGCCAGTGGAGTTTGATAAGTTCCTATGTTGCCCCTTCTTCTTCTGAGCATTGTCAGCTGTCACATGTTTAACCCCTTCCTTTTGGATTTCTTTGAGGACTTAAGGGTTACAGGATTTGATGTTGCTGATACAATGTGGTCTTAAACTCAGTTTTCATTTTTACCATTTTCTCATTAATTTCTTCTTTTTGTTTGAGTTTGCAACCTCTTTTGTACCAACAATCATCTGTAAGATGATTGAACAAACCACATACTTCACATGGTTTCTTCTTCATCTTAGGTTGATCATCAACTAAAGAGGGTGAAGCAACTGAAGACTTGTTCTTCAATGCTTTGGAAGCATTGTTTGCTTTCTTGACTGCCTCTTTAGTAGACTTCAAACTCTTTCTACTGGCAGTTTTCTTCTCTTCAGTACTGACAGCAGTTGAAGTTTGAACTTCAGGTGTTAAATCCTGCTCTCTAGTCCTTTCAGGACCTTCAGAATTAACCTGAGTTGATCAACTCATTTATCATGTGAGTGTCAGCATTTGAACCATCAACATCAGCTGATAAGTTCAAAGAGGGCTTGATGCTGACTGCTACTTCTGATTGTGCTGTATCAGAAGGTAGATCACATGATGTGATGGATTGGTTATCACTTCACCATCAGATTCTACCTCTGCTCTTGGGGTAAAATCTGTAGGTGGAGCAGTGTGATTGTAACCAATTCCAAACTTCACATTGGAAGCAGATGCTTACTAAGAAGCATTTCAAAACCTTTGCATGATTGTACCCATCTATCACACTCTACACTGGGTAACTGCAAGGGTTTCTTTGAGATCTTTGTACTTCTCTAGAAGTACCTCTTCTCTAGCCTTATCATCAATTATTTGGCAATTCAGTTTATAAATCTCATCATTTTTATCTTTAAGCATAGACTCAAACAGCTTTGTTTTTGGAAATTATTTGTTCTAGCTCAATGTTCTTATTAATTAGAGCTACATTTGCTTCTCTAATGGAAGCAAATGCTGCTATGCATGGTTCAGAACATAATTTGGCTTTTGCCTCAGAGGATACCTGTGATACCTGAGGTGTAAAGGCATTAGAAAATGAAGTATCAGCAGACTCCAAAGCCATAAGAGCTAGATTCAAAAGGACTGTCACCACCATGTTGACCAGCACCTGAGAACAGTTGGTCATGACCAGACATGTCATCTGGTAAACTGCTCCAGTCAACAACTCCTGGGGTGAAAAAGCTATGTTGTTGAGGTTGAGTTTGTTGATGAGATTGGGATGGCTGAGGTTCTGGTAGTGCATGAGGTTGTGGTGCCATAGGAACTTGAACTTGATTTGACTGTGGCATGTAATAACAAGGGTACGGATATGGCATTTGACCCTGAGGAACAAAATATGCGGAGATTGTTGTTGAGGATGATGACTAGAAGAGACAGGATGTTGCCCTTTGTGTTGTTGACTATTGCCAGGAAAAGTCACAAAGGGTGCAGTGGAGTTAGATCCAGTTGATCTACACTCTCTTGCAAAGTGTCCAAGCCTTTGGCATTTGTGACACCTCAACTTGCTCTTGTCAAAACCAACTTTGGTTTTGCCAGAGAGTCCTGGGAATTTTCTTCCAGTTCTTTTATAGAACTTCTGAGATGATATTTATCAGGGCCATTTGGCTCAAAATATCTATCTCTTCTAAGTCATCATCAGCAATCCCCTTGAGATCATCCATAATGAAGCATAGATTGTCATTATTACACCCAGTAAACTGACCATCAACACTCACAAATGCAGAATCAGAAGTGCTTGAAGAGAAATTAATATGCTCATCATACTGGCATTCAGATGAAGCATATTCAGACTCATGACCCACCAAGGCAGTGTTGCCTAGTACAAAGTCTTCAGCGAGCTTTCCAGATGAAGAAACTTTCTCTTCTGTTCTATCTCTCTCTCAAACATGAGCAGTTTCCCATGGAGTTGGGTGAGAGATAGTTTGTCCAAACTTGCACTGGAGCGTAGGACAATAGTATATGTGTCCCATCTCTCAGGCAGTGATCTGAGAAATCTGTTATTCATCTGAATATTTGTGTACTCAAGTTTGACCATTTTTAGTTCAGAGATCAAACAAGAGAACCGCTCATATTGTTGAGTCAGTGTTTCACCCTTTCTATGAGAGAATGTCTCATATTGTTGGGCAAGTATTTCTCTATTATTTGCCAAGACCTCATCTGTTCCTCCAAATTGTTCTTTCAAGGCACTCCAGAGGTCATGGGCAGTTTCATGATGCATTAGCCCAGAATAGATTTCATTTGGCAGTGCCATGGCCAGAATTCCATGGGCTTTTGCATCAATTTCAAGCAACTTCTTATCCTCATCTGAGTATTGCCCTCCTCTTCGGAACCATTTGATTGGTTTCCGGGTTATTCACCATAGGCTTGTGTGGACCATGTACCACTGATGTCCAACAACCTGCGCTGTTAACAGACAGGTGATGGAGCATTCGTCGTTGCCATATGTTATACTCATTCCTAACCAGCATTGGTGGCTTGGTTGAGGAACCAGTATTGTGAGGATCATTGGAGGGAGTAGTCATTTTCAGTTCAAAAACAATTTAATTCAAGATTTTAAAAGTTTTACACAGACCACAACAAACTCAATGAAAACCAAGAAAAGATCTCAGGATGAATGACCAGAAATACAGAAAATTCAATCTCTATAACCGTTTCTTGCAAAAACAAAGCTAATTCAATCAAACTTAGATCTTGAATAGCAGTTTCAATGATCAATTATTAGATCGATCAATGATTAACAGCTCTGATACCATTTGACAGGATCAGCGATCACAAGTTTGATGTATTAGAGTTCAAGGCAGCGGAATAAGAATAGGAATTAGACAAATTGTAGCAAGAAGTCGATGCTTGTATACATTAAGAGCACATACGGTTATAGCGAGAGAATATATTTCTGATTCAAGGAATGTTATAGATATGGAATGTTTCTAATCAAATCATTCATTCATTCACGTCATTCATTCCCTTATTACAATAGGTTGTCACTCCTTATATAGAGTGCAACAATCACTGCTGTTATCACGGAAAGTGACAACTGGCAGATCTAATACAAAAATAACTAACTCTTAACAAACTACTGAAATGTCACAACTACTGAGAACATATCAGAGTGTTAAGTACAAAATATAAAACTACTGAAACTACAACGACTGAAGAACAAGCTCTTCAGTCGTTTTACAAAACTACTGAAACATAAAACTACTGAAACTAGAAATATAAAACTACTGATATCACAACTACTAAAGAAGTACTCTTCAGCAGTTGTGACAAACTACTGAGGCTTCAGTACTTGATCTTCAGACTTTGACCTTCAGATGTTCATCAGCTGATGACTTCAGTAGATATCATCAGCTGATGTCTTCAGTCTTTGTCTTCTGACTTTGTACATCAGTTGTTGATCTTCAGCACTTGTAAACTCTTCAGCTGTTGTACTTCAGTACTTTGGTCTTTCAGCTTCAGTACTTGTGTTCTTCAGCTGTTGTACTTCAGCACTTTAGTTCTTCAGCTGATGCAGTCTTCAACACTTGATCTTCAGCTGTTGAAGTCTTCAGCACTTGTCAAACTGCTGATGAGGCTTTCAGCAGTTGTTGTGATACCATGTGGGACTTAGAGGTTTCTGTGTCTTGGCTCATTGGTTCTTTTGGTCCAACAGATATCAATGCTAGTGTCTCAACCAGAAGTCAATTGTCCAACTTCTGCTTTTATGCTCTCTTCATCAGACAGCTAGAGCCAAAGAACTATCATGTTGCCTTAAGAGACAATGGATGGGTTGAAGCAATGCAGCTTGAGCTACTTCAGTTCAAAAAGCAGCAAGTGTGGGAACTGGTTCCTCTACCCCCAGGTAAGTGTGCAATAGGCACTAAATGGGTGTTTAGGAATAAAACTGATGAAAATGGGCTTGTTGTCAAGAACAAGGCTAGACTGGTTGTACAAGGGTTTTCACAAGAAGAAGGTATTGATTATGATGAAACCTTTGCCCTTGTGGCCAGACAAGAGGCAATTAGATTGTTCTTAGCCTATGCTACACTCCACAATCTTAAAGTTTTTCAAATGGATGTCAAAAGTGCCTTTTTTATGGTAAAATAAAAGAAGAGGTTTATGTGTATCAACCACCAGGTTTTGAGGACAATAAACATCCTGATTGGGTGTATAAACTTGATAAGGATCTTTATAGGTTGAAGCAAGCTCCTAGAGCCTGGTATGAAACACTTTCAAATTTTCTTCTTAAAAATATTTCACTAGAGGCTCCATAGATAAAAATTTGTTTATTAAGAAAGTGGATCAGCATAAGCTACTTGTTCAAATTTATGTTGATGATATAATTTTTGCATCCTCTGATCCCCAGTTGTGTGATGATTTTACAAGTTTAATGAAACAAAAGTTTGAAATGAGTGCAATGGGAGAATTACAGTTCTTTCTAGGCTTGCAAATCAAACAAAAGGCTGATGGAACCTTCATTCATCAGTCAAAATATACAAAAGAACTTTTGAATAAGTTTAATTTACAAAATTGTAAGCCCTGTTCTACTCCCATGTGCAACACCACACAACTAGATGCAGATCAGAAAGGTAAAGCTGTTGATGAAACACTTTACATATGTATGATTGGGTCCTTGATGTATTTAACAGCTTCTAGACCAGATATCATGTTTGCATCCTAAAGAGTCTCATTTGATTGCAGTTAAGAGGATTTTTAGATATCTGCAAGGTACACAATCTCTAGGTCTATGGTATTCCACCGGACACTCTTGCAAATTAGTTGCTTTTTCAGATAGTGACTATGCAGGGTGTAAGTTAACCAGAAAGTTAACTTCTGGTGGATGTCAATTCCTAGGCAATTGTTTGATTTCTTGGCAGAGTAAGAAACAAACATTTGTTGCTACATCCACTGTTGAAGCAGAGTACATTGCTGCTGCAAGTTGTACATCTCAGGTACTCTGGCTTCAAAACCAACTATTGGATTATGGCATTACAGAGACTAAGACTCCATTATTAGTGGATAGTGCTTCAGCTCTGTGCATTGTCAAGAATCCAGTCCAGCACTCTAGGACCAAACATATAGAGATCAGACACCATTTTATTAGGGATTGTTTTGAAAAAGGTCTGATTGATCCAAAGTTTGTGCCTAGTGCTGATGAGCTTGCAGATATATTTACTAAGCCTTTGGATAGTTCAACTTTCCAAAACCTTGTGTTAAGGTTTGGTATGCTGCAGCTAGAATAAGTGATAACTACTGATGATCTCAGTAAGCAAGTACTGATGATCATTGGTAACCATGTCACAAATATGTACTGATTCTGTTAAAAGAAACTGATGCAGTTACAACTACTGATGTAGTTATAACTACTGATGTCACTAAAAACAGATAAGTACTGATGTCCTATGAAACAATTGAAAACAGCTAAAAAGTCTCATGAGTAAGTGTGAGGACAGTATGAAACAGCTGAAAAGCTAAGAATTGACGAAAACTACTGATGAGAATTTTCACTTCAGTCGTTTCCACAAACTGTTGTTTCACCCTAAACATCTGATGACAAAACCATGTCTTTAGTAGTTTCATAACTACTAATGACTAACACCAAGTCCTCAGTTGTTTGCAACAGCTGATGACAAAACCAAGATCTTCAGTAGTTTCACAACTACTGATGACTAACACCAAGTCTTCAGTTGTTTTCAAACATCTGATAGTTAAAACCAAGTCTTTAGTTGTTTTCATAACAACTGATGACAACACCAACACTTTCAGTCGTTTTCCTTTCAGCCTTTTCTTAACCTATAAATACCTGCACTTATAGCCAAACGTTTCATTAGCCGTTTTCAAACCTTTTCTCTCTCAACAATGGCGACCATGAAACTCAAACCCCGACACAACTGTGTTGCCTACCTTTCGAAATCGGCCTTCTGGAACAAGTTTGACACTGCCATCGATCTTATGATGGATTCCCAATACCGAACAGCCTTTCTTATGAATCCTACCATATACCCTGATTCCTTAACCCAATTCTGGACCAACGTCTCTGTCACAACTGGTGAGAATGATAGCCAAATCACTCTCCAGTCATTGGTGAATCAGAAACAGGTGCTCATCACCCCCGACATCATTCGCAAAACCCTAAATTTGCATGATGGCACCTATACTAAAGAATACCTGAAAGGCATCACTGATATGTCTTTCATCAATAACGGATATGCAGGCAACTTAAGTGCTACAACCATTCTTAAAAAGCACTTCCATGATGCCGAAAGACTTATCTTTCATATGGTGAATGTCTGCCTTGCTTCAAAGACATCCTCTTGGGATCAGATGTCTTCACGGTGGCAACAGGTATTGTACTCTATCTTTGAACGCCGAAATCTAAATTTTTCTGAGCTAGTGTTCATGAAACTAAAGGATCTGGCTCAGAAACCTATGGCAAACAGATGGTTACTTTATCCCAGGTTTCTGATGGCCATAATTTTGAATCAATTAAAATCTGATGGCCTTGTTGGTCTTGGGGTCCCTACTCCAGTTGTTTTAGCTGAGGTATACTCCAGACATAACTCAGACCCTACTCTTAAAGGGGCTGCCCAGATGCTAAAACCCAAGCAGAGAGAACCCACAGCCTCCACTTCCAGATCCAAAGTCCCCACCAACTCCAAATCCAAAAAGCCCAAAAAGGCTACTCAGGGAGATGAGTCACCTGAGGATGCCCTTGTACCACCAATACAGGAAGCACATACTGGTTATAACCCCCCCAGTTATGTCCAAGACTCAACCTGCTGAAGCTGCAAAGGTATCCTCTCAACAGGATCCTATTGCAACCACAATTGGGGATCCCACATTACTGGAACCTATCTCAATTGAGAGGGTTACCATTGAAGAGCACCTCTCACCCCAGGTGCAATCTGCTTCGGACCAATCTCCACATGCAACCGCCCCTCAAAGCCCAACACTGATAGTTGCTAAAGTGCTGAGTCAGTTGCATTCCTCACCCCCTCCCCAGAAACCAATTACCACTGGGAATACCTCAACCATTGAGGGGGAGGACCAAAATGCTTCTGATAACCAACAGCACAGGGGTTACAATGTTCAATCTCCAAGTGTAGACACGGAGGTTAGAACATCTGGTAAGGCTGCCACTTCTACTGATTCAGCAAATGATCAGGATGAAGTTGGTAACATCCATAAGACCTCACCAGAGGCAACTACCAATGAAGGACATAGTCCTGAGGCAGGAAGTCCCCAGTACCAAGAACAAGGGGCACATGCATCTACTGATCTACACTCAGAGCATGTTTATCCTGATTCAATCAGGAGGTCAGGTGATTCAGCAAAGACTGATGATGACCTGGGCTTTTTCTATGATGCTTTAGCCCATAATACCATCCTAGAGAATGAGGTAAGTAGACTCAAAGAGATGCTAGCCAAAATGTCTCAAGATCAAAGTCCATCTACCCCAATAACCCCACAGATGGCACCTTCAATTGAAGGTTCACCAAACACTTTGCCTACACACATAACTAAGCCACCAGCCACTACTTTTGGCACCACCTCTCAGGGACAGAACCCCTCTGAGCAGATGGTTGCTATCTTTCAAAACTCCTTACCTCTCATCACTCCCATCATTACTGAGATTGTACATAAAGCCATTGATGAGAGGATCTCCTCAAATCTACAAACCCTCATTGATGATGCTGTTCACAAATCTCTTTCTGCCTTACAAGCCCCTGATCCCAATGCAACCAAAAGGGGGAGACTACTAAGGCAGTGAAAGAAAAGAAAAGGAAAAGAGTTGATGATGAGAAAGAACCTGAAAAAGAGAAGGAGGTGGAGAAAGAACTGATCTCAGAACATCTGATCACCTACAAACGAAAGAAAAGTGCTGAGTCAAAAGCTGATGAAGAAAAATCCTTAGAAGATCTTGTCAAAGATGCTGATGAAGCTCACAGCAGATCCATGGATAAAATTATAGATCAGCTCTTTAGACATGGTCATGACACAGCCACATTAGACTCTGAGATCAGAAGGCTGGAAATAGAAGAGATTCAAGCAAGATGGGCTGGTTATAGTGTGTTGGAAAGGGAAAGATTGGAGATAATGATCAGATTCATTGCCAAATACCTTGGAAGATCATTGATAGAGATAAAGTCCTGGTCCAGAGACAGTATCTTGGAGATAACCAAGAAAATCTGCTCTACTGGAGGCTCTAATAAAGGGTTGATCATCGAAGCACTGGATGAAGCAGGTGCAGAGAAGAGGACTGAAATGGAAAAGCTCTCTAAAGCCAAACTCACCACCAAAATGCTAGATCAGTCTTCTCACACTCCCACTCAAACACAACCCTCATCTCTAAAATCTCCCAAATCTATCCCTAAACCAAAGCCACCCACAACTCAACCCACAAAACCAATCCCTTTACCCAAAAACCACCTCAAACCTTACCCAGTGATACACCCAGAAGGAGGAGAAGGGTGTTGAGGGTAGAAGAAGATGAAGAAGAGGATGATAATGAAGATTGTCTGCCAATCTCTGCTGTTCTCAACCTTAAAACACCTGAGCACAGAAGTCAACAAGTGATTACACCTGACTTGCAAATGCAAATGGTAAAGGTAAAGATTGAAGTAGCAGAATAGCAGAAGCAGCACGATGAGCAGTTTCTCAAGATGGTTGACAAGGATTTCCCTCAGTCCTCATCCATTCAAGAAATGAAGAAACAAGCTCTGAGGTTGTACACTCTTAGACATACTTTTCAACATCAAAGAGAAAGAGTGCGGATTTGGCCAGACCCCAGGGTAAGTTCTAGAATTCATAAGAAGAATATACCAAGTAGATATCATGGCCAAGTGAAGAAGACCTTGAATGTTGCAATTACGTTGGCCATGGTAGTCTTACCCTGGGAAATCATTGAAGAATTCAAGAGAGCTCACAACTCCAAGACAACCCCTCAATCTATTCTTGAGAACAAAATGATCAAGAAGGGGTTGTTATACAAAAGACTTGAAGATCTTCAGAAGAGTGAACTCCAGTTATTGCTTGAAGGCTCTCACCCAGACGAATTTGCATACAGAGAGATCACAACTGTCGAGTTAAAGAATGGGAATACAGTGAGATATCTGTCTGAGTATTATGGCCCAGAGTTCTTTGAGGGAGAAGCAGAAGAACTCACCAAGGAGGAACAAGTTGTTCTCCTTGAGGCCTATGCTAGTGAGTCTTACAGACTCATTAATGGGAATTAGGTTTCATGGTTAGGATAAGACTCTGTGTCCAGTTTCCCCAAGACAGAGTTCCCTTCTATACTTAGCCAATCAAAAGATCAGAAACATTTTCCCGGCCTGTGCTTAACTGATTACCTCTAAAGCTGATCAAGAGGGTGTTTCTGCCAAGAATAAGTGGGATCATCAATAAGTTTAGAGGTTTTGGCTACATTGGTTCAGGGGGAGTTTGTTGGACCAAAAGAACCAATGAACCTGATCAGAAAAACCTCTAAGTCCCACAGACATTACAACTGCTGAAGAAGATCACAACAGCTAAAGACATCAGCTGATTACAAGGTCTGAAGACAAAGTCTGAAGACAAGATCTGAAGACTTCTACTGAAGACAACGTTTGAAAGTAAAGTACTAAAGACAAAGTTTGAAGCTATCAGCTGAAGACAAAGTCTGAAAGTAAAAGTCTAAAGAACAAAGACTGAAGACAAAGACTGAAGACCAAAGTGATCAGTAGTTGTCACAACAGCTGAAGTTATCAACTTCAGTAGTTGTGATGGTTTCCTTTCAGTACTTGTAATTTACTTTTCAGTAGTTATAGTTTCAGTAGTTGTAGTTCAGTAGTTTTATGTTTTTGTACTTAGCATTCTCTGAGATGTAATCAGTAGTTGAGAACATTCTCAGTAGTTTGCATAGTTTCAGTAGTTTGAATAATTCTGTTAGATGTCACTATCAAGTGACATCAGCAGACGTCACATCTCCTATATAAGAGATGTTGACCTAGTTGTAACATGTCACATTCAGCCACCACGAAAGCATATGAATGAAATATTCCTTTGCAGAATTCTCTCTCTATAACCGTTTACTTTTCATTGAATATCAATTGTGTTCTTGCGAATTGTCTAATTCATTGTTCAAATTCCGCTACAATCAACTCAATTTAATCAAACCTAGATCACTGATCCTAACAAAACCTTTTTAAATTGTTTGATTATTGTAATAATAAAGAAATGTCTTTTATTTCATTAATATTTTAAAACAAGATGTAATATTTTTTTATCTTAGTGTCATTGTTTTTTACCATTTCTATTATACTTTTTTTACTAAAATTTTCTTTTTCTATTCGTCTAACAATTATTATTTTTCATTCGTGTAACATTTTTAGTATGAGAAGTCTTTTATTTTTCTCTTTTACAAATTAGAACACCCTCTATAGAAACTATTCAAAATATATACTGTAATTTACGACAATCACTACGAAAAAAATTACAAGCAAGAGTTAAGCTACGCAATAGTGCTGGCAATGTATTTCGTAGTTAAGCTACGCAATAGTGCTGCTAGTGAAGATGCCAGCGAAACTGCTAGCTAAACTAGCAGCGAAACTGCTGATCTTGAAGCGAAATTAGCAGCAAAATTAGTAGCGAAATTAGGCAGAAATTAACTCCTTTGAGTGTTAACTTATTTGCATGTTGTGTAGTGCAACCCTTGCTTTGAAAGCTTGATTGAGAAGCTACTCATCGAGTACCGGTGAGTTCTAGATTCCCCTATTTTAAAGGTTTTAAACTTGTTTGGGGCTGGAAATGCATAATAAATATACGTTATAGATGACCAAGATTTTAATAGTTTTAAACGGGAAGATTGATTTTTCTATAAGGAAATGTGCTATATAAAAGTGTTAAAATAAAAAAATTTCACGCTGACCTGGCAGCGCGACCCCAGCTAGGGGCGTTGCCCCTTCGGCCCCACTAGGGGCTGCTGCCCCTAGGACCCCGCTGTTAGGGGCTACCGCCCCCGAACCCCACTGTCCCGAGGAGGATCAGTTATGTTTCATGATGATTATGGTTATGGTGCATATGTATATGCATGTGAATGTATGATGCATGATGTTTATGATGATGTGTGATGGTATATGTTATGTATGATGATGTGTGATGATGTTATCCTTATGTGTGATATGTTTTCTTATGTTCCTTACTATGTATAATGATGTGACTTTACGTGGTGTGATTATGATAATGAACGTGAAGTATTATCTTAACAAAATAGAAGATTTAAGATAATGGAAGTGGAACATAATGAATGAACGAATGAAAAGTCTTGCTAACAATTAAAAGAGGTTCACAACTCATTGAGAGTTGTTAGCTCAACTATGTGTTTACAGCATGCGGTTTTGGCTAACTCATAAGGGTTCATACACATAGTAGGAGTTAGTCTTGGTGACTGCTCCAATATGTGCGATTTGGTAATTACTATGTGTTATGTAACGTGCGATTTTGGCTAACCCATAAGAGTTCACACACATAGGGAAGTTAGTCTTAGTGACTAATCTATACATGCGATATGGGGTCCTCTTCGATTAACCCTAGATGATATAGCTTTATGCTCAAGAGGAGGGTTAAGTGTCACACCTTCAAAATCCATGTGCGGAGTTTTACCGCGAGGCGTGTGAACAAACCAGGATCACAGTCAATAGTTACTCAGAACGACTCTATATGCCATAATTAAAATAAAATTAACCAAAGTATAAACTTTAAACTGTGTGGAAGCGTTTTGTAAAACAACCCAAAGAAATAAAAAGGTATACTATGGCAAAACATGCGCCAACCCAAAATAGTAAACATTAACCATTAAAACAATAAAAATGTCTTGAAGACCGAGTCTTAGAATGCAAGTGAAACCATGTAGTGCTCTTAATGGCAAGCAAGCTAATGACCTGAGAATAGCATACTAAAATGTCAACACAATGGTTGGTGAGTTCAAGAGTGATATTCAAACATAAGCAGTTTAATAATAGAGATATAAAAGTAGCGTATTGTAACAGATAGCTAGTCCATTTACAATAAATATTAACTCATAGTGATTTTGCAATTGAAGCTAACTGTGTTATGTTGTTGCCTCCTGTCACAACTTAACAGGTCGTGACAATGTTCAATAGGACAAATTGCACCCGATTGACCTCGAGTCACACAGGTGGGGCTCGTTAGACCCAATAGTACTACCTAAATTTCCCCGCTATTCAATATTAACAATTCGAAAGTGTGAGGACTTTTCCATGATATCAACACTATATTAATATTATACACAACTTGAATATATAAAGCGTTTGTGATTTACCAGTATGCTATCTCCCCCAACAGAGATTAAATAAAGAGTGGGGCATGAACTCACCTGATATGCGTGATAGACACTTAGAGTTTTACTTGACAGACAGAATGGACAGACAACCTTCAGAGGTTACCAATATCATATAAGTACATGAGTACGTGTAAACAGAGAACATGTGAAACCCTAAGTACACTACAACCAAGGACTCAAGGTTTCAGAAAACAGACACGTTTGACCCGGTTGACCCGTTTGACCCGTTGGTGACTTTATGTGTTGTAAACCATTCAAGCAATCATACACATATATCATACATGGTTAACATTCAAATGGATCATATGTATGCTATATTATCCAGGTGTATCACTTAGATCATCTTACAACCAAGTATCATACAAGTCATGTGAATCTAGAACATTAACATGTCTACTAGTTATAACACAACTAACATGCCACACAAAGATCAAATCACGCACCACATGCCATGTGAAGCCACTCATGACTTCACATCCTAAACCCTGCCAATCCTACTAAGTAGGGGCCTCATATTTGCACGCGTGTATTTTGATCACATTCACATTCATTAACCATGGTCATTGCATTCAACATACACCACAACAATCAGTTTCCAGTCCCAAACATGATGTCTTAGCTACTAACCAACATCAACATCATATATGCTCATCAAAGTCCAAACATCACCCATGATTATCTAAGCATCCCATACAACTAATTTAACATGTTCTATCACATTAGAATTCATCCATGAACTTACTAACATGCTCCTAACTTCCCAAACATGTTCAAACTATCATCCTTCAAACGTTGTGCAAATAAAGTTTCCCTTTTGGGAAAGTACATTCCAACATCTATCAAACACTCAATGTATTCATGAATTCATTACAATTACACCATCTCAAGCTCATAACAACATCTAGACATGATCAACAATGCCTAATCATCATAATCTAACAATCATCATAAACAAAAGTTTCCACTTTTGGCATGATATGAGCAACAACATTCATTCTAAGATTTCTAGCATTCATATCAACAATCTAGCATCTAATTATCATCATGAACACATCAACAACATCAATCTATCATTAGATCATCATGTCATGGAAATAAAGTTACTATTATTAGTAACCTATGAACACCAACTTCAATTCATCAATTTCTTGCAAGATCAATGTATCCTAACATTCATACAACCTACTAATCATCATACATTCATCAAACAATCATCAATCATCCATAATCTCACCAATTTCGAATTAGGGTTTGCCTAGAATCAAAGTTCATGATCAATCCATTAAAAACATACAATTCATGCATAATCAACGTTAAACAACATTTATTCAATCCAACAAACATATTAACATCATCAAACAACATCAAATTCGACCCCATGAGCACCCATAAACGAATTAGGGTTTGACCCTAACAAGAATTCCATAAAAACTTGTAAAATCTAACCTTTAAACGTGTGTTAACTTGCAATTGATGATTCCAACGTGTTGTGATCCTTGAAATCGAACAAAATTGATGCTTTGATGCTTGTTCTAGGTTGAAATCGCAAGGTAGGGGGTTGAGAGTGATGGTTGCGGCCGAATGGGGTGGGGATTAGGGTTTGGAATTGTTTTGTTTAATTTAATTTCCATATTTACCCTTTAAGCCCTTGTAATTTGTATTTTATAAAAACTAGACTTTAAACTCTTTGTAAAGTGTTTTTAACTTAATAATATAAAGATATAAACTAATGATAATCATTATATATTTTATCTTTATAAAAACACAAGACATACGAATAAATAGGCACGTTTCCGCGTTACGCGATTAATTTCCTAATTAACATTTAAAACATGCAAACACATAAACATAATACCTTAATCACATAATCAATTAGATTATCAATAATGTAACATTATTAATTATTATTAGGTCACCAACGTTAAACGACAACTAGTGTGCGCTTACGACACGTGTATGCAAGACTCAACGGAACTAACGAAGTTTGGTAACGGAAATTTACCGGATGTCACATTAAGCACATGATAGAACCTAGATAGAAGAGAAAGATAATAAATGTATGAAAAGTGAGATAAGTACGAAATGTGCGAAACGTGCGATATGTACGAAACGAACGATGATGAAGATAATAATTATTACCTTGATGTTTGTATGATGTGTGATCACGTGTGATAGTAAAGAAAATGTTTTAACGAATGAAAGGTAATATAATGTTTCTATAAAACTAGTACTCACTCAGCAACGCTGACTTTTATGCATTTTCTAGTTGGCATGTAATGTTGCCGAGGATGGCACGGGGCAACACTTGGCTCTTTTTCGATGGCATTCTTTTGTATAACGTTTTTGCATTGTAATATGAACGAACGATATTTTGTAATGAACGATGTATTATTTTGCAAAAGTGCTTATTTAAAGGAAATGAAATGTTTGTTTTAATGTTTCCGCTACAAAGTTTTAGTAAAGTTAATGTAAATATATGTTTTATGTGCAATGATTGACCAGCTGTGAGTGTCCCAGGAACGGGGCCTTACAAGTTGGTATCAGAGCCAAAGTTTAAGTGAAACTGGTAAAATTTTCAAAAGAAACCTAAACTTAAACTAAGAATGGGACAAACGGGAAGGGATGCCAGTCCGAGTAGCTACATGCCATCAGGTATTTTCTTAATGTTAACCGGTATTACGTGAGCATGTTATGTGGTTTATGTGCCTTTAGTAGATTAGATACTGATGTAGTCTGGATAGTAAATGCTTGGGGTATGAAGAGTAAAGTAAGTGGCTAATCACAACCGGCCACTGTAATTAGGGACTTACTATACTTGACATAAACTGAGCTATTACCTTGAATGACCGTGTTGGTGTTTGAATCTTATAACGTGCTTAGGAGATGGCTGGCGGTAGATCTTCTAAGGCTTCTCATGGTGGAGGTTGTGGTGGACATGGTGCTGAACTACGGGTCACGAGAGGAAGGCCTAGGGCCAAAGAGGTGGTTCATGAAGATCCCGAGACCCCTCGTCAGGAGGTTGGGTATGAGAGAGCTAACTTAAGAGCCTTAGTGAAGGAGGCTAGCGTTGAGGAGGTGCATTAGGTCATGCAGACGATCCTACCGTCTATGGTGACCAAAATGATAAAGGTTGTATAGGAAGGAGAACGAAGAGAGAGGAACAGGTCATCGGGAGGACGGGAGCGACCTGAAACTGAGATGGTTTTCTCCAAGGATGAGGAGGAGGAGGAGGAAGAGCCTGCGTCGGAGGCGGGACGAGGCTGTAACTACGGGGCATTTCAAAGATGCAAGCCCCTACCTTTGATGGTAATGGCACTGCTGCTACCGCTCACTAATGGGTGAGAGAAATGGAGGTTGTACTTGACATCAGCGAGTGCCGAGAGGACCAGAAGGTTAAGTTTGTTGCCCACTCGTTTGTGGACTCGGCTCTGTGTTAGTGGGACAACTTTATCCAAGCCGAGGGAAGTCGAGCGATTAGAAGAATGAGGTGGTCTGAGTTGAAGAAATTGGTGATTGAGGAGGGTTGTCCTCACCGAGAGATGGACAAGGTCAAGAGGGAGTTCCTGCAGCTGGAGGCGGGAACAATGAACCATCAACAATACACCACCAAGTTTAATAAGATGGCACGGCTGGTGCGGATCAAGTGACACCTATATCATGAAAGATCAAGAGGTATATTCAGGGCTTGCCAACGGATATTCACTGGCATATGATCGCCGCTCGGCCGAGTACATTTAGGTTGGTGGTTGATTTTGCAAGAAGGTTGTATGACGAGCGAGAGGTGGTGGTGGCTGAGGTGAACAAGAAGGGTGGTGTTGACTGAGATTGGAATGGGAAACAGTTTGGACGTGGTGGAGCCGCTCCAAACAATAAGGTGGCGAGGGTGGGTGACCAGCGTGTGGTCACATCTGGTGCAGGGTCGAAGAAATATGGTAAATGTGGGAAGGAGCATTCGGGAGAATGCAAATGGGGGTTAAACATTTGCTTCAAGTGTGGGAAGCCTGGTCATATGTCAAGAGATTGTAGGGTTATAAGGTATTATAACTGTGGAGAAAACGGCCACCTGAGTAGGGATTGCAAGAAGCCAAGGGAGGAGAGTTCTAGGGCAGGGAAGAAGACCGAAACTGAAGGGCAGAAGGCAAGCGCCTGAGCTTTCACGATGACTCTGTAGGAGGCTAGGACAGACCCTAATGTGGTGTCAAGTACGTTTCTAGTAAACCAAACTCTTGCATCCGTGTTATTTGATTCCGGTGCTAGTAGGAGTTTCATTTCTGCTGCCTTTTGTGCTAAGTTACCCATTAGGAGTAGAAGTATTGAAGAGCCCTTTGATGTAGAAACTACCATTGGTTAGTCTACCATGATTTCTGAGATGATAGAAGGCTGTGACATTGAATTAGAAGGTCATAAGTTTCCGGTTAGGCCGTTCGTGATGACCTTAGGGGGTTTCGATGTAGTCCTAGGAATGGATTGGTTGGCAGACTACGAGGCTAATATTGTATCTTGCAAAAAGATGGTCAGACTAATAGCGCTTGACAGGAGTTCGATGACAATTTACGGTGATCGAGTTACGACTATCGTGAAGGTGATTTCAATGGCGGTGGCAGGAAAGTGCATGAGGCATGAGTGTAGTGCCTACTTGGCCTACGTAAAGGATGTGGATATGTGAACACCACAACTGTCTGATGTACTGGTTGTGTGTGACTTTCCGGACGTGTTCCCAGAAGACTTACCAGGTGTGCCACTAGACCGTGAGATTGAGTTTCAGATTGACCTGATACCCAGTGCCCAACCAGTTGCTAAGACACCATACCGGTTGGCTTCGACTGAGATGAAGGAGCTGATGGAGCAACTGTAGGAGTTGCTGGATAAGGGGTTCATTAGACCGAGTATCTCTCCTTTGGGTGCTCCGGTCTTATCGTGAAGAAGAAGAATGGTAGTATGAGGATGTGTATCGACTACCATGAGCTGAATAAGTTGACAGTGAAGAATCGGTACCCCTTACTGAGAATTGATGATCTGTTTGATCAGCTCCAAGGTGCCAGTTGGTTCTCGAGGATAGATCTTCGATCTGGCTATCATCAGTTGAAGGTGAAGGAGCAGGATGTACCTAAAACAGCTTTTTGCATGCATTATGGACACTACGAGTTTCACAATATGTCTTTTGGCTTGATCAATGCGCCAGCTGCTTTTATGGACTTGATGAATTGAGTGTGTTGGCCGATGTTAGATAAATCAGTGATTGTGTTTATTTATGATATCCTGATTTATTCAAAGAGTGAGGAGGAGCATGCCGATCACATTCGAGAGGTGTTGGAGACATTGAGAAGGAGAAGTTGTATGCTAAATTCTTCAAGTGCGTATTCTGGTTGCGTGAGGTTCAGTTTTTGGGTCACGTGGCGAATCCTAAAGGGATTATGGTAGACCCGGCAAAGGTGGAGGTGGTGATGTAATGGAAGTCTCCAAAGACGCCATCTGAGATTCATAGTTTCTTGGGTTTTACGAGTTATTATAGAAGATTCATTAAAGACTTCTCTAAGATAGCTTCTCCGTTGACTAAGTTGACCCGTAAAGATGTAAAGTTTGTATGGATTCAAGCTCAAGAGAGGGTGTTTGAGGAGTTAAAGGCAAGGTTGACTCAAGCTCCTGTCTTGTCGTTACCTGATGGAAGCGAAGATTTTGTAGTTTATTCAGATGCTTCTTACTCAGGGTTGGGATGTGTCATGATGTAGCGAGGAAAGGTTATAGCCTGTGTTTCCCGACAGTTGAAAGTTCATGAGGTTAATTATCCTACTCATGACTTGGAGGTAGCAGTTCTGGTCTCCGCGCTAAAGATTTGGAGGCACTACCTATACGGGACGAAGTGCACATCTTCACGGACCAAACGAGCTTGAAATACTTCTTTGAGCAGAAAGACTAAAATATGAGGAAGAGGATATGGTTGGAGATCAAAAAGGATTATGATTGTGAGATCCATTTCCATCCGGGCAAGGCCAACGTGGTGGCAGATGCTCTTAGCCGAAAGGAGAGACCCGAGCCGATTCGGGTAAAGGCTTACCAATTAATTATGACCACCAATGTGATGAACCAGGTTAAGGAGTTTCAAGTTGAGGCATTGAAGGAAGATCATCTTAACTCCGAAAGGATGAGAGGTCTAGTCGCGGAGCTGGGTGAAAACACTCTCGGTGTTAGGACCTGATTCAAGTGAATGTGGATTCCTCGTTTTGGGGATCTATGTGGGAAGATTATGGATGAAGCTCATAAGACTCAGTACTCCATTCATCCCGGTTCTACAAAGATGTATCAAGACATGAATAAAGATTATTGGTGGCCGGGTATGAAGCGGTACGTAGTGGAGTACGTGAGTAAGTGCCTTACTTGCTTGCAGGTGAAGGCAGAGCATCAGAAGCCATACGGGAAGATCCAACCTTTGGACATACCCGAGTGGAAGTAGGAGCATATCACCATGGACTTTATTACGAAGTTTCCGCGTACCATGAAAGGGTATGATGCCATATGGGTGATAGTTGATCGTTTGACGAAGAGTGCTCACTTCCTACCGATCCGCGAGACGTATTCATCCGAAAGATTAGCGGATCTATTCATCAAGGAGATTGTAAGTCGCCATGGTGTACTGGTGCCTATTGTGTCGGATCGTGACACTCGGTTTACATCCAAGTTTTGGAAGAGATTTCACAATGCTATGGGGACGAGGTTACATATCAACACGACTTATCACCCCCAAACAGATGGTCAGTCAGAAAGGACCATTCAGGCGCTAGAAGATATGCTTCGGGCATGCGTCATTGATTTTGGAGGAAGTTTGGATGACCACTTATTGTTAGCTGAGTTCTCATATAACAATAGTTATCATGTTAGCATTGGCATGCCTCCTTATGAGATGTTACACGGTAGGAGATGTAGAACACCCGCTTGTTGGGGTGATATTGGTCATAAAGAGTTAGGGAGCGTCGAGGTGGTCAAGGCTATGACTAAGAAGCTGGAAAGGATCAAATTCTTTATGAAGGCAGCCAAAGATAGACAGAAGTCGTATGCCAACAAGAGACGTAGACCGATTGAGTTCCAGGATGATAGGATCTCAGCATCTAGTTTGATCGATTCTAATGATTACAGCAGCGGAATAGAGTACCAACTAGCACAATTCGAGCAAGAATCTCAAAGATATTGCAATGAACAGAATTAGTTATAGAGAGAGAAAGTTTCTGCAAAAAGAATATTTCATTCAATCACACGCTTCGTGGTGGCAAATTGTCACACATACAATCAGGTCAATCATCCTTATATAGGAATGTCTTGGTGGAACATTCCTTATATAGGAGATGTGACGTCTGCTGATGTCACTTGATAGTGACATCTAACAGAATTATTTAAACAACTGAAACACAACTACTGAAGATGTCAAAACAGCTGACATCTTCTTACAAAAATACTAAGTGTTATCAGTTACTACAACTACTGAAAAGAAACTACTGAAACTACAACGACTGAAGAACAAGCTCTTCAGTCGTTTTACAAAACTACTGAAAGTAAAAACATAAAACTACTAATATCATAACTACTGAAGAAGTACTCTTCAGCTGTTGTGACAAACTACTGAAACTTCAGTACATGGTCTTCAGACTTGAACTTCAGACGTTTCATCAGCTGATGACTTCAGTAGATGTCATCAGCTGATGTCTTCAGTCTTTGTCTTCAGACTTTGTACACCAGTTGTTGATCTTCAGCACTTGTGGACTCTTCAGCTGTTGTACTTCAGTACTTTGGTCTTCAGCTTCAGCACTTGTATTCTTCAGCTGTTGACCTTCAGTACTTTGGTCTTCATCTTCAGCACTTGTGTTCTTCAGTTTTTGGCCTCCAGTACTTTGGTCTTCAGCTTCAGCACTTGTGTTCTTCAGCTGTTGTACTTCAGCACTTTCGTTCTTCAGCTGTTGAGCTTCAGTACTTGATCTTCAGCTGTTGAAGTCTTCAGCACTTGTCAAACTGCTGATGAAGCCTTTAGCAGTTGTTGTGATATCATGTGGGACTTAGAGGTTTTCTGATGTTGGCTCATTGGTTCTTTTGGTCCAACAAACTCCCCCTGAACCAATGCAGCCAAAACCTCTAATTGATTTATTTTCCCACTTATTGTTGGCAGAATGGTTGGTCTTTTTCCTTCTTGATCAGTTGAGAAGATGACCCATATAAGCACTGGCCTGGGAATGAGTCTCTGATGATTTGGTTGGCAATGTATGGATGGGAGCTGTGTATTGGGGAATTGGACACTGAGCTGTTCCCCCATCCATGAGACTCACTTCCCAACTATGAGCTTGTAGGATCCCTGGTGTAGGCCTCCAAAAATACGATTTGTTCCTCCATGGTGAGCTCCTCTGCCTCACCATCGAAGAATCCTTTAGGCCCATAGTACTCAGACAGGAATTTGACATGTTTTCCATTTTTGAGTACCACTGTTGTAATATGTCTGTAAGCAAATTCATCAGGATGATGACCTTCTAACAGCAGTGGTAACTCATCCTTTCTGATCTCATTCAGCCTCTATACACCAGCCCCTTTTTGATCATTTTGTTCTCTAGCATCTTTTTGTGGAGGCATGTTTGAGGTGTAGGCCTTTTTGAAATCTTCCAGAATTTCCCAGGGTGAAACTACAATGGCCAAGGAGATCACTTCATCTACAATCTTTTTGACTTGACCACTGTATCTCTGAGGGATGTTTTTCTTTTGTATTCTGTGAGCCACCCTAGGATCAGGCCAAATTCTTACTCTTTCTTTCACATACTAAAAAGTATGTCTAAGAGTATAGATCCTCTGAGCTTGTTTTTTCATATTGATGATGGAGGAAGTGGCTGCATATGCTTTATCTACTCTCCTCAATAACTCTTCATCATGCAATCTGTGTTGTTCTTCTTCTTCTAATTTTACTTTGATTGCATCTCTTTGTTGCTCAGGAGTTATTTCAAGAAAGAGATCTTTGGCCTTAGGCAACTGCAGAACAGCTGAGATCGGCAGCCTATCTTCTTCATCATCATTTTCTTCTTCTTCCACAAGCCTCAACACCCTTCTCTTCTTCTGCTTAGGTGCATCATCGGCTGTTGGTTTTAAGGGTAAGGGAGTTGGTTTTGTGGGTTGTGGTTGTGTTTGTTTTGGAGAGGGAATGTTGACAGGCTGAGTTAGCATTTTGGAGGTGAGTGTGGCTTTTGAGTGTTTGGCTAGCTCAGTCCTGCTCCCTGCTCCTGCTTCATTCAAAGCTTCGACTACTAAACCCTTAGTGTATGCTTCAGACGAACAGATCTTGGAGGTTATGGCCAAGATGCTGTCTCTGGTCCATGATTTTACTTCGATCAATGATCTCCCAAGATATTTGCTGATAAATCTGATCATGATCTCAAGTCTCTCTCTATCCATAGTGTTGTAGCTGGCCCATCTTTGTTGGATCTCTTCGATCTCTAATCTTCTTATTTTAGAATCCAGCTTTTCAGTGTCGAAACCTTGCCTGAACAGCTGATCAATGAATATTGTCCATTGATCTGTTGTGTTCAGCATCAGCCTCTTTAACCATTTCGTTCAAGTTCTTCTCTTTCTTAACACTCTTCTTTTTCTTGTATGTGACATGAAAATCTTTTTGACTTTCATGTACTTTTTCAATTTCAACTCTCTTCTCAATCACATTCTCCTTCTCTTTTTCGGCCTCATACACACAATCCTTCTCTTTTTCCACCTCTTTATCCTTCTCTTCTCTCTCTCTCTCCTTCTCCATCCTCTTTCTTTTAGCTTTCACTGCTGAACTCTCCCCCTTTTTGGGTGCATTGGTTGCAAGGGATTGAGTAGCAGAAAGTTGTTGGCTTAGTACATCCTCCACCAGGGGTTGTAAGACAGAAGAAAGTCTCTCATCAACAGTTTTAATAACAAATTCGGTAGCTGCGGTGTGTGATGGAGATAGGGGATTTTGAGGGATAGCATCCATTTGCTCAGGGGGGTTTTGGTCCTGAGAAATGGTGCCAGAAACAAAGGCAGGTGGCTGAGAATTTTGTAGTGGCTGTGTGTTTAAAGGACCTTCAGAGAAGAAGGTGCCATCTGTTGGGTTGATGTGGTGGCAGATGGTCTTTCTCCTTGAGAGAGTTGGTCAAGTAGTTTTTGCAGCCTACTGACTTCCTCCTCTAGGATTGTGTTCTGGGCAAGAACATCATAAAAAAGAAGCCCAGGTCATCATCAGCAGATGCTGAATCACCTGACCTCCTGCTTGTAGCAGGATGTACATGCACTGGGTGTAGACCAAATGTAGCATGTGCCCCTTTGTCTTGGAACTGGGGACTTCCAGCCTCAGGACTTTGTCCTTCATCAGCTGTTGCCTCTGGTGAGGTCTTAGGAATGTTACCAGCTTTAATCTGATCATATGCTGATTCAGAAGAGGTGGCAACCTCACCAGATGTTCTGGTCTCCATATCCACACCAGGAGATAGAACATTTAAACCCCGGTGCTGTGGGTTGTCAGAAGCATGTGTATCCTCTTCCTCAATTGCTGTTGTTCTCCCCTTTGTTGGTGGTTGTAGGGGAGGAGGAGAGGCATGCAGCTGAGTCAGCACATTGGCAATTATAATGGTTGGACTTTGAGGGGCATTTGCATGGGGAGAGGGGATAGAAGCTGATTGCATCCGGGGAGAGGGATGCTCTTCAATGATAACCTCCTCAAGTGAGAGAGGTCTCAGCAATGTGGTTTCCCCTGAAATGGTTGCAACAGGATCCTTTTGAGAGGATACCTGTGCGGCTGTTGCTGGTTGAGTCGTTAACACTACTGGGGGGTTTGAACCAGTAGGTTTATCCTGTTTGGGTGGTACAGGAGCATCATCAGGGGACTCATCTCCTGATTAGCTTGTTTGGGTTTGGATTTTGGCTTGGTGGGGACTTTGGATCTGGCATTGAAGCTGTGGGTTCCCTTTGCTTGGGTTTTAGCAAACGGGCAGCTTCTTTGAGGGATTGGTCAGAGTTATGCCTGAAGTATACCTCAGCTAGAACAGCTGGTGCAGGCTCCAAGGCCAACAAGGCCATCAGTTTGTAATTCATTTAAAATTATGGCCATCAGAAACCTGGGATATAATAGCCATCTTTTTCCCACAGGTTTCTGTGCCAGATCTTTGATTTCTAGAAACACAATTTGTGAAAAATTTAAAGGTGGGTGTTCTAGAATTGAATATAATACCTGTTGCCACCGGGAAGACATTTGATCCCTGAGGATGTCTTCGAGGCTAAGCAAACATTCACCATATGAAATATCAGTCGTTCAGTATCAGGAAGTTCTTCTTCAGTATGGTAGCAGCTCGAAGATTTCCGTCGTACCATTGTTGAGGAAGGACATATCAATTGTGCCCTTTGGGTACTCAGTCATAACAGTAGCATCTTGTAAATTTAGCACTTGACGAATGCTATCAGGTGTAACCTCTACTTGTTTTTGGTTGACCAGCGACCGAACAGAAATTTGGCTGGTAGGCACATCAGTGTGAACGTAGGCATTGGACCAAAACTGACTGAGTGACTCTAGGTGGATGGTCGGGTTTAAGAGCAGAGTTGTATTATATTGAGAATCAGCCATTAGGTCTATGGCATGATCCAACTTTGTCCAGAAGGCCGATTTCGTGAGGTAGGCGATGCAGTTATGTCTGGGTTTTAGACTCATGGTTGCCATTTTTGAGAGTATGAAGGTCAGAAGAACGGCTAATGGACCGTTTGAGAGAAGACAGGTATTTATAGGGTTGGGATATGAAAAGGCTGAAAGAAAACTACTAAAGGTTTTGGTGTGGTCATCAGCTGTTTAAAACTACTGAGACGTGGTATTAACCTTCAGAGGTTTAAAACGACTGACAGTGGTGATGTTGTCATCAGTTGTTATAAAACAACTGAAGACTTGGTTTTGACCATCAGACGTTGAAACAGCTGAAGTCTGGTGTTAACCAGCAGTAGTTATGAAACTACTGAAGGTCGTGGTTTTGACTTCATATGATGTAAACAACTAAGGACTTGGTATTTGTCATCAGTAGTTGTGAAACTACTGAAAATGGTTTTGCCATCATCGTTGTAAACAACTGAAGACTTGGTATTAGTTATCAGTAGTTGTGAAACTACTGAAGACTGTGGTCTTGCTTCAGTTGTTCAGAAACAGCAGTTGTAGAAACAACTGAAGAGAAATTACTCATAAGCTGTTTTCGTCAATTCTTAGCTTTTCAGCTGTTTCATACTGTCCTCAACACTTACTCATCAGACTTTTCATCTGCTTTTCAGGTGTTTCATAGGAAGTCAGTACTTATCTGTTTTACTGATTTCAGTAGTTGTAACTACATCAGTAGTTGTAACTACATCAGTAGTTTTAGAACAGATAAAGTACTTCAGTACTTGTGAGGCATTTAGCCTTCAGTAGTTATAAAAACTACTGAGGGTAGAAGAACTCATCAGTACTTATATGTGACATGGTTACCAATGATCATCAGTACTTATGACTGAGATCATAAGTAGTTGTCACTTATTCTAGCTGCAGCATACCAAGCTTAACACCAGGTTGTGGAAAGTTGAACTATCCAAAGGCTTAGTAAAAATGTCTACAAGCTCATCAGCACTAGGCACAAACATAGGATTAATTAGACCCTTTTCAAAACAATCTCTTATAAAATGATGTCTAATTTCTATATGTTTGTCCTAGAGTGCTGGACTGGATTTTTGACACATGCAAAGAGCTGAAGCACTATCCATTAGTAACGGAGTCTTAGTCTCTGTAATGCCATAATCCAAAAGTTGAATCTGAAGCCAGAGTACTTGGGATGTACAACTTGCAGCAGCAATGTACTCGGCTTCAGCAGTGGATGTAGCAATAGATGTTTGTTTCTTACTCTGCCAAGAAGTCAAACAGTTGCCTAGGAATTGACATCCACCAGAAGTTGATTTCCTGGTCAACTTACACCTGCATAGTCACTATCAGAGAAAGCAACTAATTTGCAAGAGTGCCCAGTGGAATACCATAAACCTAGAGATTGTGTACGTTGCAAATATCTAAAGATCCTCTTGACTGCAATCAGATGAGACTCTTTAGGTGCAGCCTGAAATCTAGCACAAACACATGTAGCAAACATAATATCTGGTCTAGAAGCTGTTAAATACATCAAGGACCCAATCATACATCTGTAAAGCGTTTCATCAACAACTTTACCTTTCTGATCAATATCCAATTGTGTGGTGTTGCACATGGGAGTAGAACAGGGCTTACAGTTTTGTAAATCAAACTTATTTAAAAGATCTTTTGTATATTTAGACTGATGAATGAAAATTCCATCAGCTTTTTGTTTGATTTGCAAGCCTAGAAAGAACTGTAATTCTCCCATTGCACTCATTTCAAACTTCATTTGCATTAATTTTGTAAAATCATCACACAACTAGGGATCAGAGGATGCAAATATAATATCATCAACATAAATTTGAACAAGTAGCTTATGCTGATCCACCTTCTTAATAAATAAAGTTTTATCTATGGAGCCTCTAGTGAAATTATTTTGCAAAAGAAAGTTAGATAATGTCTCATACCAGGCTCTAGGAGCTTGTTTCAACCCATAAAGAGCCTTATCAAGCTTGTATACCCATTCTGGGTGTTTATTATCCTCAAAACCTGGTGGTTGACACACATAAACTTCTTCTTTTATTTTACCATATAAAAATGCACTTTTAACATCCATTTGAAAAACTTTAAGATTGTGGAGTGCAGCATAGGCTAAGAACAATCAAATTGCCTCCAGTCTGGCTACAGGGGCAAAGGTTTCATCATAATCAATACCTTCTTCTTGTGCAAACCCCTGAACAACCAGTCTGGCCTTGTTCTTAACAATAAGCCATTTTCATCTGTTTTATTCCTAAACACCCATTTAGTGCCTATTGCACACTTACCTAGGGGAAGAGGAACAAGCTCCCACACTTGTTGCTTTTTGAACTAAAGAAGCTCAAGCTGCATTGCTTTTTGATAGGATCTCAGCATCTAGTTTGATCGATTCGAATGATTACAGCAGCGGAATAGAGTACCAACTAGCACAATTCGAGCAAGAATCTCAAAGATATTGCAATGAACAGAATTAGTTATAGAGAGAGAAAGTTTCTACAAAAAGAATATTTCATTCAATCACACGCTTTCGTGGTGGCAAATTGTCACACATACAATCAGGTCAATCATCCCTTATATAGGAATGTCTTGGTGGAACATTCCTTATATAGGAGATGTGACGTCTGCTGATGTCACTTGATAGTGACATCTAACAGAATTATTTAAACAACTGAAACACAACTACTGAAGATGTCAAAACAGCTGACATCTTCTTACAAAAATACTAAGTGTTATCAGTTACTACAACTACTGAATAGAAACTACTAAAACTACAACGACTGAAGAACAAGCTCTTCAGTCGTTTTACAAAACTACTGAAAGTAAAAAAATAAAACTACTGATATCACAACTACTGAAGAAGTACTCTTCAGCTGTTGTGACAAACTACTGAAACTTCAGTACTTGGTCTTCAGACTTGAACTTCAGACATTTCATCAGCTGATGACTTCAGTAGATGTCATCAGCTGATGTCTTGAGTCTTTGTCTTCAGACTTTGTACATCAGTTGTTGATCTTCAGCAATTGTGGACTCTTCAGCTGTTGTACTTCAGTACTTTGGTCTTCAGTTTCAGCACTTGTATTCTTCAGCTGTTGACCTTTAGTACTTTGGTCTTCATCTTCAGCACTTGTGTTCTTCAGCTGTTGACCTTCAGTACTTTGGTCTTCAGCTTCAGCACTTGTGTTCTTCAGCTGTTGTACTTCAGCACTTTTGTTCTTCAGCTGTTAAGCTTCAGTACTTGATCTTTAGCTGTTGAAGTCTTCAGCACTTGTCAAACTGCTTATGAAGCCTTCAGCAGTTGTTGTGATATCATGTGGGACTTAGAGGTTTTCTGATCTTGGCTCATTGGTTCTTTTGGTCCAACACAGGTGGGTGATAGAGTTATGTTGAAAGTCTCACCTTGGAAGGGCATCATTCGGTTTAGGAAGCGGGGCAAGTTGAGCCCAAGATACATAGGGCCTTTCCGAAATATTGCTCGAGTAGGAGACGTGGCCTATAGGTTGGAGTTGCCCAGTGAGTTAAGTGGAATTCATTTGACATTCCATGTATCTCACTTAAGAAAGTGCTTAGCCGAGGAGGATATGGTCATACCACTGAAAGATATCGAGGTGGATGAATGGCTCGATTACATGGAGCAACCAATGGCGATCATCGATCGCAAAGAGAAAAGGCTAAGGAATAAGGTGGTTCCCTTGGTGCGTGTACAGTGGAAGCACAAGAAGGGATCAGAACCACTTGGGAACTAGAGAAAGAGATGAGTCAACATTACCCTAAACTATTCGGTGACTAACAGGTTTCGAGGACGAGACCTAAACAAGGGGGTGGACTTGTAACACCCCAAATAAAGTCTAAGCGAGCCAATTAATAATAATAGGCTTAGCGGGGATTATTTCAAAGAAAATAAGTGGGTAATGGAGTATGGACTGAGTTAACTTTTTGGGTTATGTGTTTAGCGAGTTAAAGGTCCCGAGAATGTCTGGTATATATTAATAAATCAGCTTGAGCAACTCCCATTTACAACTCAACACCCCAATTTCTAGAGAGATAGAGTAGAGAGAGAAAATGGAGAGAATTGAAGATTTAAGGCTCGGTTGGTCACGAGATTGAAGATCGGTGTTTGTGGGCACCCAAAAAACAAGAAAACACCAAGAATCCCGGTAAGAAATACCATTTAATCTTTCATTTTGATGTAAACCCGGATTCTAGGGCTTGGGTTTTTGAAAGTGGCAAAGATTCGCCCAAAACTCACGCTTTTGTGTAAGAAAACATGTAAGAAGCTTAGATATAGCTTATTGGGTGATAAACCAAGGTTTTGGGTGTAAAAGATTGAAGTTTTGGGTCCAAGAAGGGTTGGTTCGTAATTTTCAGCCCGTTCTACGAAATTACAGGTTCATCCAGCGAAATTGCATAGTCGTCCGGTGAAACTGTGAAAGCTTCCTGCTAAATTATAATTTCGCAGGTAGTTTCGCAGGTAATTTCACAGACATGGTTATCCAACGAAAGTTGGGTGAAACTGGAAGCGAAACTGGCAGCGAAGATGCTAGCGAAACTGCCAGCGAAGATGCGAGCGAAACTGCCAGCGAAACTAGCAGCGAAACTGCTGATCTTGAAGCGAAATTAGCAGCGAAATTAGGCAGAAACTAACTCCTTTGAGTGTTAACTTATCTGAAGGCTATGTAGTGCAACCCTTGCTTTGAAAGCTTGATTGAGAAGCTACTCATCGAGTATAGGTGAGTTCTAGATTCTCCTATTTTAAAGGTTTTAAACGTGTTTGAGGATGGAAATGCATAATAAATATACATTTTAGATGACCAAGATTTTATGAGGTTTAAACAGAAAGATTGATTTTTCTATAAGGAAATATGCTATGTAAAAGTGTTAAAATAAAAACTTTTCACGCTGACCTGGCAGCACGACCCCAGCCAGGGGCGTTGCCCCTTGGGTCCCACTAGGGGCTGCTGCCCCTAGGACCCCGCTGTCCCGCGGAGGATCAGTTATGTTTTATGATGATTATGCTTGTGGTGCATATGTATATGTATGTGAATGTATGATGCATGATGTTTATGATGATGTGTGATGGTATATGTTATGTATGATGATGTGTGATGATGCTATCCTTATGTATGATATGTTTTATTATGGTCCTTACTATGTATTATGATGTGACTTTATATGGTGTGATTATAATAATAAATGTAAAGTATTATCTTAACAAAGTGGAAGATTTAAGATAATGGAAGTGGAACATAATGAATGAACGAATGAAAAGTCTTGCAAGCAATTAAAGGAGGTTAACAACTCATTGAGAGTTGTTAGCTCAACTGTGTGTTTACAGTGTGCGATTTTGGCTAACTCATAAGGGCTCATACACACAGTAGGAGTTAGTCTTGGTGACTGCTCCAATACGTGCGATTTGGTAATTATTGTGTGTTATATAGCATGCGATTTTGGCTAACCCATAAGAGTTCACACACACCGGGGAGTTAGTCTTAGTGACTACTCTATACGTGCAATATGGGGTCCTCGTCCCTTAACCCTAGATGATATAGCTTTGTGCTCAAGAAGGGGTTAAGCATATGACAGGACCGAGATAGAAGAGAAAGATAATAAATGTACGAAAAGTATGATAAGTATGAAATGTGCAAAACGTGTGATATGTACAAAACGAACAATGATGAAGATAATAATTATTACGTTGATGTATGTATAATGTGTGATCACGTACGACAGTAAAGAAAATGTTTTAACGAATGAAATGTAATATAATGTTTCTGTAAAACTAGAACTCACTCAGCAACACTGACTTTTATGTATTTTCCGGTTGGCAGGTAATGTTGCCAAAGATGGAACAGGGCGGCTACTTGGCTCTTTTTGGATGGCATTCTTTTGTATAACATTTTTGCATTGTAATACGAACGAACAATATTTTGTAATGAACGATGTACTATTTTGCAAAAGTGCTGATTTAAAGGAAATGAAATGTTTGTTTTAATGTTTTCACTGCAAAGTTTTATTAAAGTTAATGTAAATATATGTTTTATTTGCGATGATTGACCAGTTGTGAGTATCCCGAGAACGGGGCCTTACAAACATGCTCCTTATTGCAGATGTTAAAACCTACTCCTTGTTTTGATTTTGATGACTGGGGGTTTGACTGAATTTTAGTTTTTGAAATCAGTGAGCTCTTGCTATTCTTTGGCAGTGAAACCTTGTCTGATTTGGTTGAATTTTTTAGAGATTTAGTCTCATAATCAGAATATCTTTCAGCAGAAAGTTTCACTAAAGCCACAACTTCTTCTTTCCTTTTGAAATTGCAGGTATAAATTTCACAAAGGGAATAATTGCCTGATTGGGCTTGATGGTTTGATGACATTCACTGTCTTGTCTGAACACTCCTTTATTTTAATTGGGTGACCTAATTTAATTTTCTCCTCATTTGTTTCACTCTAAACATTTGGTTTGTTTTGAGGATTTGTGACTTGTTTTACTATTGTTTTTAGTTTAATAGTATTAGTTCAATTTGCTCTTTGTGTGGTGACAGATTCAAGCATGACAGTGTAGTTGTCATTAAGGGTGGAGGACAGGAATTATACCCAATCCCAGACATATCCTTGGGATCTTTTTGTGATTCAAGCATCTCTTGTAGCTTGACTGAAGACAATTGAAACTTTTTAAGTTTCACTTCAGTAAGTGTTTGTTCAGCTTTTGATTGAGCTAACTTTTCAGTTAGTTGCTCATTCTCAGCTGCAATAGTGTACTTCTCATCATGAAATTTTTCAATGTCAGAGATGAGAGATTTAATGTTAATGTCAAAGCCTTTAATTTCTCTCTTAAGCATCTCTGATTTGACCTTTTCTTTTTTATTTTATCAGCCAGTTTATGATTGTGCTCACGATAATCTTGCAGTTCAGTAATGCATTTATCACTACAAGGCTGGATTTTACCTCAGATGGCATAGGAGATGGACCATCATTGATGTGAGCCATGAGTGCATGATTTTGAAATTGAGGCTTCACTTCCTCTACATATAGACTCCAATCACATACTCCATCTTGTCTGATGACAAGAGCATTTGAGGATGACTGACTGCTTTCATGAGCTTGATTAGTTAGTTGTGGCTGATTATGATAAGGTTATTGATGTTGTTGATGATGATACTATTGTTGTTGATAGTTGGAGTGAAAGCTTGTGCTTGGTTGTATAGATGACTGACCCTGAGAATTCCTTTGGAAATTGTTGTTGTTTCTTCTGGGTGCATTACATTCTTTGGAGAAGTGGCCAGTCATACCACAGTTGAAACACTTTACCTTGGATTTGTCATATCTAAGTTTGGTGTTTCATTAAGGCTAAGCTTTCTTCCTTTTCTGAAAAACTTCTTGGCTCTCATTGCAATCATAGCCATTTGCCACTGCAAATCCATTTCTTCAACATCATCTGGATCCATTTCTTCCAAGTCCTCTTGGATCAGATGAGTAGAAGTGAGTTTGCCTCCCAGGTAAGCTTCAAAGCTAGCAACAAAGGCATTGTAAGTTGCTTTTTGCTCTTCTGATCTTGGGTCTTTAGGAGTAGTTGAGGGACTTGTAAAGAACCCTATTGGTTGTGATGATGTTGTAGGCTTCTTAGTTGGTGGAGCTGTAATGAAACCAGTTTTCTTCACTTGATCTCTTGATATTGCCTTATACGTAGATTATTTTAATGATGGTTGCTAATATGATATAGGACCATTGTGAATGGTGTGACTTACAGAAGTGAATCACGATGTGTAGTCTATGATAGTATGATAAAGCGTTATAGTATGGATAAGGTGCTAAAGTATAATCATTGTGATGATAAAGTGTTAGAAAATATAAAGAAAGATAATAGTAATTAAAGAATGTAAATGTAGGATCGGGTTTTGTCACTCAACACAGATATTATCTCTCAAACTCACTAAGTCATACTCAATTTGATGATGTAGAATCCCTTAAGAGTTGATAATAATATACTAAGTAAACAAACACAGATAAGTTTTTCAAGATACTTGTATATATTAATTCTCAACTCAAAGTATTACTAGACTCTTACAAGCATGTTAACAGAGTTACAATAAGAAACTATATATACTATTATCTACATGCGGTTATACTTTGATACCAGCAGGAAACCTACGACTAAAGCAAATACTACATTGCTAAAGGTAAGATATCTTAGATAAAATACTATCTAAGATTTGGTAGTCATGACATGTTCATGACTTACCTTTTGTCACCAACTAAAGTTGTAACTATACTAACTAATAAGGTTTGAACAGTGGAATAAAGTATGGTCAACTACATGGGCGTGGGAAAAGGTCATGCAGTATCTTAGAGGTTGCAGCGGATCTGTCACACAGACCATACTTATGTACACTGGATCATCATAGGTTCTTTCGAAGGTTAACTGGCTTCAGAAGATGGAAAAGTGTACTTCTTCCGAGGCTTGATGATCTTCAGGGCTTCATACTTCGAGAATCATTGTCTTGAAATCTTCTAAGTGTTGAACTTCGGAAGAAGAAAGACTTTGTCTTTGGAAGTAAGAGTTCCTATTTGGAAGCTCTTTCAACCTTTACCTTCGTAAGCTTAGCTTTTACCTTTGGAAGCTCAGCTTTTGCCTTCGGAAGCTCTCCATTAGTTGCACCAAAATTCTAAGTGTTTGTTTTGGTTGCACAACCTTACTTGATCCAACAGTATGGGTGCCCAAAAGATTAAAATTTACATGTGATTACTAAAGTTAAAAGTATTGCAAGCCATCCCAGAGTTTGCATTTCTTGCATTCTCACCACAAAAGCATACTTTCCTAGTGTAGTATCACCTTCTTAAGAATTTGTCACGCCCTCAAATTCCACCTGTGGAGTTTTACCGCAATGCGCATGTCAATCCAGCATCTCGAACACAATCATATCAAACGACACTAAATGCATTTAAAATAAATGTTTGAAATGTAATGAGTAAAGCATCATTTTAATGATAATCAATTTGGAAGTGTATATGAAAATCCAAAGCCAATAATGGTAACCATACAAAACACAACATCTGATAAAATAGTTAATGCAAAATAAGTTTGCAATGCATGCCATGTACAAAACCTTAGGTGTGCGACCTAATCTTATGCGTTCCTACGAGCTGAGAAACATGTAAAAGTGTGTCAATACAAGGTTAGTTAGTAAGTTCATAGATTCAGACAATAGATAATATGTTTGAAAATATTTGTATGGTAAAACAATTAAAGAATATTGATAGGTAGCTAGTTTATAATCAAGTTACTTAGCATTTCAAATCAAAGTTGATCGTTTATAAGTTGTTTGCCTTTCCACCACGTCTATTACACATAATGGTAAATGTTAGGTCAATTAAATAATCATTCAACCTCCAATTAGTTAGCATGACTAGCGCGGGTTGAGTTTGTCAAACTCATTAGTATTACTCGGTATTACCTCGCTAGCTCATTATAAAAGGTTCAAGAATGTAAGGACTTTTGTGTATTTGCACTAACATTACAGGTGATAATGCAATAATACTAAAGCCACTAAATTTATAGTTTGCATGTTTTCTAAAAGAAAAAAAAGTAAACAATAGGCCATGAAAACTCACCTTAGAGTGCGTAGTTAAATGTTAAAGCAAATGTCGAAAGCTAACGATGACCTAACAAATATAGATTTGTAAGTGTTTGTACATGATGGTCTGTATGAACCCCGTTGTATCCTAACAACATTAAGTGTTAGTGTGTTTGAGAAAAGTAAATCATGTTTGACAAGTTTTATTTTTTAACCAATGTTGACTTTTGTGGACCAAAGTTGATTAGAGTGACCAAAGTTGACCGGTTTGACCAAAGTTGCCCGTTTTGACCCTACGAACCGTTCATGACTCAATTTAGTGATAATATATTTATTTATACTTAAATAGTTGAAATAAATTTGCACATCAACTAATAACCTCGAATAAAAAACTTGCCTTATTAAGAAAGTTCCCAAAAAATAAACCTAATATCAAAGGTTTAAAACCTAAATGTTTATTCTTTAATATCAACTAGTAACCTAGAACCATTATATCCATACAATTCCATGGAAATCATGCTAGCACTACAAACCCCAATAAAAAAAAAGTTTGCTCTATTGAAAAGTCTAGGTTTTGATCTAAATCAATGATCCTTATAAATCAAATCCATACAATCATCACAAAATTCATGCTAACACAAAATCAATGATCAATTTCAGTAAAGTTCAAGTCTTAATATGTGTTTGATTCATCTAGGGTTTTGATAATTTTACGAACAAAATGAAGTGAACTTTAACATTATACTTACTTGTATGAGAAGTAGATGCTAAATAACAAGTGTTCAATGCACACAACGATGAATTGCAAGACCATTTGCTTGAAAGCACTCCAAATTCAATGTGTGTAAGTGGGAGGGTTTTTAAAAAAATGAGAGTGATGGGAGGGAAATGCTACTGTGAATGAGGTGGGGTGGGGTATGGTTAAGATTGGGTTTTATTATTATTATTTTTTTATAAAAGTTATCTCTCTAGTTTGTAAAATTAGGTTAAATGCTTGTAAATTAATTTTTTATTAACCTAACCACCAAATAAGAATATAATGATTATACAAACATTAATAATATGCCATGATATTTATTTTATTAATTAAACCCTTTTTTATAATAATTAGGCTTTTTAGAAGCTGAAAATGCTTAAATGTTAGAAAATTCCTAATTTTCACAACTAAACTAATCACATAATATATATAATATCACATTAAGTTTGATTGTTGGAAAGTATTATGTTGAATGGCCAATGTTCGAGGACAAACTTGTGTGTGATTCGGCAATTCTCTGATTAATCGCCCGACTAATCCGATTTTTACAATATTTATTATAACATACATACATACATACATACATACATACATACATACCTACATACATACATACATACATTTATTATAACATACATACATACATTTATTATAACATACATACATACATACATACATACATACATACACACACACATACATACACACACACACATACATATACACACACACACATGTAAACAAAGAAAAAAAAGAAATATTGTACAAAAACAATAGTGTTATAAGAAAACAAAAAAACCATAGAAATCACTAACATAATTTATAACTTTTTGAGTTATTTTAAATGTTAAAATGGCATTTATTTTAAGTATATATTGAACATAAGTACGAGAATGAATAGTGATATGTATACGTAACACTATGTCAATGAAAAATTATCACGTATACATAACCTATGTCACGTATATGTATAACTATGTTTAAGTTTTCATATGATCTGTACCCTCTATATACAACACAAGCATATATAAAAAGTAGAGATAAAAAATCTACAACTTATGTAGTCATTTTCATTGATTTTCTCTAATTTCACATAACTGTGTTATGTTATTTATAAACCCTCCACTAGGATAATAATAACTAAACAATATATAATATATTTATGTTATATATATGGAATTATAATTATAGTTATAATATATGTGTATAGATAATTAATAAATAACAAATAAATTGAGCTTTAGCTTGAGAATTAGAGTTTTTTCTCAAAATAGTGTAGTTGGAAAATTCATTTATCAAAATGGAGTAGTTGGTAAAATATTTATTAAAATAGTATAGTTTTAAAAAAATTTTCTAACTCTCATTGTTATTAGTTACTTATCTAAATGTTATTTAATACTTATAGTTTAATACCTTTATATTTTGAAAAGTATTTATTTAAATTAAATTCTTTTAATAGTTTTCCATAAATTCTTTTTGAGTTTTTTTTCTAAAACTAAAGAACGTTTTTTTAAATGTTTGATTATTGTAATAATATAGAAATGTCTTTTATTTCATTAATATTAAAACGAGATGTAATATTTTCTTTATCTTAGTGTCATTTGTTATTTACCATTTCTGTTATATTTTTTGTACAAAAAATTATTTTTCTATTCGTCTAACAATTATTAATTTTCATTACTTGTAACATTTTTAGTATGAAAAGTCTTTTATTTTTCTCTTTTACAAACTAGAACACCCTTTGTAGAAACTATTCAAAATATATACTATGATTTACGACAATCACTATGAAAAAAATTACAAGCATAGAGTTAAGCTACGCAATAGTGCTAGCAATATATTTCGTAGTGATAATAGTAAATCACAGTATATATTTTAAAATGTTTATACAATGAGGGTGTTATAATATGTAATGGAAAAAAATAAAATGCTTTTCACACTAAACAAAATATTAGGAATGAAAAAAGAAATATTCAAGAAAAATTATGGTACAAGAATGAGAAAAGAAGATTTCTGAAAAAGAAAAAAGATTATAAAAGAAACAAGCATAACTAAAAAAATTACATCTCGATTAAAATTGTTGAATGGAATAAAAGACGTTTTAATATTAATACAATAATCAAACATTTTAGAAAACACTTATGGTTTTAGAAAGAAAAAAAACTCAAAAAGAAATTCTGGAAAACTATAAGAAAAGATTAATTTAACTAGAAAAACATTTTTTTTAATTTTAAGATACTATCCTATAAGTAATAAATAACATTTAAACAAGTAACTAATAATAATAGGAACGAGAAACCAAAGAAATTAAAACTACACTAGTAAATATTTTATCCACTATACCATTTTTGATAAATAAAATTAAAAAAAACTCCGAGAATTATCCAACGCTTTGGATACAAAGCTTGAAACGAGTAGCTCGGTTAAGCTTAAGGAGGCAAGCTCAAGCTCTTTAACTCGTTTACAACCCTCTCCGAAAAGTCATATTAGTCCTTGGAAGGGAACATACAGCATTATAGTTCAAACTAAGAGCCAAAACCATGAACCATGAGCATATAACCCTGTAAATTTGTAAGCTGTGACACCTTGTCAATAAGGATGTAAGTAGCACACTGAGTGCCAAATGATTATAAATATCATGTTACATATATAAACTATAAAACCAACATCCACATCATCCCGTAAGCGTTTCTGTTGTGATATGTACTCATTGCGCTTCGTTCTTGTGGCACTATGAAACTAGAATTGATCTTTTTTTTGGTTGTTCTTCCTATTTTGTATCATATAGTGTAGTGAAAAAGAATGAGACCTGAAGAAACATAATCTTTTTAAGAACTACGGGATCAGCTTTCGGAATGTTGGCAGAGGATTCCATGCTTCCCAGGTTTTGTGTTTCTAGGGTAGGCACGATTGGAGGCTTCATTCTTCGTGTTACTGTCATGTGCAAACCTTCGGTTGTGTGAATTGTGGCTCCCGTGGTCATATTCACCTGAAAAATATAAAATTTTACAGTTTCACATGCTTTTGTAAGGTCTCAAATTTATATTCAAGTGTTTATAAACTGTCAGAAATTCTGACCAAACTACCAAAAGCGAAACAAGCTGGTCGGTTGGACCAGTTTGAGATCTGTACTGTTTGGTTTTGGCAGTTTGCCGGTTTAGCTGTCTAGCTGGCGGTTTAAACATGGAACTAGTCATGTGAACAGAATGAGACGTTCAACCTTCATTGTTTATAAACATATTTATATAATTTTAGCATATGTAATTATATATGTTCTATATCCATTTTTATTTTGAGGTGATACCTGCCTGATTACCTGAAGTTCAGCCATACCCCTTTACCCGAATCAAAACCGAATATAAAAAAATATAAAAAATGGTATTTTGAAGTAGATAAAAAATTGAAATTATTATATTAGTAGAGTTGTTGGATGAGTATCTGATATTTCAAGTTGGTTTTGAGGTAGGTTTAAGATCGGGTGTTGTACTGGAAATCGAAGGTTATTTTTTACCGCACATGATCATAAACTAGCACATCCAATACCCGTAGAGAAACCCATCAACCGGACAGGTAATAAGAAATGGTTACCTAACAGGCATGGGACCAGGTATGGGACACATTTCATAATCAAATATGGGTGGGATTAACAAAAGCATCTCATACATGATCTAATATCATTCCAATTAACAGGGATGCAATTAGATATAATAAAACATAGGAAAATTGACTTACTGGTGGTGCTCCCAATGCCATTTGAAAGTTAAATCTACGAACGAGCATCGAGACTGCAACTATTGCCTGTGTTTAATAATACATAATTATGTCATGGAACATAGAAAGCATATTAAAGTTAGTATCATTTGTAAAATGATTACCTCAAATGAAGCAAACATGTCACCAACACATTTCCTTGGCCCACCACCAAACGGCAAGTAACTGAAACAGTTCATGGCACCTCATGATTACGCTTGATAGACATTAAGCATCAAAGGAAGTGATAGATACGGCCACAACATATTACTTAAAGTCTTAAACCTGTAAACTGTAAATTCATATAACTACATCTTATGCATTCAATTAGAGAAGACAGAATGAGCCACCTCGGATGATGTGTCATAACAGGTTGTTCCAGTTGGGTTGACCCATTACAGTTATTCTCATTTGGGAAGTTCAAGATAATATTATTCATTTATATATGAAGAAAAAAGTACAGTACCTGAAGTTTTGGTTGGACTCATTTGGATTTGGTCCATCTAAAGGCCATCTCTCGGGATTAAATTTATCTGCATCTACCCAATGAGTAGGAGAGCGATGAAGATTCCAAACAGAAATGAACAAGTCTTCACCCCTATCAATAAATGAATAGAAACTTCAATAATAGATTCCATTTATCGGTTTCATACTAGCTGCAAACAAACTGAATATCCAATGGTGAAATAAAATTACCACCTACTTTGCAAAAATGTCATATTTAGTCATTTTAGGTATAAATTTCTTTCAATTAGTTTCACTCCTACAAAGACTAATCAATCTGAGTAAAATATCAAACATCCCAAAACTTAAATGATTTGACCTTTTAATCGGATACTTGTCAAGGATGTCATCTTCAATGAACGACGTATCAAAACAGGTGGTTGCGGGTAGAGTCTCAAGGACTGCAATATACAATTAAATGTAAGGGATATATAACATTTATTCAGGCCCCCAGAAATAATATTGTTTTTTACTCACCTCATTAATCACACGGGTTGTATATTTAAGTTTCTTCATGTCTTCCATGGTTGGAAACCTATCACCTAGAACCGCGTCAACCTAACAAGCATATCATTTTAGAATATTCAACATTGCATATATTGAGTTCAGCAATTAGTTGATTGTATATTTCATGTAGAGGGGCCAGTTATTAATGAATGAGTTGGTTCAAGTTATGCTATACCTATAACGGATCTAACGGGATAAAAAAAATAAAAACTGAATAGGAAATGAGTCAAATAGATTGAACGTCGCAAAAGTGTATTTTGGATGCATACAACCTTTAAAATCATTCTTTTATAAAAATTATGTTCATTCCCAATATTAATCTTTTTTACAATATTTTATTAGCTTGGGAGAAAAGGTATTTCAGGCAATCTCGACCCATATGAAAACTCATTTTGACCCCTTATCCACCCTATTTGCCACCTCTAAATTCATGAAATCAGCTAGGACGTGTTGTACCCCAACTTAGTTTTTAACTAACCTCGTTTTGAAGCTTGGACATTATATCAGGTTCCTGTAACATAATTAAAGCACCATACTAATTATAATGTCAGCAAGAGCGTAAAATGTACACTCTTTACGCTTATTGAATTAAACAAGTGTAAACTAGAAGACATGCAAAATAAGTTTCTTCAAAGAAAGAACAAAGAACTACTTGTTCAGTCCCACACATAAGATAGCATTATTTACACTTCTTAAACCTTTACAATTAAATTACTTATTTTCATCCTTGGCTGTTAGTACAAAATTCGATTACTTTTAACTTGAAAAATGATTTGAACACAATGGCTCTTTAATCCAATGGCTAAAATTGTTGGGTCTTATTAATTTTTGTTTAAAATTGAATTTGTGGGATGGAAGGGTTGCGTAAAATGGACATGAAGAAGAGAAAATCAATTATGAATATTATAAAACTAGCTTTAGTAAACCCGTGTATTACACGGGTTGAATAAATAAAATATTAATATAATAAATTTATTAATTATAAAATGATATTCTTAAACAACGTATGAGAAATGACTATAAATAATAAAACAATAATATCAACTTTTTAAAATTTTATTTTTAATTTTTTTAAATAAACATTTTGTTTTAGAACAAACCTTATAAAAATACATTTTTTTAAAAATTTCTTATTACAACTCCGAAATTTGCTTAATTTTGTTTTTAAAAATTTGACTTTATAAAAGTATTAATTTATTTAGAAATAAACTTAATAAATAGATTTATTTCTTAATTTATTAAATATTAAAAAGTATTAAAATAATATTATTAGTAATTAAGGTAATTATTTAATAGGAGAGAGAGGCGGGAAAATTTTGGTGAGGAGGATTGTGGTGATGACATGTGGCACTTCCATTTACTCTTTTATTAGAGTAAGAAGATATGAGAGAGTTGAAGTTATACATAAGACTGTTAGAGGTTAATATATTAAGGAAGCCTTTGGTTCAACTTTTATATAATAAAATACATGAATACATTTCTCTCTGTCCACAAAGAAGGAGCCTCACTTCATGACTCTTTGACATTAACACGTGTTCGACGTTCTTAGATTAACCTTTAATGTTTTAAAGATTGCCACACTTTCTTAATCTGGAGTAAGCAAATAATAAGCTTCAGTGAAAAAAATATTTGTTTCTTCAACAATTTTCTCAGTGAGGTACCTTGGAAAGAAGATAAAATGTCCATGTCAAAACTGCAGCAGTCGTCTCATGTCCTGCAATAAGCATTGTCATCAGATCATCCCTCAGTTGCTTGCTTGACACCTACACATCAAAAACACATGGTTGAACCTGGTTATGTATTATTTGTAATGGGTCAAGATGGTAATACTAATTAAAATATAGCTACGAAGAAAAAAAGTCAAACTGGGTTGAAAGTATCCTAAAGTGTCCGTATAATTCATACAACCCACTAAAGTGCCATATTAAAAACTATAGATTACTATTAAAATAATTTTTAATCGTATTTAACACAAAGTGCTTATAGAAAGATGATTGAAAAAGTATTGTCAATCTGATTTGACCCGTCCTAACCCTTACCAAAAATTACATGTACCCAACCCGCCCACTTTGGCAGTTGTAGAGATGAGAAAAAGAATATAGCTCATACATTGTCTCCTGATGCCAATAGAAAATGGAGAATACTTGGATCGCTTTCATTCATGTATTCCTCATTGAACTCTACATCTTCTTCCTCAACCATCCTCTGCATATAAATGGCATGGTTAAAATGAAGAATAATTGATAAGATATTAACTAAAATCAAAATGAATGGTTTTCAAATTAATAGTGTAAAGTGTAACCTTAACACAAGTCAAAATGAGTTCTTTATGATCCCAATGTCCCATTTAACTTGCTACTCAGTTGTCAATCATCACAAAGAACTAACAATTTTGGCATGGATCAACAAGATTCCTTATTTCAACATTATTACATGAAGAAATTATATCAATAACTAGCATCTCTCTTTTACCTTCCTATCAGGGTAAAAATGGGTCAACGTGGCCACATGGCTAGTGGGTTATATTTTACCTACTAAGGGTCAATAAACTAGCATATCTCTTTTAGCTTCGTCTTCGCAAAGAATTTGAAACCAATTATGTAAAACAAACTTGGTTTATAATTAACTTATCAAGAGTCAATTACATAATTAGCTGAAAAAAAAACATGTCGAATAATTTAACAGTGTCCCGAGCTTAGTGAAGTGTCTATGACCTCGAAAAATGTTTTCGCTCAAATAAAATTGACAACGGTACTAATAATATTTTGCTTAATAAATTAGTTATTCATGAACTTTAAATGAATTAACGACAAAATTCTTGGTGGGTCAACCAACACCAAAATTTCCCACCTATATAGTAAAAAAGATTACAAGCTTTACCTTGCAGATTGCAATCAAATCATCCAAGGTTGTGTTGATTAGTTTAAGGGCTTCATTGACCTTCTTTTGCCTGGGTGAGATATCCTTCCATATTGGTATCTCCCAAGTTGGAATAGGTGAGACGCTTCGATCCTCTGCTTCTCGCAAAACAGTGTATACTGCCTGGTCTAAGATGATCGATCATAAAACATGAGCAAAAGAAGGAAAAAGTTTAGGAAATATTAGGCATATTTACCAAGGTGAAACTTTAACATACCTCCACAATCCCATTATCTGTTGTCAATGAATCAAAATCATAATTAAATACGGATTTCCCGATAATGTCTAACGTGAGACGTGAGAAAAGTGATTCCAATTCCACATCTTCACCATTGTATGCAGCATCATCAAGTTTTTTGCATAGGCGATCGGTTGCTTCTCCAAACAATCGAATCATTGCTGCTACATACTACACTTGAAGTTCACTTAAGGATGAAGTAAACACTGTCTATTCATTTGAAAACACCTAAATCTTGTAGGGATAACTCATTTTTCAGGGATGGCGAAATGGCGGTTGGAGTGTCGGGTTAGGTAACAGATCAAAACTGGGAACTTTCTAATGCTAGGCTAATCAAGTCAGGCCAACTGACAACCAAACAATAATTTTTCCTCTTCACTAAAATTTATTCATGATTATGTATTAAATAAGTTTATAAAACTAGTGCTTATATAATAACCAGCTTTTTTTACTAAACTGTTTTAGGACACTTTGGGTGTTTTTTTGACCCGTTTGCATTCAGTTGACCTGTTTGAGTATTTATCCTTCTAGTTAAGTTTCAAAATTTACCAGTTTGACCTATAGAGATAAAATACAACCTGAATTGACCGAATTGTAAGTAAACAAGTTGAAATTGCCACAGTAACATTTACATGAAACTTGATGAATTTCAGTTAAATTCATTGCCAAGGGGTAAAATAGGCATAAAGTTTGAAAAGGAAAGAGGTCAGACTGGTGAAAAAGGTAAGAGGCACATATGACATAATCTAGTGTTTTAACCTCCTAATTTATTTATTCAAAATAAATTAGTGCTTATATAATAAGCTGTTTTATACTTAATTGTCCTACGGCATTTTGGGTGTTTTAGACATGTTTGCACTCAGCCAACTTGTTTGAGTATATTTCTTTTTAGTTAAGTTTTAATATTCAGCAGTTTGACTTGTAGAGATAAAATACAACCTGAATTGACCGAATTATAAGTAAAAGTGGATAAAAGAAACGTACAACATAATCAAGTGTTTGCAACCTCCTATATTAATTTATTCAAATAAAAAGAATTGAAGTTAATAAAATCTTATTTTTAATCATATTTAAGGTATTACTCTTTTTGCGAAAATTGAGAAGAGGAAAAAGAAAAGCTGGCAAATTAACCACACTCAACTCAGCCATGTTGACCCTGCCAATAATTTTACCTACTTGATATGTAGTCGCTTTGACCTGTTACCAAACCTACCCCACCCCCTATCTCATCCATTTTGCCAACAATAATTAGATAAAGAATAATGATTAAAAAATGTGAGATTGTAATACCTTAAGATGTAGTGCTGGGACTATAACTCGTCGTCTAACTCGCCAGACCTCCCCATCAGCTGGAATTAGTCCGGTTCCCATTACAAATTCTAGAATTTCGGCTAATATACCCTAAACATCATAATCAAGTTTGAATACATTAATATTATAGGCATGGGCAAAGCTTTGTTAGGGCTCGGGGAGGAGAGAAAGAAGGAAAAGAAGAAGCCCAATGACCACTATTAATAAGATAAGACAAACCACTACCAGGAGTCCTTCTTCCAACAATACTCCCCACCTTTTTTTTCGCGCCAAAGTGGAAATTTTTATACATATTTTGACCGAAAATTTTATATGTATTGAATTCAACCCCTCCTGATTTGGGTCTGGTGACTTTCAAGCCCCTATACTTACGTTCAAGCTCCGCCATTGATTATAAAACTATTGTTTTTTTCCTTTATCAACAATGTATAGTGGCTAAATACATACCCAAAAATCAAGAAATAAAAAGAGAAACACAAACACTTACCTTTGAATACGCCTTTGAATTGTCTTTCAATATGTGTTTTGCAATGTTGGGATCAGAAACTATCAGAAAAGACTGCAACAGAAGATAACATAATCAAGATTTGCACAACTTTTACTAGAGAAGGCAAAATGGAGTGTTGGATTACAGTCAAAATAGGTCTACTTACTACCGGTAAACCACATTTTTGGTAACTTTAAAAAGATAATTGACGCGTTTAAAATAATAATATGAATTTTTCGACGACAAGATACAGGAGGTTGTGTGCCTTGAGTGATTTTTACCCCCCGCCCTCCCCGTGTGACCTTTTTCACTTTCGTAGACTTTTTAAACAGGTCGAATTTGCCAACTCTATGTTTTACAACATAATGGAAGGAGCAAGAAAATGGAAAGAGTCAAACCTTGGGACCAAAAGTCAACCTGAAAATTCCACCGTATGTAAGATAAAGCTCATACAAGGGGATAAAAATGCCTCACTTCGAATGGCACTAATTGCTCCTTTAGCTTCAGGAATTTTTGGATAATTTTCACCAGAATTTATCAAATTGATAAAGGTTCGAGAAATTCCAAAGGCACACCTAATCTTGCCAAACTGCTCACCAACAACGATCCTAAACTGAATTCCCATGAAAAAACAAGACCAAACATTAAAATTAAGCAGAATTCACATACATGACTAATAGTCAAACATTTCCATGAAATATGTTTATGAAATACAAAGCACATGAATCTCATTAATTTCTGGAACAAAGGTCACACAACAGTACAACATCTTCCATAACTGTCTCCATTTCTATTTTTTTATAATAATTTCAAGCTTTTTTCTTCAATCATTCCTTTATGTTAGGATAACCTGAAACAAAATCGTTTAATTTTAACCATAAATTTAGGGGCTGTTTGAATATTGAGATAACTCTATCCTCTTTTCACTAATCATATAGTCAAATTAGCTAACTTTAAGGTCATCAATCCAAACTATCATACAAAACAAGATCATAAACTCATAATCATTCTCCCAACCATATTATCACAACAATTTGACACACCTGGGCTTTTCAACCGTGAATTCGCCCGAAGCGATTCGAGCCGAAAGCTCCTTCCTCCTCTGCTCCTCCCGTAGCTTCTCCAAGCTCTTACCATTGTTTTCTTCACCTGAATTAGGCTTTCTCCCATTTGAATACGAGCATTTAATCCCACAGGTCCGTGAAACCCCTGCAGAAAACCCACAAAAGAAAACCCAAATCAAACAAACAATAATCTTTTAACACTAATCAAACAGCAAATTCAACTCCAATTCAACAAAGAAAGAAAACCCATGTTGCAGAACCAACTAAACAAACAATAACACCAATCAAAGTTCACCCACCAAGACCAAATGATTTGGGGATTGAAGGGGATTTGAGGTTGAATCTGTTGTGGGTTTGGAGATATGGAGAGGGAAATTGAAGGGTGGTTAAACTGGCAGCCATGGTTAGAGAGAGAGAGTGGGGTGGGGGGATATTACAAAAAAACGTGAAGTGTTTATTTTGTTTTATAAGAAACAAGTGTTGTAAAGTGTAAGTTGCATCGAATAAACAGACAACCATTTATTTATTTATTTATTTATATATTTATATATTTATATATTTAT